>JAECWQ010000221.1:12252500-12745713 GCA_018150835.1 Drosophila repletoides
GTCGTACCTGCCTACCGTGTGAGTTACGGGCTTACAAATTTCTTATCTCAACAGAACTCGTTGACTTATGTTTTGAAAATAGGAGCAAAAGCTTGTCACCTTGTTTAAAAAATTAGATCTATCGTTCGTTCCAGATTCTTATGTATTGAATATATTTATCACAAGAGAAGATCGGTAGAATCTACAGAGTCCTATTATGAAAAGGGATCAGGCTAATTAAAGACACTAAGAGCGCGCAAAGTAAGAGAGTAAGAAAACGAGAGAGAGAGCAAAATCGGAAAGGAAAATTAGGAAAAAGGTCATCGTACTGCGCTCGCCGTCACTGGCTGCACTGATTGTTGTCAGCTGCCGTAAAATCCGTTATTCTAATCGGTGTGTCTTTTAAGACTGAAATTTCGTACTAATTGTCGGCTTAACATGAAAATTTTGCTGTACATTGGAATTGGCCTGGTCGATCATATTAAAGGAGTCTGGAGTTCCGCATGCCGCGCAACAAAGATCAAACCTATTTTGAAAATTTGAATAAGTGAATTTAAATTACTAATTTATGTATGTATGGATATATGTACAAATATGAAATTTCAGAAACCATGCAGCAGAACACAAAATTTTTGAAGGTTATCAAATCCCAATAAGAATCTTTTGGTATTGTAATATATTATCAAATATTTAAAATAAAAATAGAATCCAAACAAGTTTTTTTCTATATCACTGATTATATGTCCTTTTTCACCGATACATTTCATCAGCATTTCAGTGGACTTTTGTAAGCATAATCAGCAATGCCACTCGGATTAGTATACTATTTTATTTCCCTAATTTCAGCAGAGGTTTGGTAACTGTTTATATTTATTTGCATTTCTTGGAGGCGATATCCATAACAAACTAACAATTTCCGGGTAGAAATATTTAAATGAAATGCAAAGGAAAAAAATCGAAATGCGCTAACAAAACGCAGCTAGTGTCATCGTTCATCGTTCGTATATTTGGAACACAGTTCAATCACTTTAGGAACCAGTAGTTCACGATTTATGAGAACCACTAAAATGATTTATTTTCAGTGAGCTGAATTGGGATTGTAAAACAATGAAAAAGTGACAAATAGTGTTTACATTATTTTTCTAATTTGTTTTAAAGTTATAATTTTAAAATAACAAACAATTAAAAAGTGTGAAAAATACATTAAAAGTGTAACAAGTAATAACAAAAATAACCTATAAATATGTATAATGTACCACATAAGTATCGCCAAGTTTGTCGATTGTGCCTCACTTTGGTTAATGAGTGCGATTTATCAGATCTACAAATTTATAATAGTGATGATACAAGCCCAACAAAAAATGAAACACTTAATGCATTATCCAGATTAAAAGTAAAACAGTGCAATAATCATGAAAATGGTAATAAATGTGTATGCAACGCTGTAGATCCGAATACATGTTGCTGCCAATGTGATAACTCGTTCTCGTTATCAGCAGAGCAAAGCAATAATGCGATAGGCCATTGCAATCCTCTACATACAAATGAAAATATAAATATAAATAAAAGTAATTACACACCGTGTGTGCCTTCAATTCATACCCATGACGACCCGCCATGTACTATTGAAACCAATAGATATGCTATTATGTTCTCAAATAAAAACATGCAGGAAACACAAACGTCGAAGACGGCAATTCACTTTCAATCATTACCCTCAACACAAGATGTAAACCCGCAAGAGATAATTATAAGAGAGAAGGAACAGGAAGCAACAAATACAATCATCGGACAGGAGCATCAATTTGTACACAGGCATCATGATATTGTCCACGATAATACTGAACCAACTCCCACAAATAATTTGTTTCATGAAATCAACGAAAATACTTCAACTAACACTAATGAGAATTACAGTCAAGAGCATAAAGATGATTCATCACCACACATTACAATTCAGATATTCAACTGTCTCTCTATTAAGGTAAGGCAAAGTTGTTTTTAATTCAACACACTCGTACATACACACTCAACACACACTTTGTATGTGTGGGCATGTCTATGCCTGTGCTTGTCATGTACACATGCATATGCATATACATATTTGTTTGCGTACACATGTGCGTGCTCACCAATACACTAGATGTGTGAAATGTATGTGTGTGTGTGATTAAGTTACTACCGCACAATATACAAGAAATGTCTTAGTTGCCTGCCTTTCCAAGCAACTTAAACACTCATTAAGCATGAATAAAAGTACATGTGTATAGCGAGGTACATATGTATGTATGTACAATATTTCAAAATAAATTCAAAAAAGTTAAAAAAAAAAAAACAACTAAATGTGATCAATATTTAGATAAGCAAAACATGCTTACATATATTGTAGAATTGATTCCATATAGGCAGGCATATTGATGAAGGCATATTTATTGATATATGCACGTGCATCCATGCATCCATTCATACAAAATTATGTACTATTTATGTGCCAATATAAAACTAAAAATATGCAGTTACTCATTTTATCCTGGAAATATTCAAGATTGTAAGCAAACACACACAAATGAGCGTAGTGATAACATGGCTTGTCAATGTTTTGTTTATGCCTAAAAATTATAGTCACATTTAGGGGTATTTCCATAGCATTTCAAAAGCTATTATAATATTGTCATGAAATGCGTAATGCATTATCATGATCGCACTACTACTCCCACAGGAACAATCGGTTCAAAAGTTGACTTTTTTGTTTCATCTGCGCAAATTATATGTAAAAGATTGTATTGCAAATCCACATAAATTACACAAGAATTTTTAAATGTTTTTTTTTTTAGTTTGCAAAGGTATGTAATCCACTGCACACTGAAAATAGTCTCTCCTTATTATACAATCGCAAATTGTAATATAACTTTGTCACGAGATGTGTAATGCATTGAAGGAGGCATCTGCGACCTTTGGTGTGTTTAGAATCAACTGGACTAGATTCACTCAACTGTTGATTCTAGGCAAGAATATATATGGACATTTCCATAGTGTTGAATATGAGCGTTCGGCATATATTATTATTTTCATATTGACTTACTAATATCTTTTAATTAACCCTATAATTGGTCGTAGGGCTTATCTTAGTCTTTTTTAGTACTTTTCATGTTGCACAAAAATTATTTATAATTCTTTTGTAGTGTACATATCGCACTTAACAATTTTTCAATTTTACAAGTGTACAGCTCTTTCTTTTGTGGTCGTTTCAATCAAAAAGAAAAATTAAACTCATAGAAAATCTACGGTTCAATAGTAATGTAAGGGCAGAAACTGAGTGTGATAGACAATATTAAATTTTTTCAAATAGAGCTCTGAATTTGACTTTGATTTAAAATACTTAAACTTTTGAGATAAAAAACTAGTTTAGAATTTAAGACCTGGATCCTTTTTCTGATTATTAATATTAATAATATTAATCTAAGCTTGATTTTCATTAAGGATTGCAGATTTATTTCGTCTTAATGTAGACATTTTTCTTTTAATTTTAACACTTTCACACAAATAAAATTTTCCGTTGCTTCCGTAAAGATGATTTTTGAATGCTCAACAAATTTGTTTTTCAACTGACTGGTCTAATTAATATAATGCGGTTAATATTAACTTGCTGCTCCTATTTTCTATGATGTTATAAATTAACTTAATGTTTATATTGGGAATAGCGCTGAATTGTCCATGGATGATTGCTTATATTCACATCGTTCTTAAATGATGCAATGAATGGAAACATAAGACACTTATCCTGATTTTAGTAAAGCATTTGACTATCTAAATCATGGATCGAATTGGATTCCCCACCACACTTCTGATTTGGAATTTCCTTAAAGAGTTCTGTTGACGTCGGAAATTTCTATGCCCGCATAACAAATTCTTCGGGTGTATTGAGAGGTAGTCATCACTGGACTATTATTCTTAGCATTATTATTATTAATTATTATCTTATCTTTCTTGTCACACTCTTATGCTTATTTATGCTCATGATGTGAAAAGTTTTATCGTACAACCCTCTTAACCCTCTGCAACTGCCAGACTAACCAAATGGGTTTAAATATTTCTATATGTTTCTTCATAAGCCTTAGTATATTCTTCATTTCCAATGACCTTGTCGCTGTAGTGTAGGACAACTCTTTATTTAATGTTTGGTTTGTTTAGACACCGGAAAGTCTGTCCCTTTTATTGCATTCTGGTATGCTTTCAGTAGTATGCTATCAGGCCACATCGATTTCATCTATTTTAATGTTAATTTTACATACGATTTTAAGCTTAAAATTTTGTTTTAAAATTCTCTCCGTTATATTTTGAAATTAAGGGGAAATTATGAATAAATATTCATTGGCGACAATATTCCCCACACTTTTCAAACCTCCGAAAAGCGGAACCGAACAGCTGAGTCTGATTCCATCTCTGCCTTATATCCATATCGTACTTGCAAATGGGTTTGTAACCGTCAGCAGAACCCAATAATATATTATTACTATACTATGAAAGATTTGTAGCTCTCTCTTAGCAACACTATTGCGTCTTCCTTGCTGCTGATATTTGATTTCAGACGGGTAGAGCAATTCAACAGTAAGGGCTTTTGGTTTGATTTTGAATTTCCTTTTGGCTTTTAAATTGTTAAATGATGCAACTACCCTATACTGTTCAGAAAAAAATTTTAAGTCTAGTATGATGAATATTTTGCTTGTCGCAAAAACATGTTTTCGCAGCTCAGATTTATCCAGATTTTGTGAATTGCGTTCAAAGTTCGTCAACTGCACTTGCTAGCTTGCTGCATCAGCAACATTGGACTTTCTTGGTATCCAGCGCCACTGTGTGTTGTCAGAGCTTTCGAGGATTTCTTCGTTATTGACTTTAAGCATACATATACCACTGACTCTTTTGGTTAAACGTTCGCCAGCTATTGCAGCTTGGAACTCCATGCGCGGTATGGACATAGGGTTAAGTGGTGCCAGTTTGCACTTCGCTGCCACCAGGGTATATTTGATGGAGCCGACATGGTGCATAATATGCTGCAGATACAATAGTTTACCCCATTCTTCATTTTGAGCCGAATTTGCCCTAAATGTCTATAAATGTTATGTCCAAACTTGGTTTAGTATGTATTAGCGTTTGGGCGATGATGATTGAATCACTTAGTAAGGATATGTATAGAAATTACGAGTACTTTTATATCAGTAATATAATTGTATTAGTATTGTAATAATATTTATAAGATTTCTTTGTAACTCTAGAAAATGTGTTTATAAATGAACAAAAGGCGACAATTATTAAAGCAACTGGCTATTGCAAGATTCGTTTCTATCATAATGGCCGTTTGCAACAACTAAGTTCTAAAGTTTTATGTACATATCACTTCATTATCCTTCTCATTTTAATAAAAATCTCGTCCATTAAGAAATACAGAGTTACCATACGTAATACTTAAAAGTTCCGTTCATCAAATTAGGTTGGTCACCATCACAAGCCGAATTATCTATTAACTCAATTAATGTACTCGATAACTGCGTATATGCACAATTCACAGTATTAAAAGTTCAAAAACAAATATATTGGAAAATTCATTCTAACATGGAGCAGGCTATAATATCCATAAGCAATAAGGAAAAGCTATAACCATTTGAAACTCTTTAAAGTTTTTTTTTAATTCCATCGTTTGTTCCTTTGACAACATCTTGGAATGCGTGTAAAAATCAGACTTTTTCATCTAACATGTAAATTAAATCAGTACCTTCTGGAACCAAAAATTTTCCCATACAACAATTTTGAAACCAATTAAACCCATATAAGATATAGTTCTCCTATCTTAGTTAAAAATTTTATTAAAATACCTTAAAAAAAACAAAAAAAATTGCCATACAACCTTTGTACCGATTGTACCTATGGCTGCTATATGATATAGTTCTCTGATCTAGCCGGTTTCGCTATATGTGCTCCCATCATTGATTTTTTAAATTTTTTGTAATCCAGGGCGCAGTCATCCGGGCAGTGTGAATTAGAGCATTGTCGTGTTGGAAATGCCCTGGCACATTTCCAAACAAATTTTTTTATTGCGGAAAAGCTGTTTCCAGTACATTTTTGTAACTGTTTGTATTCGTATTTGTGTTCAAAAGTTGCAACTCGCAGGTACCATTGTAGGCGATGGCTCCCTATACCATCAAACCGCCCACACGATTATATGATGGCTCCAACTTATGGTCCTCCTTTCGAAGATCACGCAAATAATATAGCGCCAATCAGGCTTCCAGGCTATGTGCTTTCTTGCAAAATTCTATCGTACTTTTTTCCCAGCATCAGCATCATTTCCGAGCATTTCTTATGACTTAAATAACAGATAGGTTCGTAAAATCACCAACTTTGACCTTTATCTTCGCGGTCGATTCATGAGATCTGGATGCTTTTCTCAAAATTACTCTTATGAGAATCGGAAAATATTTTATTAAGCCTTTAATAATTCGACCTTATCCCGACTTATTACAAAAGAAATTGTTTATAACTTTTCGACTTCTGATAAGTTTTCGTGATATTTTCCAAATTGAAAGTTTCAACTTTTAGAAACATATAGAATCTTTTATCCATAGGTTTTCCAATTCCAGAGATAAATGATATACAAATTAAAAAAAATACCTGATAACGCAAAAAACGACCACCATTTTCGACTGAAAACAAAAGAAAATAGCAATAACTATATAACGGGACATTGTTATCGCATGTTTTCTTTGCCAGTGATAGTGCGTGCATACTAAGATGAAAACAATATAAAATTACAAAGTAGCTGTAATATTTGGCTGATGAAGGAGTGCTAACCTGATGACGGTCAGTGTATATACCTCAGTAAAATTGATATATGTAAATGCAGAATTTGTTTTCGATTCAAGCGTTATTTTAATAGTGGTAGTTATGCTTAAAGTATATACGATTTTACCCTTAGTTGTTGTTTTGATTTTTTGTCAGCCAATTAGTTCTTAGTAGCACCTAATCTACACCATAAAAATAGCATTAAAAAAAGTACCAAGTCAAACTTTTTATAGAAAGTTAATAAATGAGCACAATTATTAATTTATACACATCTGATATAAAAAAGTTATGAATTGTTTGTATAATTTATTACTAACTGCTTTAAAACTAAATACCATCACAAACTCTTGAAAGTGTCCGCACTAATATGCTCAGAGCAACCATAAAAGGAAAGTTGCTAAGGATGGTGAGCAAACTAATCTGCATATTCAAGTTTCGGAAACCGCCAAAATTACAACCCGCTCCCAAATTGAAACAGATAACTAGGCAGAGGATGCAAAAAATTTGCTGAAAGGAATTGCACATGAATACAAGATATAAAATGTCCCAACTGGCCTTTAATGAAAAATATAAATTTTGGGACAGTAAATTCCATTTTGTTGTGTTTAATGACAAATAGAAATACAAGTTAGACTGTGCAGATTTAATCCAAAAGTATTGGCGTGATCCAAAGTACAACCGGTAGACTTGCAACAGCCAAGGTGGTCATTCACGATCTGAGTGGCTTTAAGCTACTTTGAAAAGCCTCCAAAACGGTTTGTACGAGTTAAAATTAATGCGGAAAACTTCACGAGTCTCCTGGATACTTAGCTTTGACTTCAATAGTGAGGATTATTTCTGTATTAACAGGATATCGTCAAGAAATATCTCCTTAATTAAGTGGCATGCTTTTAGTCCAGACTTAAATCTACTTGCAGATATTAAGGCATCCTAAGCTTTTGGTAGTGAAATACATTTTGAGTGCTTGAAGGATTTCAAAATTGCCATTGCACAGAAATGACCGAGCATTGATAAAACCGCCCTCCAAAACACCCTTATAATATTATATTTAAAATGTACATAACTAAATTTTGCAAATACGTACTCTCATGGCCAAAATAATAGAGGGAAACTAACACTTTTTAAAGAA
This sequence comes from Drosophila repletoides, assembly GCA_018150835.1. NCBI lineage: Eukaryota > Metazoa > Arthropoda > Insecta > Diptera > Drosophilidae > Drosophila > Drosophila repletoides. The sequence continues at coordinate 12,260,446 of JAECWQ010000221.1, forward strand.
GTTGAATAAAAAATTTTTTCTGACTGACCGATTCATCATCGCACATCCCAAACGGTAATACGTACGAAGATTAAATTTGGATACAGAGTTTAAGGCATACTGAAAATTTCCGCTTAAAAGGAATTTTGGAAAACTTGGCTTCCAAGTAGGGAAAATGTTGAAAAACACTTGTATGAAACTTTTTTCTTTCTTTTCTTGGGCAATAGTTCAAATCTAAAAAATACGTTTTTTTTATATTTTTTGGAAAATCTTCAGCCAAGTCAAAAAATGGGTGTCTCAATGTTAAATGACGCAAATTTTCTAGTTTTTACGTGATCAAGTTCTAATTCAGTTTTACAGCTTAACATTAAAAAATAAAAACAACTTGTTTAAATTTTTTGAAATTTATTTCTAATGTTGACCCGGGTAATACTGGCTAGTCTTATCTCAAAATTTTTTTGAAGTGAAATAAAATGTATATTATCCTATGATCCATGTCTTATTTTTCAGGCGTGGCATTACTATTTTTTAATGAGAGTAGTAAGGAAAGGATATGTTCAGCGCGCCGAAGATTACATACCCTTGCAGAGCTATATGATATAGTAATCCGATCTTAATGAGTTTGGTGTGTTTTGAGATCACACTGTTCCATTTAAATTATAAGTTTACAACAACTTTTGTACCGATTGTTCCTATGGAAGCTATATGATTTAGTTGTCCGATCCGGCCGGCTCCGACATATGTGTCATCTACTGCAAAAAGAAGTAAATTTCATTCACCTAGCTCAAAAATTGAGAGACTGTTTCGCATATGAACAGACGGATATGGCTATTTCGATTCATCTCATCGTCCTGATCAATAATATATAACTTTATGGGGTCGGAAATAACTCTTTCAATGCATTACACATTTCGTGACAAAGTTATACATACCTCTGCAAGGGGATAAAAATTCGACTGTGTGTCAAAAAGCAAGCCCTGGCGGTGGAAGCGTAATGTTCTGGGGATCTGTTTCATACAATGGTATGTTAGACTTGATTCCCATTGCTGGTTCTATGAATTAAATTATTGAAAACGCAAAATCCTTTAATATTGTTAAATATTGATATAACAACATCGAACTATTTTGTGTTTCGCTCCGGCGACAGATTAATCGGAGAAGCATTTATCTCCAACGTTTCTGTTGGATTGAAAACCTTAGATTGACTGCCACAAAGTTCAGGTTTGAATATTATTAAATTATTATTGTGTGGCCGCTAATAAACTGAAATAGAACAGTTAATCTAACTAGTACAAAGACGAAACGATCACAGATGTCAAAAAGGAGTGGAACGGGATACCTCCGAGCCTTGGTGGATTCCGTTCCGAACCGCTTCCAAAATGTCATAGACACCAAAGAAGGATATATTTTTTAATATCTTGAAGTTGAAATTGAATATACATATCATAATATTCTTTTTAGTTATACAATATGTCAAAATTTTTACTTTTAATTAAAAAAAATCAAAATCAAATATTAAAAATGAAAAATATTTAAATTTATAGTATAATTATAATAATATATTATATTTATATATACATATATAATATAATATATTTATATATACATTAAAACTAACTAAAATAAATAAAAACAATAATTATTTTCCGAAAGAAAATATGAATAAAGTGAAAAAGAAACTGAGGTATCGGTATTCAAGATAAATATGCCGACTCTTATATATATGTATATATGAATGTATCTATGTATATATATAAAAAAAAAAATAAAAATAAACTTTACCGCAAACCTATTGGACATATAACTGATGCACCTTTCAGTGTCGATGCTGGCTCTTTCAACGCATTACACATTTCGTGACAAACATATAATACCCATTGCATGTACAACGCCACAAAGTATTTATATTTTTGATCAGGACGATAAGACAAGTTGATGTATTACAAACTAGGCTCAGTTTTTTGGAATGTACTCAATATGTATCGGAACCGGCCAGATCGACCCCTATATTATACATGTTAATCAAAAGAATATTTTAGATATATTATATAATATAGCCGACATAGAAAAAATCGGTCAAAACAAACAAATCTACAAACAATTTTCGAAGCATTAATGCAGTCTGCAAGTGTACAAATTCTTCGTCGTATCGAAGATAAACTTTCCTTATTAGTTTTTTATGTATGTTAATGATTAATAATCACTTTTAAAAATTGAACCTAAATTTAAGATACATTCAAATTGATGAGATGGTAATTCTTAAGAGATGGTAATCCTATGATTTTGCACTCATTTTCTGTGTTTTTGCCTGAAATAATGTTCAAGCAAAATAGACGTTAAGGTTTCCGTACCTTCAAATAATTTATATTTAAATTAAAAACTTATCAATTCATTTCTTTATTTTCAGCCCTTACCGAACGATGGGTTTCCTTCTGTAATCTGTCGTGAGTGCCGAATCAAACTCTTATCGTTTTGGAAGTTTCGCAACATGGCTCATAACTCACATTATGCTTTAAAAGAATTTTTATCAATATCGGGTTCGTCAGATCTTGTAAGTATTTAATTAAAAAAACAATTTTATTCTTATTTTGTATGTCTAAATCCAAAAGGTTTATAAACAATATTTTATATGTTTGACATAACGCACATAACTACTAAATAATCAAACTATTAAAATTAAGACCTGTCCAAAGTTTAGATTTAGTATATTTTAAAATAACTTGATTTATGACTATTGAATATAAATGTTTAAAATTAAAGCGCCAAATATAATATAAAACCATAAATGAATAATACATCGACGTGTTTTTATATCGCTCCGCGGTGTGATAAAAAAAGTATAGTCCAATATGCAGTGGCCGTCCCCCGACCCCTAATGTCTCACTAATAAACTGCTGACCAACAATGACCAGTACAATGTCCGCGCTAACTACTGTGTCTTCGTTGTCAACAACAACAACAACGGCAACAGCCTCGTCCGCTCAATGCAAGAACCTCCAAAAAATAAGCAAAACGGTTGCGGAACGCTAGTACAGACTGGCCTCAATCACTATGTTCAAATAAACCGAAAATTGAACACAAGCAATAAAGAAAACAAGCTCACAATAAATTCGCAGTCCTCAATGATCAAAAAAAAAAAAAAATGAAGATGCTAGCTCGATAAAGAAGGATAATATATTTGAAACAAACATTCAATTATTGTGGAAAATCGGTCTCTGGGGAAATGGAGGTCAAATGTTGTACGGAGAAAAGTCATATTTTTACCCAACTGACTTTAAAATTAAACACTAAAATCTAAAACGTACGGTATTCATATTAATTGGGAAATCTGCCCCAAAGTCGGAAATTGTGGATGAATGGGGATAATTCCAATTCTTACCAGATCGACTGGAAATTAAGCTTCACAGCTCTACATTCAAAACTAAAATAAAAGTGTTTCTGATTATTTTGAAATCAATACTCTACATTAAAATCTAAAATATGCACATACCGCATTTTTTTAACAATCGTATACCAAGGTTGGAAAATGGGGGGTAAAAAATAAATGCAAATTCTTAGTTCCTATCCCAACGACTTTAAATTCGTTGTATGTAGTTTTTTTATGTAGGGATAATAGTGGTCGCAGGAAATCAATTCTCCAAAATTGTTAAACTGTTAAAAAGTTTTTTCTTTATTATTTGCAGAGGTGTTCTAAAATAATTACTACGCGGAGGAGTTTTAGTATTAAGAATTTACTTTTTTTCAGTAAATATAACATACAAGAAAATCAGCATTGCAAAATTATTTCCCGAGAAATAATAGTTGAGTGACTTATAAATCTTAAATCGCATAAGGTTTTGCAGCGTTTATGGTATTGCTCCCATTATATTTGTATAGTTACCACAATTAATTCAATTTCACAATTCAGGTGGATGGTCAGCTCCTATTGGAACCTCTAGGAAATTTTGTCGGATGACTAGGTTTCGTATTTTTTTTGTTAGTTTGTGCGATTTTTTAATTCTTTTTCGACAGGGCAACCTCAACAGTTGTTACATTTATTTGGTAGATTGGCTTTCCTTAAGTACGGGGCAGGAATCAGTGGTGCTATAAGTTTTCGTATGTCAGTTTCCATATCAGTTATGCGGGCGCTTAACTGTGATTCTACGGTATAGTAGATAAGTGAGATTGTAGATTGGGAGAACTTTTTTTTTTACTTAATTGCATACTGTCAGGTGCCAGTTCTACCTTGATCATTGATGTATTTTATTTTAATTTATTATATTCATAGACTTGTATATTTGTTGCATTTTACTTACCGCATTTTTATTGACGTGACTTAGAATTTGTTATCGATAATTTTATCAATTAATTTTTTAACCAATTGTGTACAATTACATATAAATAAGTGGCGCCTTCACTTGTTCGGCCTTAGATGTTTGCGTATCATCATTTGCGATCACTAAGGATCGCGAATCTATTGTTTGGCAGCTTCTTATTTAGGATATTGTTTCCAGAGGTTTTGGTTAATTTGGGTGCGCTAGTTTTCTTTTTTGCTTATGGGCTTTATTTCGGAGATCGAGCGTTCCGTTTGCGTTTTCATATATTTTGGTTGGCAGAGGAGGAACTTGCCGCAATGAGATGAGTTGTTGTCGTTGTTGGAATTGAAGACACAGTTGTAAATGAGGGCACTATACTGGTCTTTGTAGTTATCATCAATTCGTTGGTAAGATAGTAAAGGTCGGGTCTACAGAGCTTTTGCTCTTATATGTAGACATTTGTTTCTCTAAAATTTTATATAGATCGTTTTTTATTAGTTTTGTATTGGACTTGATACATCTTCATGAACAGCACAAGTATCCATGCTTTGTGTTTTTTTTTGTATAAGGTGAATAATGTAATTATGTATTTAAGATTTGTCGATGACAATTATTAAAATGTATGATTTTAACTTGGCCTTGAATTTTTTTTTTTTTCTTATATCAACAAATTAAGTTAAATAAAATTTATAGTTGACAAAAAAGCTTGTCAACTCAAAGATTCCGTTCAACAGTTTATTCACCGATTGTTCTTTTCTAGAGGACTTAAATTATATAGTAGTACCATCCTGCTTGATAGACTATATGCAAAGAAACAGTCAGGCGGAATGACGTAAATGCCTATATCAACCCGACGTATGCTCTTGTTCAATAATATATATTTACTTGAAGGGGTCGCAGGTGTCTTCTTAAATGCATTTAACATTTCGTGACAAAGTTATAATATACTTTGCAAGTGTATACAATCAGGCATATAAGAACAATTTTAGAGCTCTTCTGTAAAGTTGAAAATACATATTTCATACTTTTTCGATTAATTTTTTTTATTTTCAAATCTGTCTCAAACTTATTTGAAAATGTATAATATTGGGGATTTCCGAGTATCGATTAACCTTAAGCTCAGTTTCAAAGTTCTTCAGTATAACACAGTTTCAGAACTCTACATTCAAATTTAAAATAAGCGTGTTTCAAACATTTTGGAATATTTTCCACTAAAGTCGGCGGAACGAGGAGAAAACTGTAAGTCTTACCCGATCGACTTCAAATTCAGTTTTGGCAAACATACATTCAAATCGAAAAATGGGAGATTTCGGTTATATGAAGAAAATTTTAACTTCGCCCAAGAATAAAACTGTTGAAGCCATCTCATTTGTTTTGCCAGCTTATTTCTAGAACTATTATTAGTCAGATTTCTAAGATCGGAAAATAGGCGATTAGTACTTAATATCCCAAATAATATAATAGATTTAGCTTAGATCTATTTGTAAGAAATCTTAACAATAGAGTAACAAAACAAAGACTCAAATTTTAATTGCAATAACAATTTAAATACATTTTGCAGATTTGATAGTATTTTTAAGACAGCAAATATTAGTTACTATTCATTGTTATTTGGATTAAGTACTTTTTACTTACACTCTTAGACTAACTGCAATTTATATTTTTCATAACAAGTACATTCGACTTTTGTTTTTTAGGATCAGAACAGTTTGGAAGTAAAACTAGATGCAATTCTGAAGTCTTCGTCTGAGGCAATAGCTGCGAAAGCACTGACTGAGCTGAGTAAATCTTCAAAGGAAAGATACACACATCGGCAACCTACACTTGATGGTATTTTAAATTCTGTTAAGGATAAAGAGAGAAAAATTGAAAATAATATAAGAGACCCTCAAAGTCCTTTCTTATATTCAAATTTAATCGAAAGCTCAGCTTCATCTCAAACATCTGTTAAAACTATTGATAGAAAACCCGTAACGGTTCATGATAACATTTTGGTGAAGCCAAACGCTAAAGCAAATGATATATTTTTTGAAGTAGATAACGTTACTATGCTAAATTCAAAAGATCGAAATGTTGAAAAATACAAAAACTTGCAACAGCAACTAGAGACTGCCGCAGTACTTATGGATATAAGTAAAAAAATTGTTATTTCACCACCATGCTCGAACCCCCAATCTCCTTGTCTTTCTGCAATTGTAGATACAAGTATTAAAAGTTCTGTGATAAAATCAAAACGTCCTTCTATAGATAATGAGATGCAAGATGGTGTTGAAATGGACCTATCCGTAAAAAAACTTAAAAGTGATTATCACATTAAGCGGAATGTTCCAGCACGAAATTTTTGCCAACCTCCAATACTTGATATTCATGGAAATCAAATACGGAATGATGCGGACCTTAAGAATTATAGTATTACTGCAAATGAAGTTGGATCGTCTAGTTACCAATTGAACACAAAAAAAATGAATACCGAAAGTATTGCAACCTGCCTATCGGACTCCGAAGACAGCTCTGATTCAAATAAACTAGAAATGGATATTGCTTCAGCTATGAATGATAGAAGAACTCCCGAGAGTGTAAATTCAGATCATGCTACAGATGCCGCTACCACTCAGCTATGGCAAGCATTGGCTCGATCGGCTGGTAAGTATATTGCTTTAATCACTCAGACGCTTAGGAATAACTACGACAAGTTATCTTATTCGATTTTCCACTAAATTGACCGGGTGATAATTGAAAATTTGGAAATAAGAAACAGGATAAAAAAAAAGGTGGTTGGAACAATTAGTTTAATTATAAAATTTAATTCATATTTTATGGACCGTCTATCAGTACAGCATCGAAATACGAGTAAGTTTTGTAATTGTGGAAATTCCTGTGGAAATTGTTTTAACTCTAAAAGGCTATTGGCTTGATTTATTTATTTTTTTATGGCTGATTGTGGACTATAAGTAGACCGAGGTAATACGGCAATTGGAACCATTGTGTTAATTCTCAAAGAAAATACTTTAATTGCCATAATTTATGAGGCGATTTCAAGTGTCTATTGATATAAATATACCCTTCTTATGCGAAAGGCTAATATAGTGCCCTGTCTGATTAGCTCACCAACTATATACATACCTTATTGGTTGTGTCATTCATACCTTAATATCTTTGACGATGAGGAAGAACTTACCTTTCTTTTAAATACAGACTTCTCAGTCCCATCGGAAAGATCGTATGTCTAGACATTTTTCCATATGACGTAGAATGAAGTAAATCTCGAATCTTAGTTGTATATTCGGAATGAAAGTTGACGGACAATTAGTGACTTTGATCAACCAACGGCTCATATATAGGGTATTAAGCAACTTTCCGAATGGGCTAAAGCCAAGCAACCCCAGTTAGCAAGTTTTGGGCTCAATAAATTAGTCCGATCCTTTATTTATAGCGCTAAATATCGAGGTCTGGTACTTGAGAGCTCGGGGGTGCAGTGACTCATCCATCCAGATAGCTAAGTGATTAATCCCAACCATAACAATTTAATGTCACTAGAGACTGTTCGGTAAGCATTTTTTAAAAGATTTTCGGACGCAGATTATTGAAATTAAGGATCTCATTTGCTCGCCATAAACTAACTGCTCGCGCACTTGAAAATATTCCCTACTGCTGTGTTAATGTGAATGCTGTCCTGCTGGAAAATCCAGGCGTAACCAAAACAGTCTTCATCAAATTAAACCAATGAAAATTTGATGTTTTTATTTTATCTTTTTTAGAAAACTGACTAACTTCTTTATCATCGCACATCAATTTGAACACAAGATTTATAGTTTACTGCAATTTCCCCTAAGGGATTTTTAGAATTCCGTCCCTCAAGTGGAGGAAAATAGGGTAAAACAGTTGCATGAACATTTTTTTTTGCTTATCCGATCAAGTTCAAGTTTATTTTCAAAGTTCTAATTTAAAATCTTAGGTAGACTTAATATTCAAATCTAAAATTTACTTCTTTCACATTTTTTGGAAAATCTGTCCCCCAGCTTAGAAAACAATGAGGTAAATTCTAATTCGATCGACTTCAAGTTTAGTTTCTGAGCTCTGTTTCAAAATTTTAAAAAGCCGCCCCAAAATCCTGTAAATTTAAAAAATAGATGGTTGGTACAAATTCTAACTTTTTCCAATTGAATAAGTTTCAGACTTTACATTTGCTCCAAAGTTTGAAAAATTAAGGACCACAAATATTTAATAGGCAAACTATTCACAGACTTTGAAATTCGACCGTTAAAAGTTTAATTAACAAAATCAAAATACTACTTCCATGAAAGGTTGGATACATATATACAGGAAAAAAGCTTCACAGTAAAGATTTCCGTTCTGAATATCATCCAATTGAAACTGGTATACCCAAAGGTAGCGTTGTTCGTCCAACACTATATATCATCTCAAAGCAAATAACTTCGACATTTGCTAATGATACTGATATCCCAAGTAGCTCCAACAGCAATGGAATATTTAGCATCTCACCTAGTGACCTTTACCGTAAATAGACAAACTTGCACCACACTGTCTCTGAACAGCATCAAAAGTCTACAAACCCCTAAAGTAACATACCTTGGTGTCCACCTGCATAAACGACTTACTTGGCGGAAACACATCAATGGTCGTTCACCACTAAAACTGGAGCACAAAGTACTTTTGTACAATGTAGTCCTCAAACCAATTTGGACATATGCCACCGGGCTATAGGGAAACGCTTGTATAAGTAACTAGCCGTTACTTCCCAGCGTTACCCTGGTCAACATTAGAAACAAATTTGCATATGAATTTACCAAAATCAACAAACAGTTTTGCAAAACAGTGTGAAGCAATTCGAGAAAATGATAACTCTACAGATTTACAACTGTTTTCCGCTGGTAACCAAAATAACTTATATATTAGACTTACGTAAAAAATGTAAATGCTTTTTAATACTAATATTGCTCCCTTTATATTTGCGGTCTCGCAGGATGAAATTAAAATACATATCCATTTTTAATCTTTGGATAATGTATTATGTGTAATGAAATCAATGGGGGAAGAATTATAACTTGCCCCATTCATCTGGGCCCCCATTTTCGGTCCTTTGGGGGTAGATATTAAAAAAAAAAATATATTAATATATAAATCACGTATTTTTAAGGTTTTAATGTTTGGCGCTAAGACAGAATTTAAAGTCGATTGGCTAAGAATTAATATTTACGCCATTAATCAGTGATCCACATTTTCCGATACAACTTTTCTCATACAACTTGTGAGCTCCTTTTTCTGACCTGGTGGCCCATTTTTCAAAAAAATTGAAAAAAAAAAACATTTTCCTTAAATTTTAAATTAGAACTGTGAAAATGAATTTTAACTCGATCGATTTTTCGGCTAAGCGCCTTCCGCAAGCCGATCTAATATTAATATTTAAGTACCAAATTATATCCCTTTAAGTTGTTTGTATGCCTAGCTTAGGTTCTTTGTTTTAAATATGCATTTTCGCCAGTTGCATCAGCACGTCGGTTCAGATAATTTTAATTCGCATCAATAATACTTTTATACACATTATTTTTGTTGCTTATTATTGGGTTGTTGCTTATAATAAAATATCATTAATTTCTACATACATTGAAAATAAATTGTTAAGCAAATACATCATATACATAATACAGAAACATAAACCAAATAAATACATACATATACAAATTAAAATACGAAACGGAATCAATTATTTACTTTTCTAATGGTGGTTTCTGCCAAGCTGCAGAGAATATAATTGACAAAAAAGCTAATTAACTCAACAGTTGTTTTTCAACATTTTCCTTCACTTGGGGTCAAAATTTTACAAAATCCCTTTCAAAACTTTCAGCATGCCATAAATCTTGCTGCCTAATTTCTTTATCGTACGTATCGTATTACCGTTTGAGCTGTGCTGTGATGAAGTCCGTCAGGGAACTGCATTATGTGAATAGAGATAAACAAAATGTATATATAAATATATATAATTATGTTTATATTTATATTTTTTTAATTTTAGCCAAAAATAAGGAGGAGAGCCGAGCATCACAATTGTTGCGTAATATGATGAATCAAACTTTTGTATTTCCTGTGCCGTCAACCATAGCATTAACAAAAGTACCTGAAGAGCCAATGGCACTTTTGAAGGTAACAAAAAAAAATAGCATAAAAAATATATTAGATTTTAAATACATACTACTTTTAATTATAGGATATGTCAGAATCTCAATCGAATGTAGTTAAAATTTGTAGAAGGAAGCAAAGTTTTCCTACTAAAACTGATTGCATTGAGTCTCCAGAAAATAAGGTGACTGATATTTATGTACGTTCAGAAACTTTATCCAATGCAGAAGGAGTCAAAGATAAAAAGGTATGCATTCAAAATATGTTGAAGTACTTACAATACTAAGTTAAATTGAAATCACATATTTCAGAGCTCAAAATGTAGTAGTGGGACATTACCTATTTCTCAAAAGGATATGTCTTGTTCAAATTGTGGTACTCTTACAACAACAATTTGGAGACGTAGCGTTAGAGGAGAAATGGTTTGTAATGCTTGTGGATTATACTTTAAGCTACATGGAGTGAATAGACCCCATTCTATGAGACGTGACACTATTCATACGCGGCGCAGGCGTCCAAAAGAATGCGAAAAATCAAAAAAAAGTAAGTAGTATTTTTTAACTTCTTGAGCTCTATCGTACCTTTCCTATACCCTTTCATTGTATTCTTGCACAAGATCAACAGCCGGGACGAGCTAGCCATGTCTGTTCTGCTCTCCTGATGTCCTTTTCTTTATTCGTCTGATTAAGTGTCAACTGCTCATGAACTACAATATATAGGTTCTTGTATACTATAATCAGATTAAATTTAAGAACACAGATATTGCGGGATAGATAGATACCATCTGCCGGCCATACAAAGAAAAAAAAAAGACAAAATAGTCCTTGAACGGACTCATTAGCTAGGCTATATATAGAAGATGTTAGTATTTTGTTACTAATATACTAAAGTCAAAGTCACTAAAAAAGGGTGTAAAAAAACAGTGTAATTCTAGCTTAAAGCTGACTGCATTAATTAAAGACTCCCGTTATGAATTTATGCAAAAACATGTATGCCTAATATATCTTCATGTGCATATGAATACCAGAATGTAAGTATTTTAGATTTTTATACTCGATTAGATATGTACATCCTTACTTTTAACAATTGTGTTCAGTTGTATTTAAAAACCAGTTAGATATTGTACTACGGCCCAATAAAAAACAGTGTGAGGTGTCATGGTTAAATTATCATTTCCTTTGTGTGACGACAGAATTTCTATTAATTTATTAGCTTGTATGTATATGATTTTTGTTGAGGTAGATATATTCGACTACTAAACTTATGTACTAAAAATATTATTTTTATTATTATTATATTATATGTTAATAGGAAATAGGCAATTACCCTGCAATTCGGCGATAGAATATGAAACGCATAACAGTAATAACCCCGTAGAATGCAAGAAAATGGATTTATCAATAAATCAGGAAAAACTTTCAGATCTAGGATTCCACGTGAGTATTGGTTTTCTGTGCTATTAATTTTATAATTATTATTGTTATAAGTATACAATCATTTTCTCATTGTGTCATTTAATATTTTTATTTTAAGTATTGATTTTATTAAACCTTTTAATAGTGTTACCATTAGTTTTTCGATATTTTTCACATCCGAAATGTTTGTAAATGTCGGTATTTTCCGACGTTGCCCAGGCAGATCAATATTAGAAGTAAATTTGGATATATTGGATTACATTTGTTGTCCACTGATTTATTTATTTATTCAGTCTGCAGTGGACACAAACCTGAAGTTAAAATTCGAATTAAAAATAATTAAAATATGAATCAAAATTCTGAAACAAAATAAAATAAATTAAATATTACATTTAAGCTTTCCGAGGCAACATTTAACAGGTTCAAGAATACCATTTGATAGCTTTGTTAGTTATAGAAGAGATATAAAGATTGAAAGATTGAAGGTTGGAATCAATTTTCAACAGTCGATATTCGTAAATTATCAAGTGATATATATATATAGATATATTAAAATACAACTCATTAGCCTGGCACCAAATGAAGTTAAGGTCATCTAAGATCATCAAAAATACCTTGTATAAATAAGTGCTTCGAATTTCTGACTTCAGCAGAACTCTTTGTTTTTAAAAAAGAAGAGGCAGTCAGAAGTGATCCGATTTTATCTAGATGAAGATTATATCATAATTTTCAGAGTTAAATGATTAAATGCTTGTGAATTCGATGAGATTGGCCGTGAAAGATTAAATCAGTCAATTATCAATTTGCTTGGGAAATGGGTTTGCAAAACAGTTTGAGGCAATTAAACAAATTTTCACCTATTTTTCCCGTAAGCAAAAACTTTTGTGTTAATAGAGGGAAAATGTAAAAATATGAATTTTACATATTTGCCGCCATATTTCCAATTTTAATTTTTGTCGCCAAATTTGATGAAATTTCTGACTTGGACGACCAATTTGCCAAAAAAATGAAATAAAAAACTCCACATAGGGTGTAAGCATAGGGTGTAAAGCGTCAGCATACTGATACAGTGATAGCTGTGATTGGAATAACTCTGAGGAGCACCAGCTGAAGCTGTCCGCGCGAGGTACAACTTGATTTAGGGAACCCTGGGCTGCGAAACTCACCAGATAATCTTCTGCTTGACAAGCTTTGTTCGAACTTCCTAAACTATATTCGTCCTAGCATCAGCATTGTCTGCTTCTCGGTTGTCATCGATTCCGCATCGTTTTAGGGGGCCACTGTGCAGTTCACATAGAAGCTGTACCATAACTCAACCGCATTCCATGATCACAATCGCTGTGATCAGCCGCAGCAGACATGTTCACTTTCGTCTACCTGGCTTATGAACTTTATTGAGCAACTAGGAATGGAATGAATAAAGCCTAGTAAATGGTTCGAAGTTGTTAGTTCCGAAATGTCAAAAAATGGGAGATAGGATGGTATCCCAGAAGACGGCTACTGAAGTGCTGTGATTAAAGGAACTGATGAATATTGTCCTTCCTCTAGATCGCTTTTGACGTTTGCAAATGTTTTAATAAAACAGCTACTTGGGGGAGCTGGAGGATCGAGAAACCGAACTCATGCTACCAAGTAACTGGTATATATGCTCGACATATCTCTTTTCGGCCGCTCTTTTTTCCTCTAACATTGACAAGCAATAGCTGCTTCTCAATGGGCGTGTTAGGGATACTCTGTTGAAGGCTGTCCTCGCTAACCTTTTGCGTTATGAATGTAATGCTAAGCTCGTTCACTTTCTAACCAGCCCTGGTCACTTGATTTATTGCAAGCTAGCACCATGTGCACACCAGAACTTTTCCTTCGCAGTTTGTGCAACACCAGTTTCGCTGCAGCTTTTACAATTATCGCTTTGGACCCATCCGAGCCCGTGTATCCTTTGTTATACCCTTGCAGAGGGTATTATAACTTTGTCACGAAATGTGTAATGCATTGAAGAAGCCATCTCCGACTCCATGAACTAAATATATTATTGATCAGGACGACGTGACCAGTTGATATAGCCAGTTCGACTGTTTATATGCAAACTAATCTCTCAGTTTTTGACCTAGGTGAATGGAATTTGGTATGTTCTTTTTGATGCAGGCAGTTCATGATTGAACCACTATATCAAATATCTCCCATAGGAACAATAGGTCCAAAAGTGTTGTATGGAAACATTTTTTGATTTTCAACGTATCTAAACTTCCAACTACTGAAAAAAGTAATTTCTAAACGAACACCCAAAACCATTACTATATTATACAGCTCTGCTAGGATATATAATCATCGGCGTGCAGGGGATTACCTTTGCTTACTAGTTTTTTACATATTTCACACAGCGTCATACTTGCACTTTTTCTATTCAATTTACTTGTACATTTGTGTATATATGAACGATGTATATGCTTTAAAATGGGACCAAATATTGAATCTACTCTTGCGAATCAATTCATCACTGCCCCGGCAACGATTTAGATACTATTCTAAGTTATAGACAAGTTACATTCCTTCCATTAAACCTACAAGTACATAATGTGCGCATGGAAACATGGAAATAATAGCTGCAAATTAAATGTGACAATCAGAACTTAATAGTCGAATTTATGTAACAAGAAAACGTAAATCTAAAAACCGGTAGGGCTAAATAAAAAGGATTGACTGTCATTTGACTGAAATATTGTATAAATAAATATTAATAAAATCAGACTACTATATAAGCCTCTGAATCTCTGCAATAGGTGTAAAGTAAAAGAATAAGGAATTTTCAACGTACTGATTGATAAACTAAGGTAAGATGCAGCAAAGAAAGCGGGTAATTTCTGTTTATTTAATTCCAAACATTTTTTAGAATACAAGATATTATACAAATTTTTGATAGCCTATTACTTATTTATAATTTATTTACTTTTTTCAGAAATACAAAACGGAAAAATCTGAGGCAGGAAATGCGGCAGCAACACTGAAAGATGTTATTTTAAAACGTAAAAAATCACAATCTTTGCCTGAGTTTAATGATACCCGCGAAAGCGAGGAACTATCTGTACCTCTTAACCTTGTTTCCAGTGAAAATAATGCAAAGTTAACATACAACGCCAAATAAAATTAAAAACTTCAAGCCTTTTAGCACACAATCTTATTTATCATCTAAATAAATAATATAAATACATGCATAGAAAGTATACATAAGTATATGTATAGAAATTATATTCATATGTATGTGTATTGATACATATATTTATAAAAAAGTAGATTATCACACAGCCAACTTTGCGATGGATAATTATTTTCATAATAATTATATATATAATCATACTCAAATTCATTTGTATTCTTAGAAACTAATACCAAAATACTAAAAAAACTCGGTTCAAAGTTTTAATTTAATGGTGTGAAATAAAATAACTTAAGCACGGACAGAATTACTTAATGCTTTTTAAAAATAATGTAGGAACTTTAGCAACTAAAGAGATATTAATATTTATTAAAAAACATGCTTCAGTATTTTTAACATTTAATGACACTCTTAAGTAGCTTGGCATTATAAAACAGCATTCAAAAAATTTTATCTGTAAAGAAATATATAAAATCAAAAAATATGCTACGAGATACCCTGTATTAAGCTTTTCGACTACATGCTAAAATACTAAACGATTTTGGTCAGGCAGAATATAAATATTTTAAAATTATCTGGTTTAATCATAAATGCACTTAGTTACTTTTGATTTTGAGCAAGGATTACCGGATCATAATACAATAGATATTGAATTTGAGTATTAGGTATCTATAGTTTCTTGGTCATATTATTTTAGATATCACCCCACAGTCCTTAACAGTTGTCAATACAACGAGGTCAGAATAAAAATAAAAAGAATTTTTAATTAACTAGGGCAAACGCAGAGGTGCGCTAAATCAGTAGATAAGTTCAAATATTGTTTATAAAATTTTATCATTGAATTGATAATTGACTTGTAATTTTATAAATTATATATACAAATGACGGAACCTTTGAAAAATGTGCACTCATAAAAAAAATTATCTATGTCTGTCCGTCTGACTGTCTGTCCATCCTTTGTGTTAACTTAAATAAAAATATTAATTTCAACATATAGAGAAATAAGTTAATTAGAATAAACAATGCTTGTTTAAATTGCATTCTTCAGTTTTAATAGTTTTGAATACCTTAAACTTCTTAATAAAAAAAATCAAAATGTTTTAAAATATTAAATTATAATATTTTTGCGTACTTTAATTTTAATATATATTGAATTAATTTACGTATCTTGTAATAATAATGTTTTTATATCTAGATAATATCGGTCTTAGTCCACACAAGGTTTATTGCCACGTTCGATTATTTGACAGCGGTTTCTTTTTACACAAGTTCAAATTACAAGTTTATATGTAACAGGTTGGCGGACCTCTGACCTCGCAAACTATATTTATATATTCTCGTTCAGAATCAAGATCATGTACTATCAAGCATAAGCTACATCCGATTCGAACCGCACATATCTTTCTGACCTCTTGTCTGCATTGACCACATTGTTCGAATTAAAGATACAGATCCCAAATGTATAATAATATGCAAATATTACCTCCATATTTTTTAAATCTGTAGAGCTGCCTAGAACATAAAATTTATAAAATTTAAATTGAAGTGCCCGTTGTTCATTTTGTACAATTTAAGGTAATCCCGAGAATTACATTTAACATTCACTAAACTGAATTCTTTTTTATTATTCATTAACATTGTTTTGTATTATTTCTATGCAATCAAACTATTTTCTTAAATTCAAACAATTATTAAATTAATTTTTGTTTCTTTACAAAAAAAAATTTATTTCTAAAGTTGTTTAAAAATTATATTCGGTAAACTAATAGCGATCATAGCATTTGTACAATTGTCCATTCTGTATATAAAATGTTTACAAACTTAAGCAGCGAATTGTCACTTAAATTTAATAGTAATTATGAATGATAATACTTAATATCTGTTCTGAAAACAATTGAGAATACATTTTTAAATTCACCTTAAAATTATATCCCATGTTCGGGTATGGAAATGGTATTGAATATTATGAATGAATATCGAGCAATATCAATTTAAAAACTCATTTTTCAATTTTTGCATATGTAATTAAATTATAAATTGGCAACAGTAAGTGATAATTAATTTTAATCTATATTGCCGATGTCATATTGAGCTGTTGGTAAAATAACTAAACAAAATTTTTATTTTAACCGTTTATACTGAATATTATATGTTAAAACACAAATTATATTCTTCAAATTTTACTTATACTTAAATATGTTGTCAATAATAATATTAAAATGTTAAGGAAACTTTCGAATAAAACATGATAAAAAGCTTGTAGTACAGCATTTGATAATAAAGATGAATGTATAGTGTAATTAAATTATACCGCAACATGTTTGGCAGTAATTCTTTATTATTTTTATCCATGCTATGTTTCAAACAATTAAAATAATTAACAGATTTGTATAGCTAAAAAACATTTGTAAAATCTCTTGCCTGTAAATGAAAATAATGTGATAATAAAATAATCTCCACAATTTTTAAATAGTTAAACTATGCAATTTCAAGCAATATTAATAATACCAAGCAAAAGTTTCATGCAAATATTGAACAAATATTTATATTTATAAGAAATTCTTAGTATCAGAAGCAAATGCAGTTTTCGATCTTAAAAAACTATATAATATTAAATAAATCGTTAAGATAAGAAAAGTTACACTTTTATTTTTTTCGAATTTAATAAATCTCAAATCTTTTTAACGGTTATAATAAATTTATTAATTGAATAAAAAAATCCATGTATTTTAATTACAGAGGGAAGAGACGAAGTAAAACAAAAAGCGTCAGAAAATCTACACACTCATTATAATTTATAGTACCTACATTTTTGATTTTTCGAAAAGTTTAAAAACCTTTCTGGCGCCTTTTTTCCTTGCACGAGAAACCAAGTTGGTCGTTTAACAGAGCTTTTCTACTGCGCAATAGTTTTCTTTTTTTGGCTGACAGCTGAATGTTAGTTATTGTGCAAATTTTTAAGAAGGTGTTCGGTTGGTTGAATAGACGATGACTTATAGTATATACAAAATTCACGAAGAAAAATTGGTAGAATATTTTCATCATTGGAGTCAGAAGATGAGGATTCAGACAAAGATCAGCAAGATTGGAGCCGTGTTATAACAGATTCTACGCTCTTCGTACTTCCAGAAATAGATTATGAAAATCCGTTTTCAATTTATAAGTTATTTCTAAGTGATGATATAATTGATCTTATGGTATTAGAAACAAACAAATTTTATGAACTATAATCAGATTCTTCTAGAAAACACAAACAGGAATGCATACCAGTAAGTCGAGAGGAAATGTATATGTTCTTAGGTATTTTGTTAATAATGGGTATTATGAAGTTACCCGAAATGCGTTTATATTGGTCAAAGGATCCCATGTACTCTAATAACTGCAAAAAAAGTGCTATGAAACGAGATCGGTTTTTTGACATTCTGCAATATTGGCATTTTTGTGATAATGTGGTTCTGGTAACCGATTATTCAAAATAAGTACACTATTAGAAAAGATAAACATAAATTTTCAACAAGTTGTGGTACCTGGCAATGAGCTTACAATAGACTAAAGTATGATTCCTTGGCGTGGCCGATTATTATTTCGCCAATATATACCAAATAAATACTTGTTATCATTCTTATTTTCATTTATTATTATTATTTTCATTTTAGACACTATGTTTGAATTATTATTTTTACTTTTGAAAATAACTAAATTTTGTATTACTTCAGAAAGAACTGCAAAAATAAATTTAGTTTATGTTTAAAACGCCTACAATAAAAATTTATAATTCCCAATCTATTTTGTTTTATTTCTTTCTAGTATGGTTTTTCTAGTAAGTCTCTTTCTAGTATGGTTTTTGAATTAAAAGTATAAACATTTGTGGACCACCGGTGGTACACGCCGCCAGATAAATGAACTTGCCTGTGTACCACCGGTGGTCCACGCCGCCAGATAAGCGCAGTGGCCGTGGACTACCAGTGGTCCACGCCGGGTAGAACGTGTTAATTAAGGCCCGAAGTCGGATAAATATTATTATCATTTTACCGCAATCAACATATTTTCTTTTTCTTTAAGGCATGAAAATGTAAATTTTGTGAATTATTCCCATCCTTTTCCGGTTTTGGTTACAGAATTTAGAAAATATATGAAAATACGTGGGTGGTAACTATTGACACAGGCCAGTGTCCGATGAGCTAGAGTGGGATTTCTTACCTATATTGAGAGAGCCAATAGGGAAGTGTGCAGTGAGTCGCTTCTACACTTTTCCTAAAATTGTCCCATTCTCTCCAATAGTGGGACGCTTATAATCAAAGCAATGCAAGGGTATTATTGGTTGTATCAATTCTGCTTTCGAATCGCCTTAAGATTTGGAATTTTTTTGAACATACTTATATTATAATGAACAGTTGCCGCGATTTGCACAATTTATAATTGCAAGGTAGATTCTTCATGTTTTTATTATTTCGATTTATTAAATTATACTTAAATTATATTTTTAATATTTGAAAATAGCAATCACACCTTTGCAAG
Organism: Drosophila repletoides; assembly: GCA_018150835.1. Classification (NCBI taxonomy): domain Eukaryota; kingdom Metazoa; phylum Arthropoda; class Insecta; order Diptera; family Drosophilidae; genus Drosophila; species Drosophila repletoides. Next base: position 12,279,942 of record JAECWQ010000221.1, read on the forward strand.
TGCACGAACCATTAATGTAATCATATTAACAGTTGAGTCCGTATTCATGCAATTCTTTTTTTTTATACACTTCAAAAGTGTCTTATAATTGTGTCACGAAAAAAACAAAGTATATTATTGATCAGGACGACGAGACGAATTGATATAGCCATGTCCGTCTGATTGTATGCAAACTAGTCTCGCAGTTTTTGACCTAGGTGTCTTCATCATTCATTACCACACTAGATACGCATGATTTAGTTTAGTTTAGTTTCCTTGATATCCTTGCCGGGCTGATCTTAGGCTCATTATCCTTGCAGTTCTGATCTCATCCAGAGCGCAGCCGCAGCCGTTAAAGCACCTACCTGACTATATCATACCATTTAAAAAACGGTACAGTGGCGTGAGAAAGGATACCGTGACAACGTTACAATGGCGTGATTTTGCAGCCTCAGTTGGTGACATGCTGACGCCACAGAATCTCTGGCGTCGGTATGAAGAAGATGGTTGTGTTCCTCCTATCTTTTGGTCACCTTTTTGTTTCTTCTTCCGTTATCTTTACCCAACTCCAAAGCTCAGCTGTTAAGCGTGGAAATTACTTACAGCCTGGATAAGAGTGAAAGGTCCCGAATTCGCCGCAGCCCATGGTCGCGTTACGTATTTTTGTGGGAGTTAATGTAACTCTTCACACTCCGCCTTTGTTCGGTAAAAATAAGATTATCATTATTAAAATTATTCTTGTGTTTATTACTATTTTTATTCTTTTTTATATATATTTTTATTTTTTTATTAGTATTTAAATAATATTTTAATTTCATTGTTCCAATTTAAATTCAAATTTCCGATAATTGACATCCAACTCATTTTGAAATGTCGATCGATAGTTTTTTATCTTCTGCCAATACGGTGTTTAACACCCCCAATTTTAGTTGGTAAAGTAATAATGCGGTATGTTTTATTGGGTTTCTAATTTCTTTTAAATATATATTTTTAATATTTTCATCCTGAGATATGGCCTTGTCCTTGGTTTTGATATGCACCCTGCTGGCCTCCCTCCATCCATTTATTTCGTATACTTTTTTGTTCATTGTTCAATTTTTTTTTATTTAATTTTGTTTTTTCTAGTTTGATTTAAAAAAAAACTCACCTTTTGGCGGTTCACTTCGACCCGGTACCTCTGTTGTGTGATCCTCACAACTCGGGAAGTACGACCGGATACTTCTTGCTAATTCTCGGCTTCTGAACGCATGTCTTGAGTTCACTTTTCATCTGGTATTTCTGGCCAGGCGCCCTCTCCTTAAGCGAAGTGTGATGCCTGCCATGTGATCGTTAGCCCCATTACTGGACGCCCGAGGCCTTTCTTTGTCATACCGGTCTTATTCCCGCGGCTGTCGTTGCTTTCGGCTCCTCTGTTGCAGTAGCTTTTGTTGTCACTGCTTATTCTTCTGCCGGTGCTGTCTTCGCTGCTGCCGTCGTTGTCGTTACTTTTGCTGCCCGTGCCGGGGCCCGCAATTATGTCGCCTCACAATGTCGCCACGATTCTACCTCTAACCAGGTCGCTGCTCCTAACGATGGCTAAGATTGGCCGGGATTGCCAAAGATACTAAAAAAGCTCCACCGAGACCACCACAGAGACCGAGTCCCCATCCAATATGGATCCTTCTCCTGCATTCGCCCAGAGTGCCAATGTCACCGGGGTACTTCATCTCTCGAGCGAGATCCGGCACTCCGGAGACGTTCGTATCGAAAAGATTGTCTAGGTCAGACTCATGTCGACTTTGGCTGAGCGGTATTTTCGGCTTGCTCGTAAAAACCGTTTGGCTTACCACATTTCCCTTATCCGAGACAGAGCCTGGTTGTCCTGCCTCTCTCTGCAGATTTTTTTAGTTGCACTTCAATCGTTCTTATTGGGCATAATATAGGTTTCATATAGTAAAATTCAACTTGTAAATTTAATTAATATTTGCTGAATACCAAAAATGTTTTCCATACAACAATTATTGAACCACTTTGTAAGTGAACTAACTATTAATAAACTACTTGCGAAGCATACCCACTTACACTAAAAGAGATCACAGGATATTTTCACAGTCACCCTATTATTTGGCAATCCACAGTAAATGAAGAAGACCTGTGCAGAACGGGTGAGTTGAGTGTTATGGAAATGTAGGAATGAAAGCTTGTCGTACCTGTTTATTGTTGTCCAGATGCCGTCTCCAGCATCGCTTTAAATTAGTAATATATACCGTAATGTACACAATAGAATGTACTGCTTAGATCACACGATCAATAACAAGAAATTTTGTGTACAGATCGCTTTAAGAATAGATTTGCAACTCACGGAATGCTAATACAGACTGGGTTCGACCGATACATACAAATATAAGGCTTTCAAAAATAATAGATTCGCGATCCTAAGTGATGCAAAATACGGTGATGATGATGCTCTTACACCTAAGGCGAAGCCACCACATATTTATGTGCGTCAGGTAATTTGTAGAGAATCGATTATGAAACTAACTGATATAACTTGCGATAACAAAATCTTAGTCACGTCCATAAAAACGGGTAGCATAAATGAACCAAATAAACGAGTCAAAGACCAACAAAACTATCGATCTGTAGCCAAAAACTTGGATAATGGACAAATAAATTGTATGGGCATTGTATGTTGCTCGCAGAGAAGTACATCTCACTAAGCTTTACCTAGCAAATAAGAAGGTACAATCTGCCAAAAAATGTAGCAACTGTGGAGGTAATCGCATTGACAAATATAGAAGTTTCCCAGTATTAAAAGTTCGCCTAAGCCAACAAAAATCTGTATCATGAAACCCATTCATCCGACAACTTAACGTATATAGTAACGCCTACGACTACAGGTCTAAACTGAACTTTCAGCAAACCACTGCACAAATAATATAATGTTAAATCTACTTCCCAGCATACCCCTGACAATCCATCTCAATTATAGAATTTAAACAATGTTATTAACTGTACAACAAATACATAGTAGGAATATAATAACCGACGCAGGAATTATGCTCAATCAAAATCTCCTCATGGATCTCCTTATCGAACGGAAATTAGCTTAAATGGTGATGATATCAGACAGTGCAGAAACTCTTTTCAGCTAGTAAACGGCTAAATGAGCATCGTTCATAATCCGCTCATCGAGGCTGAGAAATCTCCATAACTCTCACTCTCTGTGGTCTCCACTTTCTTCTTTCGCTCCAAGGTGGCCATTCTAAGTTTTTAGTCTAGTCAGTACATTGTAAAATTCTTCAAGCAGTTAGGTGACCAGTTTATAGCAGCTGGTGGCTACAATCAGAAATAACTGGCTTAATATAGAAAATATATAAGTTCCCATATTGATGACTCCTCAAACATTGACTGTAAAGACAACACAGATAGCTCAGTTCAAACATTAGTGTCTGTTATGTTCCTGGGTGCACAACATTTCACTCCCTTAATAAGTTGTAATTAAATTCACAACAGCAGTCGAGCTCCCATTCATATTGACGAGCGATGAGGCAAAGCTTCGGTGGGCAGTTAAAAATAGTCAACCATCTACTACTACCATATCAACTATATAATATAAATAGATGTACATCAGGTTAATTAGACCGATACTATATATATTTATTTATTTACTTATTTATTTATTATTAAATTGACTAATTGCAGTCAATTAAAGAATTACAAAAGATAAAAATAATTAGTATATAAATTAAATTAAAATTTAGAAAATTAATTAAATTAAAAATTATAAGTAAGATTAAAATTGAATTACATTTAAGCATTCTGGGGTATTAAATACAAATTAATTTTTATGGTCCAACATTTGTTGAACAGGATTGGTGAAAACCCAGGCAAAAAAAAACCAATCAGACCAGGAAAAAAGGCGAAAAAGAAATATAAAGATTGTTGAAAATAGAATGCAAATTGACTAGAATAGAAAAAAGGATAGAAAGAAAGAGAGTAATGAAGTAAGATAAGCACAATTCAGAAAAACACAAACCAAAAAAGAAGAAGGACAGAAAAGCAGATTTTAGGTGTAAGAGAGAGAGAGTTGTGAAGAGATAACGTAATAAAATTCGTTGTAATTGGAGCACAGTACACGGAATCGATTGTGCAACGCAGAGTCAGTTGTGCAATTAGATAAAAATAAGGGATAATAATTTCTTGAAAGTTAAGACGAGATAATAGAAAAGGAGAGCTAATCACCGATAATTAATTTATGAAGAAAAATAATACCAAGGATAGTTCTACGGTTAGTTAATGAAGGGAATTCAATGAGTAAGAGCCTATCAGCCTACGGTAGAAGACGGCAATCAGGATCCCAGTTTAAGCCACGAAGGGCAAAGAGGAGGAATTGCTTCTGAATGGATTCAATATGAACTTGGTGGATTCCATATTGAGGACTCCAAACACATGAACAATATTCTAGTATGGGGCGAACTAGAGAAGTATAAAGGATTTTGGTAACAAAGGGATCATTAAACTCCTTGGACCAACGTTTAATGAATCCAAGAACACCCTTGGCTTTGCTAGTTATAGAGGAGATATGCAGAATGAAACTAAGTTTGGCATCAAAAAGTACATCAAGATCTTCCACAGTCGTTATACGTTGCAAGGGTACATTATCAAGCGTATACGTGACTAAGTGTGGAGTAATTCGACTAAAAGTCATAATCAAGCATTTAGAAATATTTTATGTTATGCTGCAAAGTTTATGTTAAAATTTTTTCGAATAATTTTGGGATTGCAGACAACTTTGCAATTCCTCTGCTATATATATAATATATATCGGATTTAGCTCCCTTTTTGTGAATTGGGATAATATATGATTCCTTCCAAAGATATGGAAATACAGCGGAATCAAGAGATAAGTTAAAATGTTTGCGTAGAGGAAGATGTAAAGAGCTCCAGCATTCTCTGAGTACGCAACTTGGGATATTGTCGTGCCCAGGAGAATATGAAGATTTTAAAGTTTTCATTGCTGTAACTAGATCGTTATCAGTAATGATAGGAGCAAATAAAGAGTTAGAGGAAGAAATAGGATAAGGATAAGGGTAAGCGATATTGTTAATGGAAGAAGTGTAAGTAGATTGAAAGAAATTTGCAAAAAGGTTAGCACTAGTTAAGTCGTCAATGGATCCCTCATTCTTCATGAAAAATGTAGGAGGAATAGACAAGCTTTTACGCTTAGAATTTACACAATTTATAAAAAAGTTTAGGATCTCGCTCAAACTGATTCCTGCAGCGCATAAGATACTCATTATAGCATTGAGAGTTAAGGAGAAGGAAGTTAGATTTAGCAATAGAATATTTAGAAAAATCAATGTTAGATCCAGAGAGTTTAAATTTTTTAAATAGTTTAGTTTTAATATTTTTTAAATTTGAATGTCGACGTGTAAGCCAGGGAGGCTTGGATGAAACAAGCAATACAACACTACATGGAATGCGGATATCAAGAAGTGAGTTAATAGTGTCATAGAAGTGGGTTAGAGCAAAATTGATATCAACCGAATTGTATAGAGTAGACCAATCACCTGAGGAAAGAAGTTGATTAAGCAAGGAAAAATTTCCCTTGCGAAAACAATGGCGGGTTTTACTAACAGGTTTGGATACTGGTTTAGTCGACGTGGCATAGCGAAATATCTACGGTGGGAAAGGAGTCCTCAAGAAATACTAATGGACAAGATCTTGACACACTGGTAGAAGTGCAATCTTTGACAAAAATAAGATCAAGCATTATGTCAAGATTATTAGGAATCGAGTTTATTTGAAAAAACGAAAGGTCATACAAGGAATCTAAAAAGTCATATTGTGCAGAAGGCACAAGATAATTAGATTTCCTAAAGAGAGACCACTGGATATTAGGCAAATTGGAATAGCCTAAAACGACAAACATGTCTTTATCACGTACGTGTGTTGATATATATTCAATACGGCTTAAATGCTGCATATAAATAGAAATATCAGAACACGAAGGGATATAAGAGCACGTTATGAAAATGGAACATGATGGAAACGATACCTTAACGGCAACTATAACTATTCCACATCAGGAGGTGAAACGGATAACGTAATTGACTCGGACCGAAGGGAAGAATTAACTGCAATGAGCACCCCACCACCACAACGAGTTATTCTATCTTTTCTGTAGGATGTAAAGGCTGCAGAAAAATTTTCAGAATTTGAAATTGAGGAATTAAGCCATGTCTCAGAAAAATCAATAATTTGAGACTCGAAGGAAGAATTTTGTAGAAATACATTTTTAAGTTTAGACACTAGACCTCTAACATTCTGATAACTGATATGTAGTAAATCTGAAGATCGATCTAGTTTTTTTGAGGATTATTACTAATGGTTGCTTGCGAAAGAGAACCACTAGCTTGAAGACTGACAGGCACTGGACGAGTGCGTTTTTTTATAATGAACTCATGAACAATTATTTGTGGAGGCCAGAAATTTGAATCACAAATAAGTGAGAATGTGTCTGATGAACGTTAATTTTGAAGGATGCTATTTCCCTAGGTTCAGAGAAATTAAATTTAGATACTGATACATTGCTTGAAGATTTGCTGGCAATATAGGCAGCAATAGCTTCACATGTAGTATCAGCTGAAAGTCTAGATAAGCTGTGCAACAACAGTAATCAAAGGAGTCGGGGCAGGGTCAGAACCCTGAACAGTTACCGAAGCTGGAAGCACAGTTATGGGTGCAGTACCAGCATGGGCTGTAATTGAGGCAGTTGCCGGAGATGAAGTCGCAGACACCAAGTGAAGTGGAGCTGCAACGGCTGAAGGGACAGCTGGACTTGTAACTCGGGCTGTAGTTAGAGCACAAGCCTGAGCTTGATTTGGAGAAGTTAGTTGGACATGAACAGCAAATAGATTGGTATATGAAGAATTATCGGGGTGTTCAAAGGATGAGTGGCCGACTGACGGTGAAGGCGAGGGCGAGAAAAATCGAACCGGAGATAATTCTAAACGGCGAGGAGTTGATAAATTTTCTGAAGGAGAAATAGCCATTGCAGAGGAAGATGGAAGAGGAATATTTAAAAATTGATCCTCTAACCGACGGATAGGTGGGAATTCGAAATTAAACTCACTAAGCATCTCAATGCTCGAGTCAAAATCACTCGACAAAAGCTTGGACATTTTATGCAACTTAATAAGTTTACCTCTCACAGAATTATACATATGGAGAAATTCAATTGCGAGTCATTGCACCTCGGACAAGACCATTTCAAGCCTCCACAGCCTTTTTTAGAATTGTCTTTTTCCAACTTGTCAATATCTCGCCCAGTTAGAACTGCACATTTGCCAAGCATCATGTTGTCACACAACCAGCAGTTAACAAACCTTGGTGGGTCATCCTCATGCTCTGGGCCATACGTGCAATTCAACTTGCAGCAAGACATTTTATTAGTAAACAATATTAGTAAGAAAAAAAAAGATGTTAAAAGTTTCCTACTGGGTATTATTATGATTAGTATGAAGAGCGCGGAAATTGAGAACGAAAAGAAATAGCTGTTAGTTTCAATAAATAACACAAACAATGCTTGAGCAATGCGTAAAGCAACAACAAAAATTTGAGCTGGCGAGCGGCGCACAAGCGAACAACCGCACAAAAGGAAGATAGGTAAAGGTATTATTAATAGAATAATTAAAGCTTTTGATACAAATTGCACAGCTGATGACTATGTGAGCAACAATGTGATACTGGCTTACCAATAAGGTTTATTTCCAAGTTAAATTTAAAAGAACAATCACTCATTATAACACAAAACGAATTTTATTACGGAGCACTAAAAAAACTCGATTGTTCACTTTGATAGAAATTCTCTCTGATATATAATATTATATTATATATTATATATATATTATTATTTTATATTATTATTATATTATCTGTTATTGTTGGATATCTGTATTATCTATCAAACAGTTATCCAACAAACAGTCTTATAACAAGTATCAACTTGGATAAACGGCTTATACATTCAAGCGAAGATAAATCAACTAAAATTTAAAGCTAGTAATCTTCATTGGCTTATGAACGTACGTTAACTGGACTAAAAACAACTTTTGTATAGCGCAATTCTGAAACCAATTTGGTCAAATGGTTTGTATTAGTAACTTAGAAATAATCCAGAGACCTGAATCGAAGATATTGAGAACTATCATTGGGGCACCATGGTTTATACGGAATAAAAATATCCATTAAGACTTAAATGTTGGACCTGATAATGATGAAATTACCTAGGTGAAAACTAAGTATTAGGTCAAGCTTCATGTCAATCCAAACAGATTTGCACAGTCTTTTACATGGCGCTCTATTTTACACAACTCCGGAGAAGAGATCTCCCAAGCCAGTGGTAGTAGTTGATTCTTAATAAATTAATAAAATAAATATATCAGATAACGATTTGATTATTTGTCAATAGCCTCTAAGATAGAATATTCGAAAATAAAAAATAGTTAAAAAAAATAATAGTACATTTTTTCTCATTATTGTTATTTATTATAATAAATTATTATTCACATCAGGTGTTGGCGGTTTTGTTTTTTTTTTTTCGTTATAGCATAAATATTTTTATCAGTTTTCAATACTTTTTGTTGATGATTACATTTATTTAATTTTATTTTTTTTTAATTATTAAAATGCATTGAATGCTCACGCCAAGCAATTTTTTTTTTAAATTATATAAAAATCAAAATATCGATATAGAAATTCTCGATACACCTAATCAGCCGATGTACACTTGCATCTCTAACACTTACTAATATATTGGGAGTCAGTTTACGCTAGGAAAATGACTACGGTATATTTCCACCCAAAGACATAAATATTTACAGAGAAATACAGTTAAATACCCTGAGTAATTCTTAATAGTATATTTGTGATATATATTATTTATTGCTTTTACATTTCATTACAGTCTAAAATGACGCCTGTGTTACGATTAATATTGGATCAAGATGTAAAACTGACGAATAGGCTCGTTTCCTTCCTACTTCAGTTTGCTTCTTTCAAGTCGCTAAAACTTCATTGCAAATTCCTTGAAATATCTTGTGATGGTTTAGCATGGCTTTCATCATGGATTGCATTCATATGGTTAATCAATTCCAAAGAATTATATCAAATGCAACTAAATATGCTAGTAGGATTGCTATTAGACATCTTCATTGTGGCTGTATTGAAAGCATTTGTGCGAAGACGACGGCCAGTAGCTGCCAATGATATGTTAACAATAGGTCCGGATAAATTTAGCTTCCCCTCAGGACATGCATCTAGAGCTCTTTATATACTCGTTTTCTTCACAAAGTTGTATACCCTTCCCATAATATTTTGGATGCCACTGACTGCGTGGGCTTTCAGTGTAATGCTTTCTAGGCTTATATTAAAACGTCATTACATTTTGGATGTCTGCGCTGGTGCTCTAATTGGAATATGTGAAGCATTGTTTCTTGGATTAATTTGGCTCAGCTCTGAATCAGCGAGTTCTATAATTAGTTATATTTCTGAAGACAAAGCACTTACTGAATCATCCTAAAATTATTTTGAAAACTCATTTTTACCTGTTTACTTAAAGAATCTTTAGCTAGATGTTTTAATAAAATATTAAATGTATATATAGAACAACAGAAATATATATATTTTCGTATTAGGGATTATTCTTAATGCTTTTCGCATCTTTCTTTCAGTTCATTTTGTTTGGTTCTGATTAATGAGTTATAATTAGTATTCTGCTGGCTCTTAGTTGCGGGGGATGCGAAGCTCCAGACTACTTTAAATTTATAAAATATTAATATGCTCTAGCAGCATGTACAGCGGGCATGGCGGCAGAATACTCGGCGGGCCGAAGATTATATACCCTTCCAAAGTGGATTGGTGTGCGTTTGGAAATTACACTTTCCCATGTGATTCCTGCAGCAAAAAGAAAGCTCCGTACCAAATTTCATTCCCCTGGCTCAAAAACTGAGACTAGTTTGCATATAAACAGACGGAGATGGCTATATCAACTCGTTTCGTCGGGGATGCCTAATTTAACGCATTACACATTTTGGGAGAAAATTGTAACACACTTTACACGTGCTTAAAAACAAAGTTTTCACGCCAAGAATTTCATTTCATATTCATTAAACGCAATTTCCTGACTGATTTATCGTAAAGGCCAAACGGTAAGAGCTAAGAGTTAAGGCATACTGAAAGTTTTTATTAAAACCAGAATTTTTGAGAATTCGGCCCAAGTATAGCACTTTTTCGTTTCACACCCAATCGAGTTTTATATTTAATTAAATTTTAAAGTATATGTACGTGAGTACCATTTTTTGGAATATCGGGCTCCAAAAAAAGAAAAGGAGGTTGCATGGGGAAAAGTCTAATGTTTACCAGATCGACCTCAGATTCAATTGCACAGCTCTACACTTAAATCTGATTTTTAGGAAAAACGTAGTGATCTCGATGACGGCATAGTAAATTAATATGTATGTAATCATAATGTTCGATATATTATATTTTCGAACAATAGAATATAAACAGAAACTCGAATAGTTCTATTTATATTTATTTTGACGAGCCGATATGACCGATAAACAAATTCTAACTCAGATGAACTATGAAAACCCAGCAGCAGCATCCGATGTGCTTTTGCAGCTGGCCAAAATTATGGGCAAAATAAAATGGGATAAAATGAACTTAACAGTTATATTACAATACGATATTTAAAAGTTATATAATGGGCTTGCGGCAGGCGCTTAGCCGAACAGCAGTCCTCAAACCAATTTTGGCATATGTCTAGGAACTTACGGACAACTTTTGCAATAATAACCTAGAATTAATCCAGAGGGATCAATCACAGATAACGAGAACTAGGGGGAACCAATTCTAAATACTACCCGATCGACTTCAAATTAAGTTTCAGAGTTCAACATTGAAATATAAAAAATACGTTTTTCTGATTTTTTGGAAAATACGCCTTCAAGGCTAGAAAAAGGGCGTTAAAGATGAATATGATAATTTTAAATTTTATTCAAATGTCTACAAACTGAATTTCAAAACTTACCATGAAAATCTAAAATATTATTTTAAAATATGCATAAACCACATTTTCCAAATCCAACTCCAAGGGCCGGAAATGGGGGTCAAAGATAAATGGGGCAAATTCTAATTCTTTCTTAAAATACAAAGTCGGAAAGTGGGTGTGAAACCGTTGAAAACATTTTTAATTCTTCATCTTTTTCAGATGGGCTTACATATAAATTATTAAGCAAGTACTTTTCAAATTCATCCCTCGAGATTGCAAATATGACAAATATTAAGGGGAATACACTTTTTAAAGTAAATATAACATAAAAGTTATGTTTTTCACGGGCGGGTGAAAAACATAAAAAATACGTGTTTCACATTTTTTAAATTACCTAATCGAGTTAGAAAAACAGGGGACCACAGTTCTAAAATTGCGTTACAGAGCTTTTAATTAAAATCTAAAATAAATGTGCTTCCCATTTCTAAGAAAGTCCGCCCTAAACTCAGAAAATGATTGTGAAATTGTTGAGGATAGTTTTTATTTCTTTTTTGAAAACTTATTTTTAGAGATGTTTATTTCAATTTCTGCAAAATTTTAGTTGAAAGAGCAATTTATGACAGTTTATATTGTATAAAATATAAAATAAGTTTTCCAAATTCGTTTCCCAGCTAAACGAAAAAATCTAGATTTTCGAGATTTCAAAAAGGTGCCCTCGGAAAACGAATTACATTCTGATTAACACACAAAATAGCAAATACTAAGGATAAAACCCAAAATTTTGCTAAAAGATTTTCGGTTTATTGGCAATCACGCTTACTATATTTTCGGATTTAGCGGCCAAACTTGAATGACTTTCAGATTTGTAAATTAAAACTAAAATATTTGCATAAAGCATTTTTTGAGAGAATCAGCACCCAAATGATTTGCCAGAAAATATAAAATACGTACATTTGAATTTTAATTTAGATCTCTGACACTATGTTAATCGAAACTCGCTAATAGGAAAAATTAATTTTTTTTTATACAAATATCTGAGCCCCATTTCTGCACATTTGGGGTAAATATAAAATGTGCAATAATGAATCAGTCAGTCAGGCAAATTGGTTTATATATAGAGATTACTGCCATATGAAAAATTGGTAATACAAAAAAAAAATAATAATCTAAAACAATTTTCAAATAGATGGTAAAGCCTGCAAGTGTATATAATTTTCGACACGCCGAAGATTGCGCTTACATTACATTAATAAAATAAATAAATTTAGGAAAAATTTTTAAAATGTTTAATGTCCATACTTATATTTAAGCCAAATAACATTTTGACCTTTTGACTATAACTAAAATAACAGTCATTTATTTTCCAAAATACTATGACAACAGTCTACTACTGTTTGCGGTGAGGAAGACTTATGCTTCATAAAGAAACCTTGAATTTGAGCTGGACTAACTGTCTGAGATAAATTAATAATTTTTTCAGCGAATTCTGTAGACTTTTCAACTTCATTAGTACCAAAGAATTTTTTAAACATTTCCTCAAGCTGATATTGGCTGCAATAACCAATGTATTCCTTTAAGTCGATTCGACCAGGTCGAATCAATGCGGGATCCAAACGGTCTAAATAATTAGTAGTCATAAAAACTATTCTAGCTTCTGTAGAAGCTACGCCATCTAGGCAATTTAATAATCCGCTAAATGTTATTCGGTTTAAGCCATCGAAAGCAGATTTTTGCTGAAGTGATGATTCTCGTGAAACAAATGCTGCATCAATATCTTCAAGTAATATTATAGTTTGTTCGGGGGCTACATTCAAAAGATGATTTAGTCTGTCATCTGTAAGTCCTCTTTCTGATAAATTTAACAAACAAATTCCATATTCCAATTCTCCTGCCAGAGCAGTTATAAAGCTTGATTTTCCACACCCTGGTGGTCCATATAGCAAATAACCTCTACGATAAGGAATACCACGCTGTGTATACCATATCGAATTTCCGATGAAGTCATTACAATCTGAAACAATTTTTTCTGAAATCCCTCGATCCAATACTACTGAATTCGTAGGTCTCCGTCTTCGAGGGTGCCCAAATGGCCTCCATTCAGAGCCCATTGCTGTGTACATAAGAGTTTTTCCCTCTGTTGCTTGCAACGCTAATTCACGTGCTTCTTCCAGTATATCAAAATAAATTTGTTTATTATTTCCAAACGCAGTCAAAGTGACCGACTCCCAAGGTACGCCCATATGTAGATCTAATGTTTGCTGTTCTCGTGTTCGCTCGACTTGAATCCAATTACTTTTATAATAAAATAAGTGTTTACCAATGCTGGGTATAAAATCGTAACTCGTTTTAACCTGTCCATTGTCATTTTGTAAAAATGATGTTTCTACACTTAAGTGTTGTGTTTTTTTTGCTCCTCTAATAGTAATCCATTTTAAAAGCCACTGATATGATTTATCTCTACATGGTACTTCCAAAGTTATCATTAAATGCCGCCGAAAAAGAATCAAGGCACCTTGAAAGCCTTTTCTTAGTATTGCAGCGCTGGCACCAACTCCAAACAAACCAAAGCCAGCACCAAAGTATGGGTTTGTTGATAGATTTGAAAGCAGCTCAGTCCAGGCCATGTTATTCTAAATTATAATATAAATAATGAATCTATTTATATTTTAAAATTCAATATTATTATATTTTAATCAGTAAGTAGTTTGAAAGACTATCTCGGCTTGCCGAAAGTTTAAACATCTTTATTCACGACAAACATGTACGTAGATAAGTTATAACTTATGCAAAGGTTGTTCGGGGAAAAGATTAATTTTTACCGGATCGAACTTCAAAGTCAGAGCTCTAAAAAACCTAAATCTAAAAAATACGTTTTTTTTTTTTTGGAAATTTTTTCCTAAAGATCAAAAACTGGAATTTCTAATTTTTACCACATCGGGTTTCTTTCGCATTTAAATTCGTTCCCGAAACCGGAACCGGAAATAAAACAGGAAAAGTATTTAAAAAAAAGTTCAATTTTTAGGGTAAATTTAAAATAAGACATTTTGGTCATGGACGGGAAATAATTTAAAATTAATTTTTTAACAATAGTTGATTGCTTTTGGATAAATGAACAGAAAATGTGATTAATGCATTGAACTTCCACGTGCAAAGGAATTTATTTAAAATTTCATTTATATAATCTATTTACCTCTTTATACCTGTGCCTTTTATTGATTTTATCATTAACAGGAAGTTTATTTTATGCGGACATTTTTCGCCCATTTGGTTGCTGTGGGCAAAAACTATATACTTTATCGACTCGGTGACGTCTCATGCATGTTTAATATTTTGTCATTTGCTTTGTATGTTTTTTTTTTTTGCCCTATATATGTGTACCACACGGTATTACCTACGTTGCCCGGGAAGGCCAGTATTAGAAGTAAATTTTAATATGTACCATTATATTTTGCCTACGTGGATTTACTAAAATAGGTCAATTATCATTTGTTCGAAAATATATTCGCAAAATGGTTTAAGGCATTTCAAAAATAAACTACAAATTTAAATCTATTTATATCTGTTAATTTTTCTTAATATTAATACTTTTCCGCCATATTTGTGGTCTCGAGCGGGTTAGAATTAGATTTTGTCATTTTATCTTTGGCTCCCATTTCCTGACTTTTAGGCGACTTTGGGACTAATTTTTGCAAAAAAAATTAAATTTCTTATACATATTTTTCTCTTTGAGAAAATGTTGAGAGTTAAAACTGAGCTTGGAGTAAATCTGGTAAAAATTAGACTTTTTCTATACAACTGTTGATCCTCTACTTGGAAGCCGAATTTTTGAAAAAATCTCTTATTGGAATCTTTTAATATACCATAAATCTTTTATCCAAATTTCATGTTCGTACGTATTACCGTTTGGCCTGTGCGATGATGAATGTGTCAGTCAGCCAGGAAAAAAGTATATACTATTCTTATAAAGAGTAACAGGAACCTAAAAAATGTTTCAGTTTTCCTCGAAAAATGGCTTGCCGCCAGGACCGGAAAATGGGGGTCAAAGGGGAATGGACCATATTCTAATTTTTACCCAAATTATTTCTCAGTTTAGGAACTATATATTGATATCTAATGTCTAAATGTCCACCGAAAAGTATAAAATTAATTTTTTTTGCGAATTGCCCCAAACGTTTTTTTTTAACAGTTTTTCGAAGGGAAATATAATCCAACATTTATTTATGTTGACCTTGGGCCTAACGCCGGGTCATACCAACTAGTACTTTATAAGCGGCTTTAAACAGCACGCGATTTTTAATAGGTATTTTGAATTGACTTCAAACTCATTTTGAGGGCTTTACAAAAACAATTATCCTTGACTCTATTTATTGTGGGTAATCCAGCCAACACAATATTCCGGAAAACTTGCAACGGCCTTACCCAACATTCTAATGCTTACGGCTGTATTTACATATGTACATATGTATACATTATAGACGTGGTTTACGAATTGTTACATACATGTTCAAAAAGTTAATTGACAGCTTTACCAATTAGAAAAGGAGAATGAGATGTGAGGTAAAGAGGTGAAAAGTAATTCCATCAATGACTTCATAAAGTTTAAGTTTTTTTATCAGGACGTTGAGACGAGTTAATGGAGCCATGTCGTTCTGTCCGTCCGTTCCTAAGGTGAATGAAATCTGCATGGTTTCTATTTTTTGTACGATGCAGCAATCAAAAGTATTTGTTTTTGATAAATTTAGCGATACCTTTCTTAAAAATCAAAATTAACCCAACTATTTGCTAGAGGTTCTGTTATTCAATAGTTACTAATATAAAAAGACATCAGATTCATCGATAAAACTATTTTCATTTAATCGATTTTTTTTCGACGTCAACCTGACATTTATATTTTCGATGTTTCGCTGAGAATCAATCAATGTAAAAACTTAACAAATTTTCGTTCCAGTTAGTTTTAATTACTTTGATGAGACTATACAAACTTTTTAAGTTTTGTATATTAAAAAAAAAGCGAAGAAAAATACATAGACGATAATTTCAAAGTATTAAATTATTGTATTTGAAAAAAGCCCTTTTAAATAAAATTTTTCTAAATTTGGGGGCCATACTCAAAAATAAAGTAAAACATATATTCATTTTGATGCTTAGTTCTGAAACTGAATTTAAAGTCGTGTAAGAATCATTACCAACAGAAGCAGTGTCGTTTATTTATGTATTCTATTATAACACCAGCCGTAGGTCACCATAATATTTTCCAAAAAAATTCGTTTTTTCAAATTCTATTCCCTTGACATTGAATATGCATCCAACGTTTCATCAAAAGATGGCCAACAATCAACAAATTTTTTTCGCATTGTACTTTTTTACTTTTTCTTATCAATTATTCAAACATTTTAGAACACAATGTTTGCTATAAATTCAATTAAAGATTGCTGTGGGATTAACGGAATTAAAAAGAAGAGGCAATCGGGAACATATGCCTCAGCCAAGGTGAGTCGAGCTGAAACCGATAAAAATTGGTCATGCAGAATATGCAGAGGCCAGAGCTCGCATATTCAATTCTAAGTGGGGTAAATGGAGCGAGAGCACTGAAAGAATGCCGCGGGTACCTCAACTAAATATGAATTTTAAGTAGCAGCAGCAGGAACGCGAATGGAGCTGTGTGACCCCTTTATTTAAAACCATTCGTTAATCGGTTTGCTGTAAACCGGAACCTCTATGAGTCTGTTTGGAGTCGGTTGAATATAGTTTGTGAAGAAGCTAGGATTGATCTTAGTCGCACAGTACAAGCAGCCAGGTGTACGAAGCACATCATTGTGGGAAATGTTCATGTCATGGCAAGATTTAACATCAAGATCTAACGCTCTGAATATCAGCAACACTTACAGTCTGAATTCATGAAGATGAGAGAACCCGTTAAGCCCCATGTGCTAAATGAGGAACAATAGCAGATTTTGAAATCACTGTGTCATTGAGCTCTGCGACAGCCTGTGGAACAACAAGATGTTGAAGCCAGGATAAATGCGCTTGTGAATAGATGATCGAAAGCTGAATGCAGTTATAGTTAAAGTCGCTTATTAATTGCAGAGTGCTGAGTCGATATTGAGCTGAGTTCATGATACCGTCTGCATAATTAGCGTAGATTTGAAACACGGGTTCTGCCAAATGTACTAGGACTAGGTGAATGACTATTTGAATGGAGAAGATATCTCCAATTGAGCAAAACTAGTGCCAATCTGCAAGGGTATGCAATCTCTGACTCAAACTTAGGCGCACGAAAAGCATTAATGCACAGTTGCATTGATGAAAGCGTTTCCGACCCAATGTATATCCGATGTAGACCCGATGACCGTCATGTCCATCCCTGTGGCCGGAAGAATAAAGGAAGAGTAAAGTGCAAATGCGCTCCAACCTCAAAGTTCCAGCTTTATTACAGCTCATGCTGCACTTTGTGCTATGCGCCAGTAATAGGACTACACCAGCAAGGCACCACTACAAAAATGTTCAGGATATAGCATGTTTTCCTGACTGAAGATAGAAGGAAGAGTTGAATGCGCAAGCGCACCAAACTCAAAAGTTTTTTAATGAAAAATTTTTCTAAGTTTCAGTGTACCTGACGTAATTGGACCGCAGCAGCAAGGTTATTTGTGATCACCTCTAAAAATAGTTGAGAAATCAACAAAAATTTTTAAATTTTTACTCCCATTTTCCGACCATAGCGGCGGATTCCAAAAAAAAAGTGTAAAGAATTAGAATCTATCCCTTTCTCATTCATTGACTCCCTATTGCTTTACCTTGTCGAAAGATTACTCAGCACCCATAAAACATATATATTTTTGATTTTAATGTTAAATTTTGAAATTGCATTTAAAACCGATATGTTAAAAGTTAGACTTCTCCATTCAACCTTTCACCCCCTCTTGTTGGCCAGAATCAGAAACAAAAAAATTTTATACAACGACTGTTCCCTCCCGTTAAGGGCGAATTTTTCGTTAACCCTTTTTAGTGGATACATTTGGTACGTTGTAAATCTTATGTCCTAATTTCATGGGCTTACGTATTATCGTTTGCGCTGGGCGATGATGAGTGAGTGAATCAGTCAGTCAAGGAAAAGAGTTGTAGACTTACATATAGACATTTATTTATTTATAATTATATTATTTTTATTATATTATGCTCGTAAGGATTCTTGCACGTGCTCTAGTGGCAGTGATATGTTTGCCGTGGGTAATACAATTTCGTATTGAAATGTGGCATAATTAAGTAATTAATTATATTATTGATCAAGACGACGAAAAGTTCGATATAACCATAGCAAACTCTCGATACTTAATTTCCGAAGATATCCTTTTATTTTGTGTCCAAAAACGCAGTTTTCGTTATGTTTGAATTTTAGAATATTAGAAATAGTTTTGCTTTGTTAATGGCGATAACATTATATCGAAACAACGAAAAAATATATACATCGTGATAATATAGAGAATAATTGAAAATCGATATAAGTTTTTGTACATCACTAGTTAGATATATAAAATAAGAAAAACTTCAAATATTTAAAGATAAAAGAATGGAAGGAGCAACAAAGTTTTTAAAAGGAGTTTTAGGCGATATAAGTAGCCGCTCAGCCTACTCACAACTATTTATTGGAGTTTCTTCAGGATGGTACTATACTCTAGAATTTCCATACACTTTCCGGCACTTGTAGTATTATAATTGCATATATATACATACATATATTAATGTATATATATATATACATATATTAATGTATATATATATATACATATATTAATGTATATATATATAATACATATAATACATATATTAATGTATATATATATATACATATATTAATGTATATATATGCATATTTATATATCAGATATTCAGACAATACCGTGTATACAAACATGAAATATGTTTGGTTGTACAAATGTATGTACATACTTACATCAATCCCGAGTAAGAAGTATAAAATAAATATTATTTTATTTGAAAAAAGCAACAATAAATTTTGTGGCCAGATTGCTTGATCTATGACAGCAAATTAAAACAAACACATTAAAATTTTTTTTTTTGTCCAAAATGTAAGATTAAAGGACTGTTCGTTAACCGTTTACCGAGTGAATAATACCGAGTGAGTTATAGTTGTACAGCCATTCCATAAAACCATAACCGGGTCGTCAAGCGAGAAATACATATTCACATTAATATAAAAGTAGTGTTATACCTCCAAGTCAAAAGGGGTAACGTAGATACAGTGCGGCGCCAAGCATGTACGCCTGAGATATAATACCTCCAGAAAGCTAATTCTTGGTATTCACAGTCAGTCAAATTTCTTCTGACACTCGTCCAACTAAGCCAATCGTTAAAAGTGCTGTTGGCCTCAATAAATCGTTTCCATAATTAATATCCCACAAAAGCACATTGATACAATCTCTTCATTTTCCTTTTTACTTATCTAATTGCTCACCCTATACCCATCCTGAGATACGGCTAGCAACTTACCCCCTATAACTCCGCATCATATCAAATAGGCAGTGGATCTCATAACGTGTTCCTTAGCTTTGCGCTCCGCTACGTTATGATCAAGTCCAAACATCCCAGCATCGCGTAAAAGTTCGAAACGGGGAACGAAAACCACTTGATTTAACAGCGTCCATCATCCTGCATGAGGGGCCATCAACCTAAAAAACGCTCGCCGCCCTCATTCCTTTTTGTACACTTGCAAAGTGTATTAGAACTTTGACATGAAATGTGTAATGCATTGAAGTCAAAGTTTGACTTCATAAAGAATATACAGTGGCTCGCAGCTTATTTCGTGCAGCTACGAAGCAAAAGTTTAAATCGCCACTGCTCCTATACTATGAAAGATATTCAAAAAATTTAAACGCTGTATTTTAAATAAGAATTTCAACATATATATTCAACTAAAACAATCTTCTTAATCATAAAAACAAAAGCATAATATAGCAAAAACTAATTTTAAGGGCCTTTTTCATGCCGCAGCTTATTTCGTGCAGTTAACTTATTTAGCAAAAATTTTAAATTTTGAGTGGAAAATGACTACTTTTTTATTAATTTTGATATTTTAAGTACTTACAAATACATATTTTATGACTTTCTGGACTTGGTCATACTAAACTAAGAAGTTACAGGGGAATAACCAAAATGGAACCGCGTACAACCATTAAGCAACGAGAACTAGTTCTCAAACAATTCAAAAGTGGAAAAAGTCAGCGGGTTATTGGAGAAATTGTGTCCTTAAGCCCCAGTACCGTACAATATATTATTCAGCGGTTTGTTCGTGAAAATCGGGTTGAAAATAGAGGTCGAAATGCGCCGAATAAGATTTTCAATGATCATGATGAGCGACGAATCATCCGGAAAATAAAGGAAAACCCAAAGCTATCGGCTCCAAAATTAGCTGTAGAGGTTGACCACGAACTAGGGAAGAAATGCAGTGCTGATACAGTGCGCCGTGTGTTGCACAACCATAAGTTCAATGGTCGAGTAGTTCGAGCAAAGCCATTTGTAAGCAAGAAAAATAAGGAGTATCGGCTAAAGTTTGCAAAGGAGCTCGAAATTCAACCGAATTTCTTTTGGAATGAAGTTATCTTTGCAGACGAGTCCAAATTTAACCTATTTGGTTCCGATGGACGGCAATATGAGTGGCGTCGACCAAATACCGAGCTTGAAAGCAAACACCTCAAAGCTACGGTCAAGCACGGCGGGGGTCACGTGATGGTTTGGGCCTGTATGGCGGCTTCTGGAGTGGGCAACCTCGTCTTTATTGACGGGATCATGGATGCCAATATGTATTTATCAATATTAAAGGAAAACTTGCTCCAAAGTGCAGAAAATCTGGGCATACGCGATCGTTTCCGATTCTACCAAGACAACGACCCCAAGCACTCAGCAGGCATTGTAAAGACTTGGCTCATCTGGAACTGCCCCCATGTTATCAAAACACCAGCACAGTCACCAGACCTAAATGTAATTGAAAATTTATGGCAAATATTAGACGTGGCTATTCGGAAACGAAAGATTTCCAACAAAAATGAGCTAAAACGTGCCTTGCTGGAGGAATGGCAAGAAATACCAGTGGAAACAACTAAAAAATTAGTTTCTTCCATGACAAATCGTTTAAAAGCTGTGATAAGTCAGAAAAGAGGCCACACAAATTTTAAGTATATATATAAGGATAATAAGTTAATTTGAATGGAGTGCACGAAATAAGCTGCGGCATGAAAAAGGCCCTTAAAATTAGTTTTTGCTATATTATGCTTTTGTTTTTATGATTAAGAAGATTGTTTTAGTTGAATATATATGTTGAAATTCTTATTTAAAATACAGCGTTTAAATTTTTTGAATATCTTTCATAGTATAGGAGCAGTGGCGATTTAAACTTTTGCTTCGTAGCTGCACGAAATAAGCTGCGAGCCACTGTATATAATTGATCAGGGCGAATAGACAAGTTGATATAGACATGTCCGTCTGTTTATATGCAGGGTTTTTAGGCTAGGTGCAGTAAATGTGGTCTTGCAGGTAGCACATATGTTAAAACCGGACAGATCGGACTACTATATCATAAAGCCCCATAGGAGCAACCGGTTCAAAAGTTGTATGGAAAACTTTTTTGTTTCTCAAAGTATCTACATGATAGTTTTCTCATTTAACAACAACGAATAACAAGAAAAACCCGACAGTAAAAGTAGATACGTTTATAGTCTTCTTAAAGCTGCAAATACACAACGGATTTTATCTTACTCCTGATTGAGCAGATTAACAGTAATGTAATGGGATTGTTCCGTTTCTAAACAATGCCACTAAATCTGTAACTAAAGGAAAGAAAATGCTTAATGTACCTTTTTACCCAGTTTTCAACTTTCAAATTAGATGGGTTCTTTTATACAAAAAAGGGAATATCATGCCACAGAAAAATACTATACACAATATATGTCCGTGAACTTTTACAAATCCGGCAATTTATTTACTTTCTATTTCCTACCCGTCATCAAAGTATACTTATTTGAATAGTATGAAAACGCAAAAAGGTAAGTTATTATACAGTTTTCTCGTTCTTTTTCCGATCTTGCGACGACATTTTCAAAGTATATGATAATTTACTTGATACAATTCGATCAGGGGTTTCGGCAGAACAGATGAGGTTGAGGCGGAAGTGGTAACTCAAATGTTTATACATCGCAAAAATTTGATTTCCCAACTTTCTGTTTCGATATATATGTAATTAAACCTTTGGGTTCCCGAAGATTGGTTGTAAATAAATTGGTTCATGAATTCATATTCTTAATTGTTTTTTTTAGGGCGACTGGGTACACAACAATGAAATTTGGAAAGTTTGCAGCGTTCGCTATTGGAGGAAGTATTATTTTAATAGAAATTGCTCATCAAGAAGGATTCATAAAAATTGACTGGCCTAAACTAACTAAAAGTGTTGATAAAATAGCTGAAAAGATGGAGTCTTCGATATCAGGCCATGAGACAAATTGGCTAGATAAGGTAAATACATATATGGGGTATAATTATTGCCATAACATCCGCCGGTATATTGTTGTATACGTTGTAAATGCAGAACATTGAATGCGTTTCGTACTTACAATACATTTCCAAGTCCTTTAATAGCTTTTTCACTAAACCACTGAAGGAGACAGAATATGTTTCAAGAATACAAGACACACATTTCCATTTAGGTCTTTTTAGACTTGCTTTGTCGTCATTATGCTTGGCATAAATTGTGGAAGTCATTTGGGAGATACGATCGAATTAGTGATTGAAATGTTAGGGTAGTCATATACAAAAGTCGATGCGAGAGCGACAATACCGACATTATAAACTTTTCAATCAGCACTTTGTATTCACATTCAAACTCAGTAGATTTGGTGGAAGATGTTAATTCTTCAACGATTTAAAAGTAGATTATTCTTTTAATTGTAAATTATTGTGATTTATCGAAAATAACTAGAGAAAGGAAATAAAGTTAATGCTTTCCCTTGGCCTATTTTAAAATTTTGCTTATACTTGTCAAAATTTGCGTTAAGTGTAGAGTGTACAAAAGTGAAACAAATTAGCTAATAAGCAGTATTAACATACTTTCTTTCAGACGGAGAAATATTTGGATCGCAAACTTGATAAAGCAGAAAACCAATTGAAAGGAAAAACAATAAAAGTGAAGAGATGGTACGCAAAGTATATTGGAGATGAAGATGGGCCAAAATTAAATGATCTCCATATCTTTTTAACCGCATTCGTTGGAGGAATTGCCTTAGGCGTAGCTACTGGCTAATCGAATATTTTGTTATGTGTTGTATGTAAGCAAAGAGATTTTCAAATAAACAACGCACCACTTGCTAATTTTAATTTGTGTGTACTTTTAATGCAGTTCTACAACATCTGCATTGGAAAATAGACAGAGGTAATATTTTGTTTTATACTAAATTTCGTAGGCAGGAGTAGGACATCAAAACACATTTCAAAAAGCATTCACTCTATCGTTGTTTACGTCCCTATTGATTTTTTACCAGTTGCGTTGCCGACCCTAATTTGTATATTTATGCTGTCATATATAGCAATTAGCTCTTGTGCTCTTTTCACCCGTTAAAATTAGTTTTGGGCCTCTACATTTCTCAAGCTTGGTGTGTACAGCTTTTGTTTCGCTCATTCTTTTGAGCTTAGCTTACTTCGATTTTTGAGTGTAACTCTTTACTGGGCGTCGAAAACTTAACAAATTGAAAACAATTGAGACAATTCCGAAAATAGCTGTGGTGCCTTGAAATGGTCTTGCCAAAATATAACGGGAATCAACTTGACTTCTCTCAGATGTATAATTTTGTGAGAAATCAGTTTCTAAATCTGCATAGAATGTCGGATCCTCATGAATGATTCTGACTCGAGTATTGAGTTGCTCCGTCAGTTTAATTTTCAGTGTCCACCAAAGCGTTGCTTAAAGAATCAATTGCAAAATTTTCCAATTCTTTCAACCTCTGTCACGCTACCAAGATTTTGCGTGCTGCTCCTTCTACTGGACATGCTTTCCCTGACCTTGTAGATCACTCAATTATCATTAGTGCATTTGGTGTTAATACACATTCAGTACATTCTACTGCCCCTCAGATTTTCAATACTTCGAATGCTGTTAATATTAACTTCTAAGTTACTCTTTTCTACCTCAATAAAATCACTTCTTTATGTTTGATTCTGAATAGTATTGAATTATCTGCTGCTTTTAAGCATGTTACGAAAATCTAATCTAAGCTTTAAAAAATTTAAGTTTTCCGGGTCAATCTTGACTTCTCATAATATTTTATTGCTAAATCTTGATACTTTCTTCTTAATCCTCATTGCTACATATCCGATGTATCGAATTACATAATAACAATAACAAAATAACAAATTATTACATTAACTTTGCACATTTATTGGCTGTATTAAGAGGTGTTTGAATTCAAATCGCTAGTGAATGGTGCATTCGTTAAAAAAAAAGCGAGCAGATGTCATTTATGCTGATTTCAGTAAAGCACTTTTGTCATACTCTCCCATGGTTATGTATTGAATGCATGTTTAAATCTTTAAGCCTCTCCTCTCCTCCTTTCATCACCAAAATACTTTATACTTTGCTAGTACCTCCCATACTAGAATACTGTTCATGAGTTTGGAGTCCACAACGTAGAATCTATTTTCAATTATTATCAATTTTACTGGTCTGTCACTGGAGAACTTCGTTCTAATCCCATGCAGCTGTTTAATAAGACTATTGTGCTTTCTCCTGAAGACGATGGAAAGAGAGCTAGAGCTTTATCTAAGAAATACTATCCCAGTCTCAGTACGCCTACAGGAAAGGTTAGTCTTCTGAGTCTGCAAGCCGTGACTATCACCATAGAACGGTGTCGCCTTCTTCTATTTACTCTTCTTCAAGTACTCTCAGACTCTAAGCGATCGTCTTATAGAAACACTCATTACTTCATCCAGATTGATAGTCAAAAATGGACATAATAATCAAATGACTGCATAACTACAACGTTAACCTGAGACATATCTAAATTCGTCATTTCATTTCAATGAGCCGTCTCCGACTCCATGAAGTATATATATTATTGACCAGGACGACGAGAAGAGTTGATATAATCATGTCCGTTAGCCCGTCTGTTTATATGCAAACTACTCCTAGTTTTTGAGCTAAGTGAATGAAATTTGGTGTGGAGCCTTCTTTTTGCTGCAGGCAGCACACATGTCGGAACCGGACGGATCGGACAACTTTATCATATAGCTTCTATAAGAACAATTGGTTAAAAAAATGCTGAATGCTATTTAGACATATGGAAAAGGGTGATTTCTAAACGCACACATAACAATAAGATCGGATTACTATATCATATAGCTCTGCAAAGGTGTGTAATCTTCGTCGCGACAAAGATAGACTTTCCTTACCAGTTTATTTTCATTTCATGCTCTAATTTCCTGAATACTCTAACATTTGTGTTTATATGCAGTAGTTAAACAGTATTAAAATATTTCCACACGTGTACGTGATAATGTAATTTTTTTCGTGATAGGCAATTTTAACTTGCTAAATATTCTATCTTGCCTACTCTAATTATCTTGTGCCTTCATCTTTTTGGATAATTTTCTTCATCTTTAGTTCTATCAAATAAATTCGATTCCCAATAATCTTAAAAAATTATTGATCCCATTTAGTTAATGATTGTGTAAAGACTACGGGTAAAAAGCTTAAGCTGCCTGTGCCCAGCATTGCCTACTTAATTCTTAGTGCTATAATGAGTATTTTTTAAGTTGCAAAAACTAATTTATGCATGATCCTAAACTTATTTTTAAATCTGCATCTAGGTCTCAATTTTTTCTTAATGATGAAATATCCAGATATGACCTAACTAATGCTGATTAATCTATTTGCACATTTCTTTCAGTCAAGTTACGCTTCTTCTTTTAAGAACAACTTATCTTTGTCTTATTACCGTATTTACCACTATGTATTTGTTGAGCTGACAAGCTTTTTTGTGAACTATATTTCTGCAGCTTGGCAGGGACTACTATAAGAAATGTAAATTATAAATTGCGTTTAGTAATTCAATAAGTCTATATTTTATTTTGTTTATGTATATATATTATGTATAATGTTCAGTAATTCATTTCAATGTATGTATGTATGTGTATAAATTAATGTTAGTTCAATGAAATAAGCAACAACCCGAATTAGTGTGTTACTTACGTATATATAGGGTATTAGAGATTGCCCATTAAGACGAACCGATTTGAGTGATAGACGAATTCTGACTGATCCCAGCTGCAGCAGCCGATGTGCTGATGCAGCTGGCGAAAAACAAGATCAAAACAAAAGAAAAACAAGCTAGGCATACATTCAACTTTAAGGGCTATAATTAACCATTTAATATTAATTGGCTTGCGGTAAGAGCTTAACGCCGAATATTATTATTATGTACATCTGTACATAACAGTTATCTAACTGTCTAATTAAAGTCTTCAAATATTTTAAATTAAGAAGTAGTAAAGCTCATGCACTTCTGAGTAAACTTATTATTATAATTCATTTCCATTTATTTATAATATATAAGAAAAATCAAATTTTGTTACAGTATAGGCAATAAATTTGTAATAAGTTCCTTAAACAAAAGATTTTTATAGTTTGATGTTAAGTTATAAATCATGTTAAACATTATCACGCAATCTGAATGTATGTAAGTACCTAGGATGTATAAAGTTTACATTTAAAATTGAATGTAATGCTAATTTGCTGATTTGGGCTTGGGAATGTGCTTTATGCCATCAATTTTCTTTGGACACATTTTAATCGCTTCTTCATTTGAATTATTGGTGGGACTCAGGATATTCCAGGGTTGTATTTCTGCCGTACCAAAACACTGATAAAAAATATAGGTCAATGCAGAAATTATTCCTGACACTTGAAAAGCTCTTCGCCACTGTTCAATGGAATCCTAAGAAAAGTTAAAATAAATTCATTAAAAGCGAACCAGACTGTAATAATAGTAATAGAAGTTGGTGTAAAAAAAGATTTCTGGTAATTATTTTTGCAGATAGGAAATTTAAATATAATTAATATTAATCAAACTATTCTTTGCAGACTATTAAAATTCACATCCCGAAATCGCTAATGTGACGGGAAAAGTATTGTCAGTTTACTTTTTTCGAGTAAATATAATATAAAAGTTATGTTGGTCTCGCGCTGGAAATAGATGAATGATGATGTTTGTAGAGTTATCATTTTCTCGAATTGCCTGTTTTTCAAAACTATTTCCAAACAAATAATAGTTGATGGATTTTGATAAATCCAGACCCTAAAAATGTGATCCAATATATCAAAATTTAATCCTAATGTTGATCAACAACGGGTATATATATAAACGGATTGCATTGAAGAAGGCATCTACCACCCGGTAGAGAACACATATTATTAATCAGGACGACGAGAAGAGTCGATATAGCCACGAACATGGCTGATTGTTCATATAAAAACTACAGTGGATGAAATTTATATGTAGCCTTCTTTTTGTTTCAGGCTGCACATATTTCGGTTCCGACTGGTTCGGACAACTTTATCATATAGCTGCCAAGGTAATAATCGGTTCAATAGTTGTTATATGGAAGACATATTTTCAAAAATGTATCTTAACGAAACTCACGTGTTTTTTAAACGAAAAATATGTTTTCTCTTTTTGTTTACTTAAAATTATTAGTATTAGACTACTATATCACTATATATACTATAATGTTCGGCTTGCCGAATGTGGGCCTTTCCTTATTAAATACACGAAAATTTAGTTCAAAAACAGCGTTATACTTTACCTCTTTAGTTACTAAGAATCCAACTGTCATTGGTGATAAAAATGATGCCGACATATGAATTGTCTGACAGAAAGCCAATACTGCCCCAGAGTGCCCATAGTTTGGTGCGATATCTATAATGTTGGCCATTGCTCCAGCGTAAGACGCCGTAATAAAAATAACTGCTATAAACCAGATTATCAAGAGAATAGTTATATTATCTATATAACCTATACATAAAATAAGTATTCCGGGAATAATTTGTGAAAGTGCCGTAAATAATTTTCTTACTTTAGTCAGATCTAAAATCTTATGTAATAATAATTCGTCTGCAATATAACAAAAAAGTACCGACGAAATGTATGAACAAAGAAAAGGCATCCCCGATAGAATCCCATTTGTTCCAAACTCGAACTTAAGTATATGATTCATAAAGGTAGGTCCATTTACAATAAAAACATAATGAACAAATATTCTACCGAATGTTGTAATTGCAATAGCCCAAACTGGTAAAGATCTAAATATTTTTCCCCAGGGAACTTTCATTATAACTGATTTTAGAACTTCTTCCCCAACGTTTAGTTCAATGTAATTCAGTTCTTCTTTACTGATTCGGGGATGTTCCCGTGGTGTATTATAGGCTAAAGTGTACCATAAAATGCACCATCCAACTCCCAGTAACCCAGTTGTATAAAAAACAAGCGGCCATCCGAATGAGGTTATAATAAAACCACACAGCGGATATGTTAAGCCAATCCCAATACTAAATCCTTGAAAACTTGACATAAATCGCGACCGTTCTGTCAGAGGAATCCAGTAGCCCACCATTGCGTACATGGCAGGCCAAGTCAAGCCAGAAGCAAATCCCTGCATTGAGCGTAGCACAATTACGAGTGCGTAATGAACTTCTGCTGCTAATGGCATCAGTAGACTGCATATCGCAGTTATCAGCTGTGACCATCCAAATACACTCTTCGTTCCGAATGCTTGAGTGGCAATCCCACCAACTACTTGAGATAGAACGTAACACCAATAGAATGAACTTATAATCATGGATTTCACTATGGATGTCTGGTCTTCAGAGCCACCACCCTAAAACGTAGGATAAAGTTCAATGCCATGCTAGTAATAATTAATAATGTGACTATTACCATATTTAAAGTGTAAGAAATTTCATTATTTTTTTTCTGTGTTTCAGTGTCATTAGAAACCATGGCAACCAAAGCAAAATTCATGTCATTACGCATCATGAAAGATACAAGAAAACCAGACCAGGATAGAAAATATAAAACCAATCGCGCAGGAATTTTATCTGTAATTAAATTATTTTAATAATATAATACATAAAATAAATATAATTAACAATATTACAACCGAATATGTTCCAGTATTCAATTCTAATCCTATTGCTTTAGTTTTATTTATTACTCTCTTAACAGCTCTTTAGAGGCTCATTAGATGTTGGGCTCATTTTCTCACTTAATGGATTCGAGAAAAACCACAGAAACAGGTACACATTGATTTTGGAGTTAAATGTTTAAGATCAATTTTCATATATCCAGCCCGAAAACCGTGGTCTCTATATCTAATAACATCAAACTCAGGATATATTGTGTTAGAAATATTATAATTATACATTTATTATATTATATTCAAAATATGGAGCAAACAGAAATACAAGCTAGTATCAGCGTTATAGTCAATACAAGGAAATATTCTGGTTTAATTTATCCTAACACTCATTCGTACTCCTATATATATATATATATATATATATATATATATGTTATATATGATTACATTAAGATTTAGGCAATATCAGCCGTTTTTCTTAGTAAATCTCTGTGTTTATCATCCTTTAATTTGAAAATTTAGAAATAGTAATAAAAAATTATTAGAAATGCATCCTTTGTAAAATGGAACCATAAGATTGCAGAAAGGCTAACCTTTGAATAAACACATAAATATTGTCAAAAATGTTTTCTAAAGTAACAGATTAACCTTGAGTAGTATGTCAATGAAAGGCAAAGTTAAAATGAATTCTACTCGGTGTATACGTTATGTCAGTCATTAGGAAAAAATATTAAGGCCAGAACCTTCCTATAGCTTTTGAAAACGAACAATTACAGAAAGCAATAGAATAATTTAACTTGAGATGACTTCACACTATGGGCGCGAAATGCCGATTTTGTAGCACCGATGAACTTCTATGTTCAAGGTAATGGGATAAGATGTAGCCCATTGGAAAAACAGGTGCTCCATGGATATTGAAATTCTCAAGTAGGGAATACAATAGATCTTAAATATTGAGATACATAAATTTACGAAAATACCAACTAAGCAACTGAGCTACAATAAGTGTTGAACATATTTATTTATCATATATTGATTCGTACCTAAATATTGATCAAGGATATCTACATTATTTTTGGGGTTGGAATATTTGTCTGTATCGGAATATTTACGCAAATATAACATAACAATTATGCATTAAGCGCATATAAAATAAAAATAAAAAAAAACTTACCTCTGAAACCGGAATGAAACGAAATGGTTTTAGTTTTTTTTTTTGGCACAGAATACATTATTTTCGTGCATGATTTGTCCTCCCCGTACATATGCAAATCTGTAATATAAGCGAATCTTATATTTACTTTAAATTTAGCTTTAATAAAAATTTTTTACCATCTAGTCTTGGAGGTCAAGAACAACCAATTATCTTAATACACACTTTCTTGCGATCTGCACCCCTCAGCTAAAGAATTGAGCTAAAAACATAAAAATATAAAATTTCTTTCTATTGATAAATCTAACTTCGGTACTCTTAATTATCAGTGTTATGATATTTGAAAGGTTGCAAAAATGATTAGTGTGTCTTAAGCTTTTCGTTAAATTTGTTAACTAAGCTAAACGCAAAACTTCTTTTAAGCAGATACAGAAATCTCTAAATATTCAATTAGTCCGCATAGTCTTTTATTTATTACATCTTCTAAATCTTTATTTTCCATCATTAATTGCCTAATTTCTTCTATGAAAACTTTGAAATCTTCTTAGTCTCCAGATATACTCAGAAAATGCTATTTTGAGCACGACTTTATTAAGATTCGGTATATGAGAAAGAATTTGTTTGATTCACATCGGTGGTAAATGATATATAACTATACAACTCTTAATAGGATTATTAAAAAAACCAGTATGGAAAGGCTATATTCGGCGCACCGAAGATTACATACTCTTGAAGAACTATTTGATATAGATATCCGATCTTAATGACTTTTGGAGTGCATTTAGAAACCACACTTTTCTATATAATTTGTAAAATTAGTCGTTGACAATCAACAAATTTTTCCATATAACAATTTTTGAACCGATTGTTCCTATGGGAGATATATGATATAGTTGTCCTTTCCGGTTCCGACATATATAATGCCTTTAGCAAAAAAAAGGCTCCATAACAAATTTCATTCACCTAACTAAAAAACTAAGAGACTAGTTTGCATATAAACAGATGGACATGGCAAAATCAGCTCGTCTCGTCGCCCTGATTAATAATATATATATTTTATGGAGTCGGAAATTGCTTCTTCCAAGGGTATAAAAATGAGAAACAGCTGAAATTTGCAAACATTTTGCTTATTTATTATTTGTGATCCAGATTAAAATTGAGCTTTTTAACCTTAAGGGGGGAATTGAAGAAGGAATTTAGCCACAAAAGTTATGTTATGATGGAAGTTTCCATAAACAGGGATTTTGGAAAACTCGTACCCAAATTCTAAATTGTAAATTGTTTTTTTTCTTATCGAATTCACTTCAAACTTATTTTTAAGATCGGAATAAGAATTTAACTCATTTTGTATTCGTTTTACACTTTTTGGCAATCCTTTGAAAAATGCAAGTCCAAGATTGCATGGAAAAAAATTAAATTTCAAACTCAGTTTAAAACGAGACTAGACTAACCAGTTGAAAATTGGGGTTGAGAATTCTTAAAAAAGACAGTTTTAATTGTCTAATAGGTGCATTTTTAATGCATTAACTTTATAATTTCAGAATATTTTCTTGATAAAAACTGGCTAATATGCGTATTACAACATAATTTAGATTATTGCTTCAGAATTTAATTTTTTTACCTTTTGATAAACTGAAGTAAAACCACAACTTTCCAGGTCAGGTATTCGGCGTTCCTTTCGTCCGATAATTCTATAGATTTTAAAATAATCAAATACTGTTTTAATTTAACATAATGATATACAACAACAAAAGCATTTGTATTTATACTTATACTTATAGTTACCTTTTAAATTTTGGAAAAAACTATTGAAAATGGAATAAAACGAACATTTTAATGTATGTATGTATGTTTGGTAACACTTTAAAATTGAACTAAATTAAACACCGCGCAAGAAGCGTCATTTACTCGCTTCCCTTTTGCATTGCATTTTCCACAATAAAATCATGTACATGCATACGTACATATGTATGAATATATGCAATATATATGCGTTAATTGTACACGTGACCAAAATATGTACATATGCAAATGAGATAAACCCGGCAGTAAAGTAATTGTAGGCAAATGTGTAAAAAAAACTAGTTTGGTTTGTTGACTTAAGAACATATGTTTTTTACGACAATACCGTTGTCTGAAAAGAGACCGCCCTGGTTAGTTTCACCACTACGAATTCGATTAACGCCAATTATATTTATTTTTATTTCATATGTACATGTGCATATATGTTTATTTGTTTTAATATGTATGTACATACGTGCTTACTTCAACGCAGTGGTATTTTTTAATTGAAATGTATATTTTAGCAGTAACTCCGTTAGTTCTTTTATTTATTTATTTATTTAAGTCTTATGTACATGTGCTTATTCTTAGCTGTTTACTATCGTTTGCAATACTTGAGTGAGGCATTCCCCTCACTTACTATTTATTATATTTTATATTTCACTTTTACATATAAACAGATGTGTAGGCATCTATATATCGCTCTACAATCAATCAATACTTCAGGCAAAGAGAAGGAAAACCAATCATCTGTTCTTACTAACAGAGTGTGTATATATGTATAAATACATAATATAAACACTAGCCGGTGATACCCGGCGTTGCCCGGGTTAACATTAGAAATAAACAGCAATATGTTAGATGACCTTTCCCACCCCTGGACTTATTAAAATCAGTCAAGTATTATTTGTTGGGAAATAGTTTTCAAAACTGTTTAAAGCAATTGGAGAAAATAATAAGTCTACAGGTTTACAGCTTTTTTTCTCCCGTGACCAAAATACCTTTTATGTTATATTAACTCAAAAAAATATTAATTCTTAATACTTCTCGGTCTGGGGAATGAATTTCAAAACTCTGTGAATAGTTTGCTTAATAATTCTTACCTTCTTTGGGGATTTTTTTAAAATTATAAAACACGTATATTTTATATTTTATATTTAATGAAGAGTTCTGAAACTCTCTGACTCTAAAGTTGATAGGTTAGGAATAAGAATTTACCCCATCTAACATTGAACCCCCTTTTCTGACCTTGGGAACTGATTTTCTAAAACATTTCAAACACATTTAATTTAGATTTGAATGTTGAGACTTGAAACTACGTTTGAAAGCGATGGGGTAAAAAACGTTTACCTTAAAGTTAAAACTTGTATTTTTGATTTAAATGTAGACTGATCTTTAGATTTGAACATAAGCTCTGAGACTGAATTTGAAGTCGATTGGGGAAGACTGCCCCTTACAACCTTTGACCCATAATTTCTGACCTTGGAACCGATTTTCCAAAATAATGTAACATATAAATATTTTAGATATGTAGCAGAAATTGAATTTGTACATATATTAGGATTGATCTTTTTATAGAAGTTAATTAGACTTCGAAGCTCTTCAGAGTAACATACAGATAATCTTATACTGTTAAATGTTACCATTTAACAGTGTAACAGTAATAACAAATTATACATATACTTAAAAATATATTTAAATAAAAAAAAATATATGAATTTTTGTATAGGTTATCATTGGCATTGGTATCAATGCTGATGGCTAAATATAAACGCATAATTGGATGAAAACTTCAATAAACAAAAACAGATGGGCAAGTCAAGTTTGAAAACAAAAATAAAAAAATAATAATAAAGGCTATCCTCGGCGCGCCGAAGATCATATTATCTTCCAAACTAGTTTTTTCCTAAGCCACTCATATGATATAGCAACTTGTAAATTTTTTTAATATACTTTGAGAAACAAAAAAGTTTGCTATACAGTAATTACTAAACTGATTTTTTCTCATGGGAGCTATATGATATAGTAGTCCGATCTGAATAATTCTTTGAGTGCATTAAAAAAGGTTTCCATACAAAAACATTGGAACCAATTGTTCCTATGGGATCTATATAATATAATTGTACGATCCGGCAAGTTCTGACATATGTGCTGCCTGCTGATTTGACTATGGCAGTTATTTAATATAGTATACCGTTCTTCATGATTTTTTATGTGCTTCTTTATGCATCTTAATTGTAAATTTCAATAACATGTTAAAACCCAAAAACGTCTCCCTCTTTCTATGTATTACACATTTTGTGAAACAATCATTTTCCATTTTGCAAAAGTATAAAAACTAAATGGGAAAGGCTATTTTTGGTGCGCTTAAGATTAAATTTATTAATATAATTTTGATCGATTTTTTCTTTGGCAAGGAACTTCAGAACACTTCAATCAAGAGTTTCAAACTTTGGTCGTTCTTCAAAAGATCACTAACACATTACAAATCTTCATCTTCAGAGAACAATTTTACATTTTCATTCAACAGCATTACGCCTTCATAAAGATACAAGCTTTTAACATACGACTCGTCAATTTATGGAGGACTTTGTGACTCTTGTTTAGATGGTTCCCAAAATTTTGATTTGTAATGATCCATAATGATCGCATTTACAGAAATCACCCTGCTGGACAATTAGATAACTATCAACTAACTACTGTCACTAACGGCATATAGCTGTTGGAGTAATGGGACAGCTGGTAAACAATGGCACGGATTAGTATGCTCTTCCTGCAAGAATCCTACAAGATGACTTCTATGTGGTCGTCATCGTACCAGAAAGAGTTTTCAAGACGATGAGATGATAGTAATGGCCTAACCACAGCTGGAACTTGGAAACTGGGTATCCAACAGCAAGCAGAAAGCAAAATTGACAGTCAGAAACGAAAACATTGATATGCAATGTCAACTTCATCCAGCTGTAGGTCATATTAAAGTAGCTTAAGGTGAACAAATATCGTCTACATTTCTTGTACTGTTAAGCTGCAGGCATTCCCAGATGGAACCAGGGAAATATCCGTATAGTATCTTTTCTACCATGCTGCATTTCTATTACATACTCTTATATTCCTATTTGTTCTTATATTCACTCTTCAATTCCATTATAAAACTCTTTCTCTACCCCAAATCATGGAATGATTTACGCAAAACAAAGAAACATTTGTGAATTATACAGACCGATTAAAAAAATATTCTTCTCAGTCCGTACTGAATCCTACATATTACGATATTTACACAAGTGACATGGCATACCTGATTACACAGGGATAAATGAAACTCAAATGGATATACAAAACTCAATTAAATACTTAGGTCTATTACTTTTGATATAACGGAAGGGGGGAAAATGTTAAACTGGATTATACAACACAGCACTGAACTCAAACTATCATCTAAAATATTATTATTTAAAATGATGATACTCCCTATCTAGGTAACCCGCCATTGATGCAAAACTCTATTTTACATAAATACACTAAAACGAAAACACTAATTGATATCATTAGCACTCATTACTCAAATACTTTGGGATGTAACATCTCACGCACAAATACACTCGCCAGAAGAAGACTAAAAAGTATTCATACAGATCAACTACCCTCACGTCCCATCATACATAACCACACGCGAACAAATCTTTATTTTAGTAAAGACACCCGTTCCCATTCAAACTTCCGATCTTTCAAACACATCACACCCCTGTTAAGCTGCTTCTCTTGATCCCTCACCAACACTTTGACAACGATTTGACAAGTTCAATGTAAAAAATTGTATATTTAAATTGTATTAATCATAATTTCCTATATTCTCAGTGCTGAATTTAGTATTTGGAAACTTGTGCAAGCTAGACACAAAGCTTTCCTTGGCCTGAGGTATGAAATTTGTAAGACCAGACTTGTTTCTGCTGGTGTACAAAAGGGTAATCATTTTAAACAATCAATTTTAACAATTTTTAAACTCCTTTTTTCCGAACTTTCACTGGGAATAGGCGGACCATTGACTGGGTGCTTTCACAGAAATAATTCTCCGTGCAATAAACTTAAAATGAAAAATTTTTATATTGACATGACATAAATTTACTTTTTACTTTAAATATTTTGTATATACCTTGCATTGATTATATCTATACTCGTTTCATATTGTTAGCGACGCGATAACCTGATTTGTGTAGTAAGGGCCCATTCTCCTAAATTGATATATTTTCTTTTATATTTGTCTTTCTTTCTCATCTTTTCGATATCTTATCGATAGCAAAGTGAAATAAAATATATTACACAATATTTTTTAGTATTATTATACTTATTATTCTTCTGATATATTATGATGACTGAATATAAGCGTTCAAAACACAATCATATGAAATCCATCAATAGTCCCGGATCAATGTGTGCTGGCCAATGTGCGCAACAAACAACTAAAAACCACCTTATAATTACACAAATTAAATAAAAATGTTTTAATTCGCTGAGTAGATGGTAAATTATCCGCTTTGAATTAATTTGAAAATCGCAACTGTTTGGAATATTGGAGCACAGCTTTATATGATATAATTCCATTCGTTCCACAATTTGTAAATATTCCAGTGTAAATGGGCTATCGACCTCATGTGCTATATGAATATGTGCATACGTTAGTGAAGATACAGTGCGCAATCAGAGTTTGTAGCGAGTGGGTCTGCATTTAATTCGGTGAAATGAGTTTTAAGGTTCAGCCAACAGGTTTCTCTACAAAATCTATTCACGCTGGTCAGGATCCTGAGCAATGGAAAAGCGCTTGTGTTATACCGCCTATTTCACTGAGCACAACTTTCAAACAGGATGCACCTGGTGAACATCGTGTAAGATCCTCACATGTGAATATTATTATTAATTATACGTACATATATAGACTATATATATGTATGTACGTATGTGTACAATATTTACAGTGTATATTTATAGCTTGTATTTCCTGTTGATAAGTAAAGATCAGTTCAAGTGTCAAGTAATAAATTGTGGGACGAGAAAAAACTAAGCTAAGCAAAAGATGATTATAAAAAGAATTCTGTTTGTATATAAATATGTTGCACTTTCATACATAAAAAAGTATTTATAAATATGTACATATGTGTAGACTTATTTTATTATCTACCTACTTCACCTACTTGTTAAAACTGATATTCCTTGATTGAATTTCTATATATGTTGGAGAATTATCATTACAATCTAACTGCAAATAAATATTATATTTTTTATTGAAATTAATTATATAGGGCTACGAGTACTCAAGAAGTGGCAATCCCACTCGAACTGTGTTAGAAAATTGTTTAGCTGCGCTCGACAATGCTAAGTATGGCTTAACTTTTTCATCAGGACTCGGTGCAACAACAGCTGTGCTGACTATGCTTAACAGTGGAGATCATATTATTATGGGTGACGATGTGTACGGTGGAACAAATAGACTAATCCGGTAACATTAATTTTATAGTCAAAATAACAAGAGTTTTTAATTATATTTACAATTCATTTAGGCAAGTTGCATCTCGTTTGGGAATATCCGCCACTTTTGTTGATGCTACTCATTTGGACAATTTTAAAGCGGCCTTCAAGCCTGAGACGAAGGTATGTAATAGTTAAGAAATCTTTAGAATCCTAAAACACCCAAAGCGACCTATAAAACTATTCGACTTA
The DNA here is from genome assembly GCA_018150835.1 of Drosophila repletoides. Classification (NCBI taxonomy): domain Eukaryota; kingdom Metazoa; phylum Arthropoda; class Insecta; order Diptera; family Drosophilidae; genus Drosophila; species Drosophila repletoides. Next base: position 12,317,798 of record JAECWQ010000221.1, read on the forward strand.
AATGTCTGGCATTTTCTCTAGTAACTTTGTTTTCTTCACGAAAGGTAAAACAACTTTCCTTATTGCTGATGTACTCATAGTTCTTAATTCTTGCGTCTTGTCATAATTTATTTGATTTTCTGTTTTACTTTGCGATGCTGAAATATTTGACGTGTATATTAAATCATGCAACAGCCAAATCTCCCAAGAGCATCGAAAGACAGTTTATAATGTACAATGGACCCCTGAATCTGAAAAAAAAAATGCAAAACTATGGTTACTGAGCTAATAAAAAATTTCCAATTTTTCAAATAAGTACCCTAAGTAAAGTATTAATATATTCGCATGTGGTTCTTTAATTTCAAATAATCTTGAATTGGCTAATTCTGTGTTATCAGTTTACCCCTACATTTCATTTGAGTTTGAGGTTTCGGTGCTATTGAGAATCAAGCTCAAAATTTTTCTGACATTGGTCTTAAATTTTTAATCGATTTGTTTGTATATATATTTATAATAAGGAAAATATTAAATGTTATATATAGGTCTCATATCGTTGAAAAAATAAAAAAGTTATTAGCTTCCTGAATCATTTGTTCATCACACATCATAAACTGTCATCAGATGTTGTGGCATTGCAATTTTTTTTTTAATCCATCTTTCTGATCTATTTTTAACGACTAATTATTGTATTTTTTTTTTTTCTCTTCTCAATTTTTTTTTCAAAAATATTTTGTAACATAGAAACTTAAGCGAATTCTTGATATAATTTCTGTTAACAATTGCACTAATACTAATATATTCAGATCTTGGAACATAGATTAGATTATGTTAGTGCGATAGTTTTAGGTGCGTACTTGACTCACATAAGCCATATTCACTTAATGATGCCACAAAGGACTTGCTCACTTCTGTCTACCTGCGGCTTATGAATTTTTTTTAACTAACTGGACCTCCCGCATGCGCGAAAGAAGCCTCGTATACGTTTTAGTCTCAGAATGTTAGTTCTAAAAGTCGGTAAGAAGAAAGTTACAGAAGAAGTGAAAGGAAGTTTTCTTTCTGCGTTACGGTAATTTATGTAGAAATTATTTTAGGAGGCTGGCAGTCCTGCGGCTTGCCTTCTTATTATCAAGTGTTGTGATCGCTCGGACTAGTGTCGAGGTGCTAGGCCACCTTCTACTATCTGCGACTTAGAAATAGGACCGAATGCCTAGCTTACAGGTGGGCATGGGTTTTCCAATGTTCTCTTTATTGATAAGAAAAAAAGTGGTAGTTCCTTGCCAATTAGCCTGCTTTACAGTTGCCCTCGATATGTCTGGGACCCACATATAATAAAATGTGCCATCTCCAGAAGAGACATGTGATAGTTAATAACTGATATCGAGCTAGATGATGATTGTCTGACTGTCAGCGTAGATGTTGTCCATTGCTTCCTTCATTGCAGTGATCTCCACTTGAAAAACATTGCAGTAGTCCGAAAATCTGAAAAATCTTTTGAACCTTCTACATATATATATATATCGTCTGTACTCTATTGGTGCAAAGTTGAGTGTACGTCTTCCTGCGGAGGGTACTAGTCTGTGGATCTCGGAATGAGAGAGTTTTACTGGAGGATGTTTTTTCGGCGTACCGAAGATAGCCTTTCACTTATAGATTTCCTCATCTTTCGGGGTTATACAGGGCGCATATGATGGTCATATGCCCCCAGTTTTGTCTTTTTGAGAATGTCGGCTACCAAACTCAGACCCTTAAAGGTAAAATTGGTTGTTTTATAGTCATTTACAGCCATTATTAGATATTATATTAATTGGACTATGGGCTTATGATTTTCTGAAATAAAATCCTGATGTATGTGGTCTGGTATTCTTTACGGCTCTGTTGCGGCTATATGATTGTATAGGCACAAAAAAATGTTGTGAAAATACAATCTCCATGTTGTTTGATCGGATCATTCGGTTATACACCAGTCTGAAATCGTTATAGCACCATTACCGATTGGCACCATCATGGAGGGTTCATTTAAGGATTTTCAACATACTAATGTTTAGCCTGTTTCGAATTTTGGCGAGAAGAGTGCTAAAAGTTTTTGGATTTTTTGATCCAGACAGCGAACTGGAACTATCAAAAATGTCTATCCTTTAAACCTGATCCCGAACATGAACTTATTTTGGAAAGAAAAGGTTCAGATTAATTGAGGCAAACAATATATATATTTTCGACTACAAATGTATTAAGAGAAAATAAGAACAAAATGGTTTGCGTATTATAAAATAATAACAATTTAAACTTTATTTGAAAAAATGTTTCAGCTAGTATGGATTGAATCGCCAACAAATCCATTAATCAAAGTTGCAGATATCGAAGCCGTTGCCAAAATATGTCATGAATTTGGAAACATTATTGTTGCAGTAGACAATACATTTTTGACTTCGTATTTTCAAAGGCCGCTCGAGCTGGGAGCTGATTTAGTTTGTTACTCCCTTACAAAATATATGAATGGGCATACAGATGTAGTAATGGGTGGAATAACAATGAACTGCAATAATCTTTATACAAGGTTGAAATTTTTACAAAACGGTAAGTAATATTTATCTAAAGATTTCGCCCAACTTCATATTTTATTTTTAATATTTGATTCAGCGGTTGGCATTGTTCCCTCTCCTTTTGATTGCTACCAAGTAAACCGTAGCTTAAAAACGTTATCACTACGTATGCAAGAGCACCAAAAAAATGCAATTTTAGTAGCAAAATTTCTTGATTCCCATGACTTTGTCGAAAAAGTGCTACATCCAGGTTTACCTTCACATCCACAGCATTCTATAGCACTAAAGCAAACCTACGGATACAGTGGAGTGTTTTCATTTTATATAAAGGGTAATTTAAAGCATTCAAATGCATTTTTAAAGGCTCTTGAATTGTTCACTCTGGCTGAGAGCCTTGGCGGATATGAAAGCTTGGCAGAATTACCGTAAGTAAAAAATTAAAACTAAAATGTTCCAATAAATATTATTGTACACTTACAAAGTGGCTTATAACGTATATATTATTGATCAAAATGATGAGAAGAGTTGATTTATCCATGTCCGCCTGTCTAATTCTATGTAAACTAGTGTCTCAGTTTTAAAGTTAGGTAAATAAAATTGGGTATGTAGTTTTTTTATTGCAGACAGCATGCATGTTGGAACTGATTGGATCGTACAACTATATAAAAATATTTCTCACAGACAAGAACAATCGTTGTATGTTTTCTGGCAAATTATTGTATGAAAAACATTTTTTGTTTCTTAGGCTTCTCTTAATTAAATATGTAAATTAGATGGGTAAGTTTCTCACCTTTTCAAATTGCTGAAAATCGTAGCGTAATCCCAATTTTGTCGAAATGTAAGCAATTACGAATAAGCTTTTTACATTTGTTTCTGTGTCAATACTTAAACAATATTTTTCAATTATATGATTAAAATTACTATTTTTATGATTAGTATACGTTTGTATGTACTTACATATATATAACTTCATTTTATATTTTTAGGTCGATCATGACCCATGCATCTGTTCCTATTGAAGACAGAAAATCATTGGGTATTACTGATGCTTTAATACGCTTGTCTGTCGGCCTGGAAGACGCGGATGATTTAATAAAGGATCTGAAACGTGCCTTAGATATTGCTGCCCAAGCTTGAGTAGTAAAATATCAATAAGGCTTTAATTTAGTCCCTGAATTGTTTGTGAAATAAATAAATTGTTTGTAAAGAGAGCAATATTAATAACTATTGTATGTTACTAAATAGTCCGATAAGCATTGGGATTGCTTAAAACACTAAAGGCCATTCCAAATTTAAGTTAAGAAATACTCTACTAATTTGACTTATATAGGGTTATGTTGGAGCGGTAGCTAAGGGTGTATATCCTTAACTTTAGCCAGTTGCGATGTTGTAGCGCAATGATCTATCTGGGGCTTTTGAAAAAAGCTTTTAACTATTAGGACCACCATAAAGCTTGTATGAATCTTACGTTACGTTTAGAGTTGAAAATAGGAATAAATATAAATAGTTGAGATATTTGTATGTTAGAAAGGGTTGGGCAGTTACATGACAGGAGCGCGGTTTTTTCTTCCTAACGTTGTAACGAACGCTAGAAACTCTTATGGCGTAAGTCTGAAGAAGTCTAATTTTACCCAGTACTATAGGTGTAAAATGTTGTTCTCTTTTAATCCTAGTTGTCTAATAATTAAGTGCAGACAGGGAAAGGAAATATAGAAGTCAAAATTAAAAGCAAAACTGTTTTTTAGTAAACCTATGATACTAAAATACTTTTTCTACAGGATTTAGGATACTAGCAAACTTAATCTAAAAACTCCTATAGCAATTTATTTTAAGATGTTACAGTGTAAAACATGAAAATGCCCTTGCTGTACATAATTTACATAAAATAATGTCATTAATGAGTGTTATTGTCGGGCTAGCAGCATACACTCCGTCCAAAAGTAGCAACAATCTCTCAGGTACCCGGGAGGGTGAGAAGAGCGCGTTTGATTTAAAGGTTGCTGCTCAAGAAAAGCAAACTATTGAAAAAACTTCAGGTAAATGGATTTACATATATAGAGGTTAAATATTTAAAAACAATATTTAATTCACTGATTTTCAATGAATATCCCCCTGCAACAGAAATTAATGATATTTTTCGATCTCAAAATACCAATTTTGACCCGATAATTTTAGTAAAAATGGAAAATCTCCTTGAAAAATTAATGTTATTGGAAAAAGTAGCATTTATCGCAAAACACAAATACAGCAAAACTTAATGCAGCTAGGTCTTGATTCGCACAAAGATTTTTATGTAAATGATCAACTAACAAATCCTCATTATGAAGTGGTAGTGCTGTAATATTTACAAAAAAAAAAAACATTTGCAATGAAAATAGTAAATAGTTATCAAGCTGAGAGTAACATATCCCATCAATATAACAACATTATAATTACTGAAAATTTTACCAGATTGTTGAAAATCTTTCTGATATAATGAATGAACTTAGTCTAAGCTACTCCCATTAATTATTCAAACTCTGGCAATGCTTTACTTGACGTTTGTCAATGACAATAAAAACTCGAAACTTGACCTTATATTTTTTTGTAATGACATATAAATTTATTGACCGTTTAGATAAAACTAATTTGTAGGGACTTTTACAATATTGACCATACCTTGTTGAGTGACCTTATTTCTGTGATTCATCAGATTTCACTATTTTCTCTTTTGGGACACTATCGATAAGTATTCAAATCTTAATATTAATATATATATTATATATATATTAATATATAGATTTAATTAATTACAATTAATTAAATACAATTGGACATATGTGCAAATTGGTTTGAGGACTGCTTTATAAAAAAGTACTTTGTACTCCAGTTTTATTGGAGTATGGGCGTTCATAAACTAATGTAGATTACTAGCTTTTAATTTCCGAATTTTCTTCGCTTTAATGGGTTTGCGCAAAGTAAGCCGTTTATCGAAGTATGTTACTTCAGCGGTTTGTGAAATGTTGTTTTTGTTTAGAGACAAAGAAGAGCATTTTGTCTACTTAGGCTAAAGGTAACATGTTTGCCCTTTTACTCACAGTCTGCTAGCCACTTTTCCACCAGATAAGATGAGAACTTTACGTTGATCTTGTTGGGCACTTGGAGCAACTTAGGATGCAATTGTCAACAGCAAATGTCGATGTAGTTGTAAGACTATTTGTCGGTATATCTGCTGTGTAGATAATATACAGTGTTGGTCCAAGGATGATATTCAGAGAAGAAATCTTTGCATCAGGTATAACTCTAATATCTCATGGATATTCTGAGGGTGAATCATGTCGATTTTGTGGATTAATCCACCTAGTCAAACGCGGTCGAAAGCTTGGGTGACATCCAGCAAAACAAAGGAGGAATATTCTTGCCGATCAAATGTATTTCGGATCTCAGAAGATATCCGCTTTACTTCTTCAGCGGTTCCATGCTTTTTGAAAAACTCATTGGGATTGCTATTGATGTGGGAGTAGTTTTTCAAATATCTTTAATAGACACGGGGGGAGACTGATAGGTCTATATGTTGAAGGGTGGGACTTGTCCTTTCCAGCTTTATGGATCATTGTGATGACTGATTTTCTCCATTATTGGGGATAATCCAATTTCATCATGTTGTTGAAAATTATGGTGAGCAAATGTACTGCGCAGCACGGTAATTCTATGATAATTTTAGAAGAGATCAGATTGTGGCCCGGTGCTTTTCTTTTGGTTTTCGACTTGGTCCTTAACGACAACTGAAGCTTCTTCTAGAATATAAAAGGCGTAGTAGTTTCAAGATTGGTGATAAGTGGGATCACAAAGCTAGAGGTGGTTTAAAGACATTTTCGAGATGGGCTGCAAGTAAATTAGCTTTCTCTTCATTGCTGCGAGTCCACAATCCTGTTTGCGTACGCAACAGTGATTATAGACAGTATACAACAATAGTAGATAATGTTTCAACTGATATATCTATTTAAACTGAACAATGGGATATTAAGAGCCGAGGTAGGCAGTATACTGCGGCTAGGTTTAAGTACATTATCAGCAAGATGTACCTTGCGGTACACCCAACATGTTAGGGTTTTGGAGTTTATGAACATGATTCCTTCCAAAGTCATGGAAAAACTGAGTAATAAGTTTAAAAGTTTGAGTAGGAGAAGATGTATGCAATTAGAGATATTGTCGGGCCCAAGAGAATGACGCTTTTCAAGTTTCATTGCTGAAAGTAGATGGTTATCAGTAATAATAGGAGCAAAAAGAGAGTATGAGGAAGATGTTGCGTAACGATAAGCATTATTGTTAATGAAAAAGTATAAGTATATTGAAGAAAATTTGCAAAAAGATTAGCCCAAGTTAAATCATCAATGGATCTTTCACTCTTCAGAAAAATGAAGGAGGCATAGATGAGTTTTTCCGATTAGAATTTACAAATTTATAAGATAGTTTAAGATCCCGCTCAAACTGATTCCTGCAGCGCATCAGCATTGTAGCATTTTGAGTTAAGGAGAAGGAAGTTAGATTTAGCAATCAAATATTTAAAAAAGTCGAGAATAGAGCCGGAGAGTTTAACTTTTTAAATAGTTAAGTTGTAATATTTTTAAAATTTGAAAGTCGACATGTACTTAGAATGCAAATATCAAGAAGTGAATTAATAGTGTCATAGAAGTGGATTAGAGCAAAATTAATATCAACTAAATTGTTAGAATAGACCAATCAGTTGAAGAAAGAAGTTGATTAAGAATTGAAAAATTTTCCTTGCGAAAACAACGGCGAGATTTATTTATGGTTTTGGATATTGGTTTAGTCGACGTAAAAATTATTACGAAAGGAATTTATTTGCAAAAACGAAAGATCGAAAAGGGAATTGGCAAAGTATTCATTTTCAAATAAACAAAAATTATGGAATTGTGTCCAAATATTTTGTTATGATACACCAGTAAAAACTTGTTAGGCTATTATTAAAAGTATAACAAAAAAGGATAAATTAGTAAATAAAATTCAGCAAAACAAAAAAAAAAACAAAATAAAAAATATATAATTTTTTTCTTACAAATACATGAAATATACCTATTATTATGATCAGTCAGAAAACTTACCTGAGACACAAACTTATCTCTTTTCTTTTATATTATTATATTATATTATATTATATATTATATTATATTTTGTATTATTATTACAATTAAGTTTATTTTATTAAAAACAAATAGTTTACGAACCATCAATAATGAATAAAATTGTTTTCTGTTACCTTAAAGTCTGTGTTGTTGTATGTACCTATTAATATGACCAGGTGGATGTATTTATATAATACGTGTGAAACACATGTATACAAAATAAATAGTTCTGTGAAAGAAATATCAAGATTAAAAAAAAAAAAGACGACATAAATGAAGTCTATCTGGGGTCTTACTGGCCTACTTAACTAATTATTAAAAAAGGAAAGGAAAAGGAGATGATTAATATACCGGAGACCGACGGTATTGTCAACTATAAATTTTATTATCCAGTTCGTATTTCAAAATGTATTCATGTATGTGTTATATATAATGTTACAATGTTCAATTTAATATATATATATATATATATATATATATATATATATATATTTTATTTTAAGTTTATGAAAACAATCAATATAAAATCTTGGCGAAACAAATGCCAACAATTAAGACCACAAGCACTGTAAGTACTAAACAAAAATTAGCCAAACTCGCGCTGGGCAGCAAGAACAAAAAGAACGCCGACGCTCGTCACTTCGAATCGTACGCGTACTTCTCTATACGCACTGCAGAGGTAACAGAACCAAGAACGATACAATTACTGCAAGCGGACGCTATATTATGTCCAACAAAGTGAAGCGCTCTGTGCCCGTCCTCCGACCCTTTTAATTTCAATTTCAATAACGATAACAACGGCTACAACAACAGCAAGTTCTCTCTCACTCTCTCAACCAAAAAATATGAAAAAAGCAAACGGAACTCTAAAAAAGACTGGGCTCAATCGCTATGTACAAATAAACAAAAAAAAAAAAAAGCCCACAAACAAAAAAGACAACGGTGGACCCAAAATTACCAAAACCTTTGAAGACACTGTCCTAAGTAAGTCACTGGCAAACAATAGATTCGCAATCCTTAGCGACTCAAAATAAGGTGATGACGGTCAAATTTTATGTGGGTTTTGGTTAAGAAATTAACTGATAAGATTGGCGAAAATAAATTTACTTTCGTAAAAACGGGTAAAAATAGAAATCAATGATGAAGTTAGCTTACGATCTCTCTCTGAACTTTTTCTACATAAATTCTAAATCTAGCAATAGTATATTTTATCCTAATCTATTATCATCTTTAAATTCTATATTTGCGCCTATCAGTACTAATACCTGCCTTGTCTCTCTGCTGAAAGCTTTGCAATCCTCATACTCTCCTGTCCACCCAGTTATGCTGGACTTCTGCTGGCTTTTGCTCATAGATCTTCCTTCTTTAACTCGTCGTAGTCCTTAGTCTTACGAACAATCTACTTTGCGTGCGTATATAATCTTTACACCGCCAAAAATAGCTAGAATTATATATTCTTTAAATTTGTTAATTCTAACACAATAGCTCTTGTAATGAAAGATCTGCAAATTATCTTAATAGCAACTGCAAGTAATTTTTTTGCTATTATGATTGACAACTGTCCTCTATGAACATTTTTAAGTCTCCCACGACCGACAACATGCCCAGTGAAAATACAAAGAACGCTGGATGGAATTCCTTACATCTTTCTTTACTCTTTCTACAGTTAAGTCATGTTATTCTATTCTATTCTATTCTGATACAACAAATAATTCGCATAAAAAAAAACCTAAAAAATTCGGCTTAGTAAATCACGCTCGTCTAATTTTCAAGATAGATCCGGATTTCTTCGTATTCGGGAGGTCTGAAATATCTAAACCTGTCTTTGTGTTCATTGCAGGAGTTCCGTCCAAAAAATGTTTGAAAAAATCTTAAAAATCATCAAAGAATTTTTTTTTTAAGCTGAATTTTGGCTATTATGAATCATTAAAATTAGTAAGTTTCAACTGCATTTTTTTTTTTAAATTATTTCATACGTGTTATTTGAAAAATTTTATTTAATATTTTACAAAATATGACAATTATTGTAATATAAAGAAACAAAGTTTAATTTTTATAATGGTTTTTTCCTGAGTTATTAGATGTTTTTACTCTTTATGCGAATGGGAAGTTATAGAAAAATCTAACCTCAAAAATACAATAGTAATTAAAAATATTACATATATGAACGCAATAACCAACAATGGTTCTTGAAGCAATGAAGTTTTTGAAAATGTATATTTAATAGTGAAATCTAGAATATGATTTTCCACCATATTATGTTTTGAGAACGAAAGAACAGGACGTCCTACAGTATCCAAATAAGTATGAATTACTTCATTTTTACGACGGTTTATACTATATGGAGTTAAAAGTTCAAAATTTGAAGAGCCTTCTGGTAAAATAATATTAATAACGGCTTCGTCGATTGACATGTTATCGTGTATGTGGTCTATGAGGTGCATCTTTAACATATATTTGCTTCCAGACCTGAATAAATATTCGTACGATGGAACGTTGTATCCAAGGGTATATTGGGTTTTCCAGCCACCAAATAGTGGAAATCGGGGCCGCAAATCGAGATCAACAAAGTCCCGCATTAAATTCATATTAGATGTTGAAATGTTACCATTAGTGTCTCGATAATAGACACCAAAAGAGGATGCTGGTAAATAGGTTTTGTATGACTTAACCGCAGACTGTCCAGATCGCCCATCTTTCTGAAAATCGTATCGTGAAAACGATCCTTTCAGTTTGGCACCCGAATGAGTAATTTGAATTGACTCTTTAACCGCAATATTTCCCCAATGTGATACTTCGATAGTGCGATCCAATGTATTCACGGTCAGAAAGGGCGACTGATTTTCATAATGCACAAGCAGCTCCACATCAGTTAATGCTAATAATAACCATAAAAAAGGGTTTTACAAATATTAATATAATAAACAACTCAAACGCACCTGCGATGTTATCGTACGGTCCCATTAATATCTTATTTGACGATATTGTATATGGCTTCACCTGTGTATACGACAGTATGTTGGATGAACCGAGTAGAATGTTGGTTTTCTGAGTATATGTCGTATATTTCGAATATAAGTAAAGACTTCCAACAAATTTCACCAATTGCTTATCGTTTTGTTTAATTTCGGATGGATGCGCCAGTATATTTTTAGTAGACACTGTTTCTATGACAAGCGTTTGCTTGGATGAAAGCGTGTTAAAAGTGAGATTATATGTAAAGTGGTTGGTGTTGCCTTCTTTTCCCTCCACATTGTTTTGTGCTTCAACTTTGTTATTAAATCCATCCTTAACTGATATGTAAGAAAGGTTTGGTTCTTTTACAACAAACACATAATCCTTTATCGATTTGCCGGTTGTGTCTTCTATTGATATTTTGTAAGATGTCTTAACAAGTTGAGAAGTTAAATCCAAAACTCTTTCCACGTTCCGATTAATTATTTCAGCATTAGTGGCATTTAAGATAAAGTATGATAAAGCCACAAAATAAAAAAGCCAAGATTTTTCCATATTTTTCGTATCTTTTCCGACACGTACGTAGGAATTGAATGGTTCAATTGTCATTGGTAGTTAGTTCCGAATAAGTTCAAATGACCAATATGAACAGCTTATTCAAATGAACTAGAGCCCTTTGATTTGAGTGATTAAAACTGTTCACGTCAAAAATATGTTCCATATTCAATTTTAAAACAATTCGATGCTAACAGATTCGATATGTTTTAAATACAATAATATGCGAATAATGCGCGTTGAAACTATGTTGGGTATTGAACAATACCTGCTATCTATACAATCTACTTCTTTATTGTTTCATTGTTATTGATATTTTTTGTGGCTCTGGAGCCTTTGTTTTTCTGCGCAGAGCGCATCTATGTATTATTTGGTTCAAAAAATTATACTAGTATAAATGAATAATTTTAAATACCGACGCATGGCATAAATAAAAAAATTTTAAAATTAACAACGAATGAATGGATACGATCGATATTTCTCCCGTCGACTGAAATTTCTTCATCCCACAATGACGATATTTTAATTGCGTTGTTTAGAAAGCTGAATTCAGCTTAATTAACACAATACATTTTAAGCTCTTTTGTTCGTTTTCATTTTTTCAAAGCACTTCAACAAAATATAGTCAAAAAAAGGATAAAGTAAATATAATGTTTACAAAATTATTTACGTTATATTATAAATATATACAAATATAAATGAAAATGGCTGATAAAAAAAGGAATCGATCGATTTTTTACTTTAGGAAAAGCCACATATGGGAAAAAAACGTAGAATTGGAAGGACTCAAGGAGGAATTCTCTCAATGAGAGGACGTGATATTCTTTGTATGAATATTTTTGTTTTTTTTTGCAATGCAATATTTAAATAATATTATAAATTTTTCAACAAATATATATATAATGATAGGATATAGTCAACTAATTATGGAGTGAGATCAAAGAGTATTAAGGTAATAGGGGTGGACATTTCGCTCTCAAACTTATAGTGCTACAGGTTATGTTGGCTTACCTCCATATTAGTCTGATGAACCGCGACCCAGCTCATTCCAAGCTGTGATGAAATACCCAAATGTGCTACTACAAAGGGTGGATTCGAAGTCTCACACCAAGTGGAAGGAGCATGCGCCATGTGGACCAATTCTGACGACTATGACATTCGAGAATTTCTGGAGAAACGCTGTCAGATGTTGAAATATGGAATAAGCTACGTCCACTTACGCGCGTAGGTGGGAAAGAATATGAAGGCTAATCATAGTCGAAGTTCGATTGTGGCTATTAGATCTATTGCCTCCGGATTTGTTTTGACGAGGACTCTCCACATCTATCACTCTTGTGGCCACTGCAGTTGTACTGGTCAAGGAGCGCGCAGGATCTCTCGCCCCTTGCCGGATCTCAGCTCCATGTGGCTCATTCTACATTCGCAAGCAACTGATATTGCATCAGTTGCTCCGATTACGGATTAGCACTGGTCAGGATACAATGAGCTGTAATATTCCTTCGCTTAGTTGACCCAAAACTCTTCAGGACACAACGTACATATCTACTCATAGGTGCAAGTTTATTTTTTGACCTCTTCTGTGAGGGCCAAATCAAATTGGACTTGACCTTGTTCCAAAATACTTCCTTTGGGTGGGTGGAATACGGCCATAGTCATCAGTTACGTAGCAGTGCTATTGTTTTTGCATATTCCACAACTGAGACTGATCAAGCCGATTCCAAGTTGATGGCTTGCTGAGGCGGTTAAGGAAAATTTAAATTTGTGCTGAGCCTCCATAAATACAACGAAAGAGGCGGTCCTTTATGAGTTACATTTCATCAACAACTTCGTTCGTTTGCTAACTCATCAGGATTTTTCATAAAGGATATTCTTATGACAGGACTCACCATACAGGCATAACTCTTGCATACTTTACTGCGTCTTCATGCATATAATGTCATACTGACTGAACCAGATAACTTCTAGCTGGGCATATTGATAAGAGGTTCGCCGCGGGATGATCTGTAGATCTTCAAGCTAGCTACTGTCATATATGGAACTAAGCCTCGTGCATTTTTTTCAGTTCGTTGTATGCACCAACTCTCTGCGGAAATAAGAACATCATCTCCGCAATTTTGTGATTATTATGTTGACGACTTTATGACTGGAAGTGGAAGTCAGCGCTCCAGCTCCAGTCGCTTGGTGCTCTTGCCGGGTTCTACCATGAATATACATGCCTTCGGCGACGTCAGCTTACTAGCATATGAGCAAAAGGCATTTATAATATAGAGGTAGCGATTCGCTTTTTCGAACTCGGCTGCAAAAACCAGCGAAGATACACAGCACAATCACTAAACAAAAAGTTCGAACTTCCCAAATTTTAAGCTCAAACTTGACCATTTGCTTTGAATCGCGGTCGAACATCTGTTATTTTTCATGTGTTTGTTGTTGCATTGCGATCGGGAAAGCACTCGTTGCTTTTGAATATTCTGCATTGTGTTTGCGTGCTGTGTCTCAGACTCCCGTTTTTTTCACTCAACTTTTTCAAAATCACTCAAAGAGTCAACCGCTACCTCTTTATTATAAATGCTCTTTGGCATATGGGGTATGCATCTACAGAATCTCAACGACAGGCAGCAGGTCACTATCGCAGCTTCTCTGCTCTTAATCCCGGCGCCTCTGAAACCCATCACGGTCCCGAAATTGCCCTGCTTTCGCAGCTCATCAAATCAGAAAATCTTTTTTTGGAAAATTAGCAACTGTTCTTTGTTTGATTCATAATTATCCAGCTAAATTTAATGTCTTCGTGTAGTATCGAATCGCTGCAATACAAGTAAAAACTGTGAGCAGGGAGTGGCGCTATGTGCATACCTCGTTAAATAATGCAGAACTCTTATCTAGAGGCGCCTTGCCAACCGAACTTATGGATTCTCGACTATTGTCTCAAGGGCCAACATTTTTCGTGGCCAATTTGCGGTTGTAAGACGGTCACTTCTATTCTTAATCGATACGTTAGATTCTTCCGAGTCAGACCACGTCACTTGAGCACATCTTGATTGACTTGGCAAAGGAACGTATAGCTAACACTTCCTACACTTACCTATTCATCTGTTTTGCCACCAAGGCGGTTCACCTGGAGCTGGTACAGGACTTATCGATATTTTCGTTGCTCAGAGTGTAGAGGCGCTCCATCTTCAGCCAATGTCGGCCGAAGGAAATTCAGTCGGACAATGCAACGAACTTTGTTGAGACAAAGAACAAGTTGACAGAAGTAAAGCGACTGTTGCTGACCAACTATCACCTCAAGACAATAGATCAATGTGTTCGCTGCCTAAGGAAGATATTGAAAGCCCGTGCTTCCAACGAGGGGAGTATTTTCGTCTAAGCGCCTGCCGTAGGCTGATCTCATAATCTCTTAAAAAGCGTATTAATTTATATTAAATATGTGTGTATGGCTAGCTTATCTTTATTGTTTTGATCATGCCCCAGCTTTATCAGCGCATCGGATGCTCTTACTGGACAGTTACCTATGAAACTGTAAAAAAAGGAATATCACTCATATCGGCTCATCCTATTATATATATATATATATATATATATTATATTGAACATTGTCAGTACTTATAGCATCATATACATAAATTAATTTTATTGAAAATACATAATGAATTGATTTTTTCTTTACAAAAAGGGTAATAAATTGCAATGAAACTCGTCAACTCAACATAGTTTAAAAGTGTCGTGTTTCATTTATAGCTTACAAAATCCGCTTTCATGGTGAGAAAATGGGCATGATATTGTGAGATACCAAAACAATTTTTTTCTAATTTTGGGCATAAATAACCATTAGGTAAGAGTTCTATATGTTTTTGAGATGAATGGGAAGAAAATATTTTCGACATTAGATCTGATAAAATTCTATTATCAAATTTCTACGACAGAAAAGGACATACAAAACACAGCTGTATGTTCGTCGTTTGTCCTCGTCGAATTCTTGTATGTGACATTCGGCCTGACAAATGCTACTCAGACGTTTCAAAGGTTCATGGACAATATATTTAGGAGAATCGATTTCGTAAATTGCTAGTCTTGAAAACTCTGCGTAAGCATAGCCTTTGAAATAATCTGAGCAAATGCTAAGTCGGTTCGATTCCTAGGCATCATTAATTACTACATTAATTCTGCTTAATACCTCATGCGCCCTTATCAGTACTGCTAAAAAATGTAACCAGAAATGATAAATGCCTGTTCGAGAGTCGTTTTCACGCAGCGTCGTTAACACAGCACTTCTAGCTCATCCGCTTGCAAACTGGCTGGCTCGTCGACGAGACGAGTTGATAGAGCTATGTTTGTCTGGTCTTCTGACCGTCTGCCTTTTTTTTGTTGCAGGCAGTACATATGTCGGAACCGGCAGCATCATATAGCTCCCATAAAAACAATTGGGTCAAAAGGTTTTGTATTGATTTGCATAGAGTATGTAGGAATCTTCCTACATTTTCAACCATTCTGAGGGGGAAGATGCACAGTGGATAATGTTTATCCAGTTTTTTAATAGACATTTAAAAAAACTAAGAAATCCGGAAATAAACTCAAACATATTGTATACCAGATAATATTAAAGAAATCAAACATTTGTAATTTTTTTATATATGTTCATTAAATATTTTTATTTTAAATTTTATTAAATGAAGAAATATCTACACTTTGAACCAAATCTTCGTTTTTTTCGATTTCTTCGGTTAACCAATCAACTGATACTTTATCATCTTCTACAACGCATGAAATAACTAACTTTTGGATTCCAAATGCTACTGGTACAAATTTTGACGCTCCCCATAATAATCCATCTAAACTTATTTCACGTATCTTCGCTTCCATTGTATTTAGGTCTATTTCGTCATCCCATGGCTTTACATCAAGTAATATACTGGATTTAGCGATTGGATTAGATTTATTTGCTTTTTTCTCTGCATATTTTGCTAAACGTTCTTCTCTCAATCGAATTTTTTCAATCGCTTCGTCTTCGCTTTCTGATTCAAATAAATCAATATCATTATTAGTTTCTTTATTATTAGAAACCTTAAATTCTTTTTCAATTAAAGTAATGCGTTTCAAAATATCATTGTAGGATTGAGTGAAATTCGTAAGAAGATGTCTAATTTGCCTATTTTCAGATTCCAATGCTTCAATTCGGCAGAAGATTCCAGAGGTTGAACATGATTCCAATGAAATGTCGTCAATCTGAAATGTGATGAAAATAACATGTTAAAAGAAGATTTAAGGTGACAAAGTCGAGTGCTCAACAACAAAACACTCTAGACACAGGTTTAATATAAACACGTAAAATCTTTGAAACTGTGCCTTTTTTCCCATTTCTATAAGGGAGTATTGTCATAAACTGTAAATAAACTTTGCCTGGGTATGGCATACACAAGCTTGCTTATGTATGCTATATATTTCTTCATGACCTAGTCGAATTACTGTTTCTGTTTCTTATAGATCTTTCTTCTTTAACTAACAGTAAAACTATTCTTGGTGTTATTTTTCGTCATAAAATATTATAAGTGATATAAGATACTCTGCTCTATTATCTCGTCTTAGATTTGATTTTTCTTATAAGCTAACTAAAAATTATTGTCCATATATTTCTAATTGCACAACTGACTATGCTTACATATTCAGCTTAAGTTATAGTAAATTTTATAACACAATCTCAATGGTGTAAGTGACAGCTTCTCTGCCAACACTTTTTCCGTATTTTCATTTCACTCTAAATTTGATCTTCAATTCTTTCTAGTTTCTCTCTTATCGTCTTTTCGTAATTTTTCTCCTACCGTCTATTTTCATTCTTGGTCTGCTTGTAGGCTTTCTTCTGGTAATTAAACTGTTTGTAATTGGAATGATCAACCCACGTTTATTATTAAAGATCGAAAAATCATGGATCTCACCTTCGTGTTCAACGATTTTCCTGATCATATACGTAACTGGGAGGGTTTGGATGAACACTCATTCTCAGGCCACTTATACATTGAATTCGAGATAAAAAGAGATCTCTCCAATCCAGTTGAATTCAATAATATGAAGAGGCCAACTGGAAAATGTACCTAACCAATTTAACTAAAATATTACCCTTACATTGCCCTTAAGGGTCTATAGAGAATTTAAATGAGATGTGCAATTATCTCTGTTTGTAGCAATGCCTCAAATGCCTCGTGCCACAGATCCCTAGGTCAATGAAGCTAAAATACTCAATATTGCACAACGCTATTCATAGTACAAAAGCAAATTAGCAGCTTAATAGCTCATTTTGACAGAACTTATGCTCAGAAATAGAAAGTACTTCTACAGTCTTACGACCACGTAGAAAAGAAAGCCTTCACTGGTATTCCTGGTCCAGTACGGAATCCCTTACTCTCGTCCTTCAGGGTAACTTTTCAGAACTTGCAGAGACGTCGAATTAGGCCAACATCCCCTTCCCCCACTGATAAAATATCGATTGGGAAATAAATATTTTGAAGCCCAAATTTGTCGTTTTTTAACCCGGTCGAGGTCACGGATTGTGTAGAAAAAACAAATTCTTGCTACCCGTTTTCAGCGCGGCCAACTACAAAATTATAACAAATATAATTTCTAATGACGCAAATTATAAAATATATGTAATAACTTAATATAAACAATAACACGCACATTTTTAATATGAGGTCTGGCTCTTACTGACGTGGAGATATAAATGGTTTGTTTGTTTTAGTTTTAGAATAAATTCAGTCCCATCCACAAATAATTAACCAACCAATGTCAATTTAATGATTGCACCCAGGCAGATTTTAAATAAAAAATACGTTACAAAAAAAAAAAAAAAAAAAAAAAAAATCAAATAAATAAATGTCGGTATATGTGAGCAGTGTGCATCTATAGTTCAATCTCTTCTCTAAATCATTTATTGTATGCAGCATTTTGGAAGTAAATCCTTTGTCAAATGCATTTCTCGTTGGTGGTATCCTATCCCCATTTCCATGGAAAATAGCAATCAACAGATTATTGGGCGAAATAGACGGAGGAGAATGCCTATGCCGACAATGTAATAACGATGAGAGAGAAATACCCTCAAACTCTCTGCGGCCTAATAACAATTAAGCTTAATTTTCAGTCAAATTAGACACTACGAAGTATGAAGTGCCAACACTAATACTTTCTAAGCTTAATAACTCTAGTCTCTCATTTAGCAATAAATCCAAATTTTTAGGGTTAGTTGTAGATAAAAAGATGGATAGAACTGAAACTACTCTAGAGCAAATTAAAAATCTACTATTGCATTATTTACCTACCTAGTAGGAAATCCATAGGTTTAAAGTAAGGAAAGTCCTCTTATATTATCTTCTCGGAGCAACTTGACTGTCAAACCTTCAGCCTACCAAATAACTGTAGTGTATTTCAGGGTGAAGTAATCGCTGAAGTAATTAGTAAAGCTCTCAAATGTCTAAAGGACCCCATCACTCCATGTAGGTGTGATATCGGCAAACTCGATAAGTGTGAAAAGCTGCCGCTCATCTCTACGATATCGCCTAGCAGTTGAAGCTCAGCCTAATCGTGCCAAGACACACTAACATATGAAGTAATTGTATAGCTGATGATCTTGTTAGTGCTCACCTTACGAAAATGCTTTGTGATTCGAATTTAGTTCAAATTTTCATACCTCTTTTCAGAGCAAAGCCAAGCGTGTTACAAGGTAATGCCTATAAATTAGCGCACTAGTCTCGATTATAAAATACATTGAGGAAAAAAAAAGTTTTCCACATAACAATTTTTGAACCGATTGCTCCTATGGGTGCTATATGATATGGTTGTCCGACATATGTGCTGCTTGCAGCAAAAAGAAGGTTCCATACCAAATTTCATTCACCTAGCTCAAAAACTTAGAGACTAGTTTGTATATAAACAGAAGGACAGACGTGCATGGCTATATCAACTCGCCTCGTCGTCCTGATAAATAATATACCCAACATACAATCCATCACGAACATTTAGAATTCAATTACAAGGAATTTCTGCTCTTATCCCTGGTATTTCTCTCCCCTGAATTTCCATATTCCTTATAGGCTAACTAGAAACTATTATCCTAACTACACTGAACTGTTTCTCTCACACTGGAATTGTTATGTTTCAAACTTTCTTTATGCAGGAATCTTCCTACATTTTCAACCATTCTGAGGGGGAAGATGCACAGTGGATAATGTTTATCCAGTTTTATACTAGACATTTAAAAAAACTAAGAAATCCGGAAATAAACTCAAACATATTGTATACCAGATAATATTAAAGAAATCAAATATTTGTAATTTTTTTATATATGTTCATTATATATTTTTATTTTAAATTTTATTAAATGAAGAAATATCTACACTTTGAACCAAATCTTCGTTTTTTTCGATTTCTTCGGTTAACCAATCAACTGATACTTTATCATCTTCTACAACGCATGAAATAACTAACTTTTGGATTCCAAATGCTACTGGTACAAATTTTGACGCTCCCCATAATAATCCATCTAAACTTATTTCACGTATCTTCGCTTCCATTGTATTTAGGTCTATTTCGTCATCCCATGGCTTTACATCAAGTAATATACTGGATTTAGCGATTGGATTAGATTTATTTGCTTTTTTCTCTGCATATTTTGCTAAACGTTCTTCTCTCAATCGAATTTTTTCAATCGCTTCGTCTTCGCTTTCTGATTCAAATAAATCAATATCATTATTAGTTTCTTTATTATTAGAAACCTTAAATTCTTTTTCAATTAAAGTAATGCGTTTCAAAATATCATTGTAGGATTGAGTGAAATTCGTAAGAAGATGTCTAATTTGCCTATTTTCAGATTCCAATGCTTCAATTCGGCAGAAGATTCCAGAGGTTGAACATGATTCCAATGAAATGTCGTCAATCTGAAATGTGATGAAAATAACATGTTAAAAGAAGATTTAAGGTGACAAAGTCGAGTGCTCAACAACAAAACACTCTAGACACAGGTTTAATATAAACACGTAAAATCTTTGAAACTGTGCCTTTTTTCCCATTTCTATAAGGGAGTATTGTCATAAACTGTAAATAAACTTGGCTTGGGTATGGCATACACAAGCTTGCTTATGTATGCTATATATTTCTTCATGACCTAGTCGAATTACTGTTTCTGTTTCTTATAGATCTTTCTTCTTTAACTAACAGTAAAACTATTCTTGGTGTTATTTTTCGTCATAAAATATTATAAGTGATATAAGATACTCTGCTCTATTATCTCGTCTTAGATTTGATTTTTCTTATAAGCTAACTATAAATTATTATCCATATATTTCTAATTGCACAACTGACTATGCTTACATATTCAGCTTAAGTTATAATAAATTTTATAACACAATCTCAATGGTGTAAGTGACAGCTTCTCTGTTAACACTTTTCCCGTATTTTCATTTCACTCTAAATTTGATCTTCAATTCTTTCTAGTTTCTCTCTTATCGTCTTTTCGTAATTTTTCTCCTACCGTCTATTTTCATTCTTGGTCTGCTTGTAGGCTTTCTTCTGGTTATTAAACTGTTTGTAATTGGAATGATCAACCCACGTTTATTATTAAAGATCGAAAAATCATGGATCTCACCTTCGTGTTCAACGATTTTCCTGATCATATACGTAACTGGGAGGGTTTGGATGAACACTCATTCTCAGGCCACTTATACATTGAATTCGAGATAAAAAGAGATCTCTCCAATCCAGTTGAATTCAATAATATGAAGAGGCCAACTGGAAAATGTACCTAACCAATTTAACTAAAATATTACCCTTTCATTGCCCTTATGGGTCTATAGAGAATTTAAATGAGATGTGCAATTATCTCTGTTTGTAGCAATGCCTCAAATGCCTCGTGCCACAGATCCCTAGGTCAATGAAGCTAAAATACTCAATATTGCACAAGGCTATTCATAGTACAAAAGCAAATTAGCAGCTTAATAGCTCATTTAGACAGAACTTATACTCAGAAATAGAAAGTACTTCTACAGTCTTACGACCACGTAGAAAAGAAAGCCTTCTCTGGTATTCCTGGTCCAGTACGGAATCCCTTACTCTCGTCCTTCAGGGTAACTTTTCAGAACTTGCAGAGACGTCGAATTAGGCCAACATCCCCTTCCCCCACTGATAGAATATCGATTGGGAAATAAATATTTTGAAGCCCAAATTTGTCGTTTTTTAACCCGGTCCAGGCCACGGATTGTGTAGAAAAAACAAATTCTTAAGCAATTTTATTTTTCCGAAATATCTCGGTTACTCCTTGCTACCCGTTTTCAGCGCGGCCAACTACAAAATTATAACAAATATAATTTCTAATGACGCAAATTATAAAATATATGTAATAACTTAATATAAACAATAACACGCACATTTTTAATATGAGGTCTGGCTCTTACTGACGTGGAGATATAAATGGTTTGTTTGTTTTAGTTTTAGAATAAATTCAGTCCCATCCACAAATAATTAACCAACCAATGTCAATTTAATGATTGCACCCAGGCAGATTTTAAATAAAAAATACGTTACAAAAAAAAAAAAAATAAATCAAATAAATAAATGTCGGTATATGTGAGCAGTGTGCATCTTATAGTTCAATCTCTTCTCCTCTGAATCATTTATTGTATGCAGCATTTTGAAAGTAAATCCTTTGTCAAATGCATTTCTCGTTGGTGGTATCCTATCCCCACTTCCATGGAAAATAGCAATCAACAGATTATTGGGCGAAATAGACGGAGGAGAATGTCGGATTGTAGCCTATGCCGACAATGTAATAACGATGAGACAGAAAGTCTCTCAAACTCTCTGCGGCCTAATAACAATTAAGCTTAAATTTCAGTCAAATTAGACACTACGAAGTATGAAGTGCCAACACTTTCTAAGCTTAATAACTCTAGTCTCTCATTTAGCAATAAATCCAAATTTTTAGGGTTAGTTGTAGATAAAAAGATGGATAGAACTGAAACTACTCTAGAGCAAATTAAAAATCTACTATTGCATTATTTACCTACCTAGTAGGAAATCCATAGGTTTAAAGTAAGGAAAGTCCTCTTATATTATCTTCTCGGAGCAACTTGACTGTCAAACCTTCAGCCTACCAAATAACTGTAGTGTATTTCAGGGTGAAGTAATCGCTGAAGTAATTAGTAAAGCTCTCAAATGTCTAAAGCACCCCATCACTCCATGTAGGTGTGATATCGGCAAACTCGATAAGTGTGAAAAGCCGCTCATCTCTACGAGATCGCCTAGCATTTGAAGCTCAGTTTAATCGTGCCAAGACACACTAACATATGAAGCAATTGTATAGCTGATGATCTTTTTAGTGCTCAGCTTACGAAAATGCTTTGTGCTTCGAATTTAGTTCAAATCTTCATACCACTTTTCAGAGCAAAGCCAAGCGTTCTACAAGGTAATGCCTATAAATTAGCGCACTAGTCTCGATTATAAAATACCTTGAGAAAAAAAAAAGTTTTCCACATAACAAATTTTGAACCGATTGTTCCTATGGGAGCTATATGATATGGAAACTATTATCCTAAGTACACTGAGCTGTGTCTCTCACACTGGAATTGTTGTTTCAAACTTTCTCCAAGAAAATTCCGACTATTAATTGTACCAATAGTAGTGGTAGTGTTTGCTCCTAGGGCAACACATCTTCCCTCTCAATTCAAGATCTTCTGCGTTTCATTGAAATCTTTTTTAAAATTTAATTTTTGTTGTATTTAGGTATCTTACCTTCTCCAGTGAACTTTGTATATGCTCTCTAGCTTTCGCAATTTCCGACACTAATAGACTGCAGTTGTTCGTTTTTTTAACCTAAAAAAGAAAGCATATCAACATTATTAAAAAAAGTTATACAAGGGTATAAACTATTATCATAATTTTTCAGTTTCCATTTTAAAAAATTAAATCCCAAACGCTTAAAATATGGTACATAAATATAGGTTGGAAAATAGCGGTCAAAGATGAATGGGGTATATATTAATTCTTACCCGATCGACATCAAATTCTGTTTCGAAACTTAATATTAAAATCGAAACAAATGTGCATGACTTTTCTTTCGGGAAATATGCCCTATGGTTAGAAAATGATGACCATAGTCAGTTCGTCAAAGTTTGAAAATGTTAAAAATATTTTCACTTCATTATTTTCAGAAGTGATCACAAATAATTGTTAAGCAAACTATTCAGAAACTTTAAATTTATCAGTCTTGGGGAAGACTGAAAATACGACGGGAGAAGTATTAGTATTTTTCAAGCAAATATAACATAAATAAATGAATCCAGATACAGATAATCTAACAAATCGGAATTTACTTCTAATGTTCACCAGGACAACGCCAGGTAATTCCGGCTAATTATATACATATATAGTTTATGAAAGCTTCCATGCATTATATATTTAATGACAGAGTTATAATACACTTTGCAAGTGTATAATGAGAGCGTGACACGTTAAGGAACATTGTTTGGGTAGTGTTATTTTCTTCCATAGCTTTATATAATTTCTAAAAATAACCTCATTGCTTGATTTTTACTGCATTTAATTTTTTGTAAGTTTATTGGCTTATATAAAAAAAATGTATTGGATAACTTTTATTTATATTAACTGTAAAGCTGAAATACTTTGTAGTGTCAACTTACTACCTTTTTTGTGTCTCTGAAGCTGATCATTGGACCTAGCTCTTTTGGAACTGCTCAGTACTATTAAATGTATGCCGCCTTTTGCCAGCATATTGTCATATACTTATTTTACAGTAAAATTAATTTCTTTTTAATTGTAGTGTTATTTGAACCAAGTTAAATAAAGTTGTAAGGAGTGGAACTGCACATATGTTCATATATATGCCTATATATGTATATTTCAACACGTTGCTGCAACCATGTGTAATAATATGTCCATGTCATAATTTGTTTATATTGTGAAAGCAACTTGCATAGACAACACATACCATACATACATACATATATTTACATATGTACTCACATTACATAACCATTCATAGTAGAGTTTCTCAGCATTGTCGAAGCGGGTTTTATTTGTCCAAATCTTTTCCATAATTTCGACTCTCATCTTGCAATCATACTAGCGAAATCAAAAAGCATTGAATAATCGTATTTTTTGCACGGCTGTTAATCGATTAATGTGCACTACTTTCAAAGTATAATCGATTTCGTAAGTGTGATGCTAAAGTTCCTTTAGTCTGTCCGGCTTGGCGCCTATCGCAACCCTATTAATTAAAATTTTAAACAGTGAATTATTTGTCTTAAATTGTATGCTTAGCTTAGTTTCTTTTATTTTTACAGGCATTTTCACCAGAACAATAATAGTTGTAAAATTATAGTTGACAAAAAGGTTGTCAACTCAACACCGTGTGTGCACTTCGCGTGGAAGGCTTTATAAGCAGAAGAACTTCTGCTTAGAAATAAAGCAAACATAAACTATTTGCGAAGCCTCAGGGCTACATAAGATATTATCAAGGAGTAATCCTACACTGGGATATTTAAAATATATGACGGAATCTGGTCAGACTCCAGTACCGAATATTTTAGCTTTATCCCTCAAAGTTACCTTTCAGGCTATAGAAACGTCGAATTAGGCAATCGTCTTTCCACACTGAAAGATTTAACAATTCTGGAAGATCTCTTCAGTTAAAACAATATCGATTGGACAAAAAGTATTTTTAAGCCCCATCTATCGCTAGGACTATACCAAATAATAGCTCAGCTTCAAGGAATAGTCCTCAACTATTTCGACTTCCTTTCCCGACTTCAATGAAACATAGCAGTCAATAGAAATGAGAATGTGAGATTGTAGTCTACACATTGGCGACGTTATTAACATAATAACAGTGGCAAGGAAGTACTTTCAAACTCTCTGCGGCCTAATGACAATTAAGCTTAAATTTCAGTCAAATTGAACTCCCAAAAGCAGATTATGCGTATATCAAAAACTGATACTATTCACAAGTAAATATAAAGTAAACAGTACTCCCTCTTAAGGTAAATAACTCTAATCTCTCATTTAGCAATTAATCCAAATTTTTAGGGGTATTTCTGGATAGACAGATGGAATGGAATGATAATGGAGCATTATTTACATGTGGGAAATCCATAAGCTTAAAGTGATAAATGTCCCTTTGTATTGTCCGCTGCTTATATACTGCGGTTGTCCGGCCAATTATTCTCTAGGAAACATACATTTCTGGTGAAAAAGATGGTATTCACTTTTCAAAAGATGGTATTCACGGCTCAAAGCAAAATTAATTTATATTTGGTGGTGTTTTTGCCTACCGAATCAGTGTAGTTCCAGAGTGAAAGGAGCCGCAATAAGGAAAACTTTCAAATATGTCTACTTATAGCTTTGATAATAAACTCGATAACTGTCGTTCATCTCTACACACGACAGCCCCGCAGTTTAAGGTCAGCCTAATATGGGTGCTGGGACAAACAAATATAGGAGGCATTTGTATAGCAATGGTCGCCAGATAAGGACAATGTAGGCGTCTAGACATGAGCAAACTGATTATCAAAAATTCTTTGTACAAACGGTCAACATAGACTGTCAAAATGCCTTATGCGGCCGCACCACTTCACTGATTTGGCCTAATATACACATAAAGCAAACAAAAGCACTATATCAACTAAATAGAATTTACTGGTGATCAGTGTTTAGAGCCCTTACACTGGCACTGGCTAGTTGGTCTTTTAGCACCACAAAACGATTTCTGCAGAATTTGTCAGGCTGAAGAAGAGATAAAAACTGTAGAACATTCATTCTATACTTTCTCAGCTTTAAGCCATAGACAAGGAAAAAAAAGCATCCGTACGGATTTACAAAGGGTCAAAAAGCCATGTGTTTCTTTATGACAGGCGATTTAACCAAAACTAACCGTCGATAAGATTGCTGCACAAAGCTGTTACAGTCGACATGTAGAGATATGCATACCAGATGAAGATAAAGACACGACGGCCGATGTGCTGATCCAGCTGGCAAAAGTATGAGCAAAATAAAATGGGATGAAAAAATTTAAGAGTAATATTACAATACGATATTTAAGAGATTAGTACTAGACTTAAAGCAGGCGTCCTGCCGAACAGTGTTGGGCAGCAGCAGCAGCCGATGCGCTGATGCAGTTGACGAAAAGCATAATCAAAACAAAACAAAACAAACTAAGCTAAATTTAAGATAATTCGATATTTAATTTGGTTTGCGGTAGGCGCTTAGTCAAACAGAAAGTAACATTTTGAAAGGCTGGGCAACAACCAGGAAAACATCGGAGCAATAGTCTCGTCTTTCAAATGCTTTTCGTATCTCAAAAGTTATCTGATTGACTTGTTCAATGGTTCAATGCTTTTCGCGAAGCGCTTTGATAGGTACGGGAGGAGTATTTATGTTGCTGGCTTGGGCTTGTCCTTTCCAACTCTATGAATCATTTTGATAGATTTCCTATATTATTGGGAATAATAGTAACATTTCAAAAAGCTGTTGAACATCATGGTGGGAAAATATACTGCTCAGCTCGAAAGTTCCATGATCATTTTAGACGAGATGAAATTGCGCCTTTGCGTTTTTTTTTTTAGTTTTCTTCGTGTTGCTGAGTCTAGATCACCAATGGTGATAGTTGGCGTTATAGTCAATTGCTCAGCCAAACATGTTGAAAAAATTTTCAAATTCTGCTTCGTGAGCCAGGATGATTTGTCGCAAAGAAGTTGTAGCCATTGAGATGAAAATAATCTTTGTTTGTTAAGCGAGTCTCTGATATGAGCATGGCGTCAATGTTGCTCACTGAACTGTAGGAACTCGCATTTGTGCTGTGAAATGTTTTTCGCATTCCAGAAAGATATTTTTAGAAAAACCATTTAATCTGATTTACGTTTTATAAGGACCTCCACTTTGATTGACAATAAGTTCCTGCATCGTTTGTTGTATCGTTACCATTGTATTTGCTAAAAGTGCCAGCATTGATTGATTTCAACTCTGCAATTGGTATGAATTTGCAGGGGTACGCTGTATAGTAATTTCTGCCTTCTGCTGCGTTTCATAATGCTGCATTATTTCTGCAGTGGTTTGTAAAGGAAGGCTACGCCGAAGATTATATACACTTGCAAGCTGAATTGTTTCAATGGCAGCCATATGATATAGTAAAATTCCAATTGTGAACTCAACAAATTTTCCGTACAGCAATTTATGAACTGATTGTTCCTATGAAAACTATATAATATAGTAAATCGATCTTAATTGTTTTTGGTGTGTGCTAGTTTAGAATTAAGTCAAGGTACCTTAGGCCACAAAAAAGTTTTCTTTACACAAAATTTTCAGCTATTATCCTTAATGAAATAATCCGATCTGATAAAATTTTAATAATTTTTTGGGTGCACTTATTAATCATACTCGAATCGATTGTACCTATGGGAGCTATATGACATAGTTATCAAAAATTGACACTATTTTGCATATCAAAAGACGGACATTGCTATATCAATTCGTCTCATCGTCCTGATCACTAATATATATACTTTATGGGGTCTGAGATTCCTCCTTCAATGCATTGCACATTTTGTGACAAAATTATAATTCACTTTCAACTGTATAAAAACAATATATGAGAAATATGGGGAACAGTTAATGAACAAGAACACAAGCATTTTCAATCAAATAAGCATATATATTTGGTCTGAAGAAACTTGGTGAAGCTTCGCTAATAATAAGATTTTAAAGTTTTCAAGACATCCATCTTTTAGTCCTCTTTGAATGGTAACTATATGGTATACATATTTATCCAATCTGGCAGGTTCCAACATATAAGCTGCCTGCAACAAATATAAGATTACATACCAAATTCCGTTCACATGTGCAGCTCAAAACTAAGAGTCTAGCTTGTAAAAGTACGGACAGGCGGACATGGCTACATTAACTCATCCTATCGTTTTTATATTTATTTAATATATTTACTTTATGGGGTCGGAGTTCCCGCCTTCAATGTATTTTCATATTTCATGGTACACTTTGCAAGCACCAAAAATATTTTAGATATTATATAGTATATAAGAACACATCTGTATGAATTTAAAAATTATTAAGTCTTCCAGGCGAAGTAAACAGACGGCAAAGTAAGCTAAAGTAATTTTAGCATCAGATTTAGGAAATCGATTATAAATTGAAAGTAGTGCTCATTAATCGATTAACAGCCGTGCAAAAAATACGATTATTCAATGCTTTTTGATTTCGCTAGTATGATTGCAAGATGAGAGTCGAAATTATGGAAAAGATTTGGACAAATAAAACCCGCTTCGACAATGCTGAGAAACTCTACTATGAATGGTTATGTAATGTGAGTACATATGTAAATATATGTATGTATGTATGGTATGTGTTGTCTATGCAAGTTGCTTTCACAATATAAACAAATTATGACATGGACATATTATTACACATGGTTGCAGCAACGTGTTGAAATATACATATATAGGCATATATATGAACATATGTGCAGTTCCACTCCTTACAACTTTATTTAACTTGGTTCAAATAACACTACAATTAAAAAGAAATTAATTTTACTGTAAAATAAGTATATGACAATATGCTGGCAAAAGGCGGCATACATTTAATAGTACTGAGCAGTTCCAAAAGAGCTAGGTCCAATGATCAGCTTCAGAGACACAAAAAAGGTAGTAAGTTGACACTACAAAGTATTTCAGCTTTACAGTTAGTATAAATAAAAGTTATCCAATACATTTTTTTTATATAAGCCAATAAACTTACAAAAAATTAAATGCAGTAAAAATCAAGCAATGAGGTTATTTTTAGAAATTATATAAAGCTATGGAAGAAAATAACACTACCCAAACAATGTTCCTTAACGTGTCACGCTCTCATTATACACTTGCAAAGTGTATTATAACTCTGTCATTAAATATATAATGCATGGAAGCTTTCATAAACTATATATGTATATAATTAGCCGGAATTACCTGGCGTTGTCCTGGTGAACATTAGAAGCAAATTCCGATTTGTTAGATTATCTGTATCTGGATTCATTTATTTATGTTATATTTGCTTGAAAAATACTAATACTTCTCCCGTCGTATTTTCAGTCTTCCCCAAGACTGATAAATTTAAAGTTTCTGAATAGTTTGCTTAACAATTATTTGTGATCACTTCTGAAAATAATGAAGTGAAAATATTTTTAACATTTTCAAACTTTGACGAACTGACTATGGTCATCATTTTCTAACCATAGGGCATATTTCCCGAAAGAAAAGTCATGCACATTTGTTTCGATTTTAATATTAAGTTTCGAAACAGAATTTGATGTCGATCGGGTAAGAATTAATATATACCCCATTCATCTTTGACCGCTATTTTCCAACCTATATTTATGTACCATATTTTAAGCGTTTGGGATTTAATTTTTTAAAATGGAAACTGAAAAATTATGATAATAGTTTATACCCTTGTATAACTTTTTTTTAATAATGTTGATATGCTTTCTTTTTTAGGTTAAAAAAACGAACAACTGCAGTCTATTAGTGTCGGAAATTGCGAAAGCTAGAGAGCATATACAAAGTTCACTGGAGAAGGTAAGATACCTAAATACAACAAAAATTAAATTTTAAAAAAGATTTCAATGAAACGCAGAAGATCTTGAATTGAGAGGGAAGAAGTGTTGCCGTAGGAGCAAACACTACCACTACTATTGGTACAATTAATAGTCGGAATTTTCTTGGAGAAAGTTTGAAACATAACAATTCCAGTGTGAGAGACACAGTTCAGTGTACTTAGGATAATAGTATCCATATCATATAGCTCCCATAGGAGCAATCGGTTCAAAAATTGTTATGTGGAAAACTTTTTTTTTCTCAAGGTATTTTATAATCGAGACTAGTGCGCTAATTTATAGGCATTACCTTGTAACACGCTTGGCTTTGCTCTGAAAAGAGGTATGAAGATTTGAACTAAATTCGAATCACAAAGCATTTTCGTAAGCTGAGCACTAAAAAGATCATCAGCTATACAATTGCTTCATATGTTAGTGTGTCTTGGCACGATTAGGCTGAGCTTCAACTGCTAGGCGATCTCGTAGAGATGAGCGGCAGCTTTTCACACTTATCGAGTTTGCCGATATCACACCTACATGGAGTGATGGGGTCCTTTAGACATTTGAGAGCTTTACTAATTACTTCAGCGATTACTTCACCCTGAAATACACTACAGTTATTTGGTAGGCTGAAGGTTTGACAGTCAAGTTGCTCCGAGAAGATAATATAAGAGGACTTTCCTTACTTTAAACCTATGGATTTCCTACTAGGTAGGTAAATAATGCAATAGTAGATTTTTAATTTGCTCTAGAGTAGTTTCAGTTCTATCCATCTTTTTATCTACAACTAACCCTAAAAATTTGGATTTATTGCTAAATGAGAGACTAGAGTTATTAAGCTTAGAAAGTATTAGTGTTGGCACTTCATACTTCGTAGTGTCTAATTTGACTGAAATTTAAGCTTAATTGTTATTAGGCCGCAGAGAGTTTGAGGGTATTTCTCTCTCATCGTTATTACATTGTCGGCATAGGCATTCTCCTCCGTCTATTTCGCCCAATAATCTGTTGATTGCTATTTTCCATGAAAGTGGGGATAGGATACCACCAACGAGAAATGCATTTGACAAAGGATTTACTTTCAAAATGCTGCATACAATAAATGATTCAGAGGAGAAGAGATTGAACTATAAGATGCACACTGCTCACATATACCGACATTTATTTATTTGATTTATTTTATTTTTTTTTTTTTAACGTATTTTTTATTTAAAATCTGCCTGGGTGCAATCATTAAATTGACATTGGTTGGTTAATTATTTGTGGATGGGACTGAATTTATTCTAAAACTAAAATAAACAATCCATTTATGTCTCCACGTCAGTAAGAGCCAGACCTCATATTAAAAATGTGCGTGTTATTGTTTATATTAAGTTATTACATATATTTTATAATTTGCGTCATTAGAAATTATATTTGTTATAATTTTGTAGTTGGCCGCGCTGAAAACGGGTAGCAAGAATTTGTTTTTTCTACACAATCCGTGACCTGGACCGGGTTAAAAAACGACAAATTTGGGCTTCAAAATATTTATTTCCCAATCGATATTTTATCAGTGGGGGAAGGGGATGTTGGCCTAATTCGACGTCTCTGCAAGTTCTGAAAAGTTACCCTGAAGGACGAGAGTAAGGGATTCCGTACTGGACCAGGAATACCAGTGAAGGCTTTCTTTTCTACGTGGTCGTAAGACTGTAGAAGTACTTTCTATTTCTGAGCATAAGTTCTGTCAAAATGAGCTATTAAGCTGCTAATTTGCTTTTGTACTATGAATAGCGTTGTGCAATATTGAGTATTTTAGCTTCATTGACCTAGGGATCTGTGGCACGAGGCATTTGAGGCATTGCTACAAACAGAGATAATTGCACATCTCATTTAAATTCTCTATAGACCCTTAAGGGCAATGTAAGGGTAATATTTTAGTTAAATTGGTTAGGTACATTTTCCAGTTGGCCTCTTCATATTATTGAATTCAACTGGATTGAAGAGATCTCTCGAGTTACGTATATGATCAAGAAAATCGTTGAACACGAAGGTGAGATCCATGATTTTTCGATTTTTAATAATAAACGTGGGTTGATCATTCCAATTACAAACTGTTTAATAACTAGAAGAAAGCCTACAAGCAGACCAAGAATGAAAATAGACGGTAGGAGAAAAATTACGAAAAGACGATAAGAGAGAAACTAGAAAGAATTGAAGATCAAATTTAGAGTGAAATGAAAATACGGGAAAAGTGTTAACAGAGAAGCTGTCACTTACACCATTGAGATTGTGTTATAAAATTTATTATAACTTAAGCTGAATATGTAAGCATAGTCAGTTGTGCAATTAGAAATATATGGATAATAATTTATAGTTAGCTTATAAGAAAAATCAAATCTAAGACGAGATAATAGAGCAGAGTATCTTATATCACTTATAATATTTTATGACGAAAAATAACACCAAGAATAGTTTTACTGTTAGTTAAAGAAGAAAGATCTATAAGAAACAGAAACAGTAATTCGACTAGGTCATGAAGAAATATATAGCATACATAAGCAAGCTTGTGTATGCCATACCCAAGCCAAGTTTATTTACAGTTTATGACAATACTCCCTTATAGAAATGGGAAAAAAGGCACAGTTTCAAAGATTTTACGTGTTTATATTAAACCTGTGTCTAGAGTGTTTTGTTGTTGAGCACTCGACTTTGTCACCTTAAATCTTCTTTTAACATGTTATTTTCATCACATTTCAGATTGACGACATTTCATTGGAATCATGTTCAACCTCTGGAATCTTCTGCCGAATTGAAGCATTGGAATCTGAAAATAGGCAAATTAGACATCTTCTTACGAATTTCACTCAATCCTACAATGATATTTTGAAACGCATTACTTTAATTGAAAAAGAATTTAAGGTTTCTAATAATAAAGAAACTAATAATGATATTGATTTATTTGAATCAGAAAGCGAAGACGAAGCGATTGAAAAAATTCGATTGAGGGAAGAACGTTTAGCAAAATATGCAGAGAAAAAAGCAAATAAATCTAATCCAATCGCTAAATCCAGTATATTACTTGATGTTAAGCCATGGGATGACGAAATAGACCTAAATACAATGGAAGCGAAGATACGTGAAATAAGTTTAGATGGATTATTATGGGGAGCGTCAAAATTCGTACCAGTAGCATTTGGAATCCAAAAGTTAGTTATTTCATGCGTTGTAGAAGATGATAAAGTATCAGTTGATTGGTTAACCGAAGAAATCGAAAAAAACGAAGATTTGGTTCAAAGTGTAGATATTTCTTCATTTAATAAAATTTAAAATAAAAATATTTAATGAACATATATAAAAAAATTACAAATGTTTGATTTCTTTAATATTATCTGGTATACAATATGATTGAGTTTATTTCCGGATTTCTTAGTTTTTTCTAAATGTCTAGTATAAAACTGGATAAACATTCCACTGTGTATCTTCACCCACAGAATGGCTGAAAAAGTATATTGATATTTTGCAAAAGTATGTATATACGACCCATAAGGTATGTATATATGTTATTGCTTAGTATCGCCAGCCGGTTTTCTTAATAAACGTGTTAATATCAGAAACTTTAAGGCTAGGAACTCTAACATTGATAGGTAGATTCCTGCATACCCATGCAAATCAAGTTCAATTAAAAAAAAACTAGTAAGGAAAGGGTTAGGCGTCCCGAGGATTACATACCCTTGCAGAGCTCTATGATATAGTAATCCGATCTTAATGATTTTATGTGCGGGATTAGAAATTTTCCTTATAACTTGTAAATTTTATCAAGTTACGTTGAAAATCAAAAATGTTTTTAATACTACAACTTTTGAGCCAATTGTTTTAATGGGAGCTTAATGATATATTTGTCGTATCCTACCCGTTCCGACATATGTACTGCCTGCAACAAAAAGAAGGCTCCATACCAAATTTGAGTCACGAAGCTTAAAAACTGAGAGATTAGTTTGCATATGAATAGACGGCCAGAAGGACAGACGGACATAGCTTTATCAACTAGATCGATCTTCTGGTTTACTACATATCAGTTACAAAGTTCTTCCTTCGAGTCCCAAATTATGGCTTTTTCTGAGACATGGCTTCAATTTCCAATTCTGAAATTTTTTCTACAACCTTTACATCCTACAGAAAATATAGAACAACTAGTCATGGTGGTGGGATACTCATTGCAGTTAATTCTTCCCTTCGGTCCGAGTCAATTAATTTATACGTTTCCCCTCCTGATGTGGAAATAGTTGCCGTTAAGGTATCGTTTCCATCATGTTCCACTTTTATAACGTGCTCTTATATCCCCCCGTGTTCTGATATTTCTATTTATATGCAGCATTTAAGCCGTATTAAATATATATCAACACTCGTACGTGATAAAGACATGTTTGTCATTTTAGGCGATTTCAATTTGCCTAATTTCCAGTGGTCTCTCTTTAGGAAATCTAATTATCTTGTGCCTTCTGCACAACATGACTTTTTAGATTCCCTGTATGACCTTTCTTTTTTTCAAATAAACTCGATTCTTAATAATCTTGACAGAATGCTTGATCTTATTAGTATTTCCTTTAGTCCTTTAGTATTTCCTAAGGACTCCTTTCCCACCGTAGATATTTCGCTATCAATTGCCTTGTCGACTAAACCAGTATCCAAACCTCTTAGTAAAACCCGCTGTTGTTTTCGCCAGGGAAATTTTTCCTTGCTTAATCAACTTCTTTCCTCAGCTAATTGGTCTACTCTATACAATTCGGTTGATATAAATTTAGCTCTAACCCAATTCAATGACACTATTAACTCACTTCTTGATATCTGTATTCCAAGTATTGTTGTATTGCCTGTTTCATCCAAGCCTCCCTGGTTTACACGTCGACTTTCAAATTTAAAAAATATTAAAACTAAACTATTTAAAAAATGTAAACTCTCTGGATCTAATATTGACTTTTCTAAATATTTTCCTTGTCCTTAACTCTCAATGCTATAATGAATATCTTATGCACTGCAGGAATCAGTTTGAGCGAGATCCTAAACTGTTTTATAAATTTGTAAATTCTAAGCGCAACTGAAGAATGAAGGATACATAGACGACTTAACTAGTGCTAACCTTTTTGCAAATTTCTTTCAATCTACTTACACTTCTTCCATTAACAATATCGCTTACCCTTATCATATTTCTTCCTCTAACTCTTTATTTGCTCCTATCATTACTGATAACGATCTAGTACCAGCAATGAAAAGCTTACATCATCCCCTACGCAAACTTTTTAACTTATCTCTTGATTCCGCTGTTTTTCCATGTCTTTGGAAGGAATCATATATTATCCCAATTCACAAAAAGGGAGCTAAATCCGATATATCGAATTACAGAGGAATTGCAAAGTTGTCTGCAATCCCAAAATTATTCGAAAAAATTGTAACATCAACTTTGGAGCACTTCTGTAAGTCGATAATTTCCCCTTTTCAACATGGCTTTATTAAGAGTCGGTCTACCACGACTAATCTGCTTGAGTTCACATCATTGGTGAATGAAGCATTCCTAAGTAGAATGCAAACAGATGTCATTTATACTGATTTCAGTAAAGCATTTGACTCTGTAAATCATAATCTTTTAATCTTCAAGTTAGATCGAATTGGATTCCCCCCCACACTTCTGACTTGGATTTCCTCTTATTTAATTTTTTTATATTATTTCCAAACCCGTATTTATTACTTCGGGTGTGCCGCAAGGTAGTCATCTTGGTCCATTATTTTTCACATTATTTATTAATGACCTGCCATCTATTTTGTCCCACTCACGCATCCTTATGAATGCTGATGATGTGAAACTTATTCTTTCTTACAACGATCCTTCTAAGTATATTTTTCTGCAAGATGACTGTAACTCCATGTATCTTTGGTGTCAGCCTAATAAGTTGCATTTCAATATTTCTAAATGCTTGTTTATGACTTTTAGTCGTATTACTCCACACTTAGTCACGTATACGCTTGATAATGTTCCCTTGCAACGTATAACGACTGTGGAAGACCTTGGTGTACTTTTTGATGCCAAACTTAGTTTCATTCTGCATATCTCCTCTATAACTAACAAAGCCAAGAGTGTTCTTGGATTCATTAAACGTTGGTCCAAGGAGTTTAATGACCCCTTTGTTACCAAACTCCTTTATACTTCTCTAGTTCGCGCCATACTAGAATATTGTTCATGTGTTTGGAGTCCTCAATATGGAATCCACCAAGTTCATATTGAATCAATTCAGAAGCAATTCCTCCTCTTTGCGCTTCGTGGCTTAAACTGGAATCCCGATCGCCGTCTTCCACCAGAGTACGGTGATAGGCTGTTACTAATTGATCTCCCTTCATTAACTAACCGTAGAACTATCCTTGGTATTATTTTTCTTCATAAATTAATTATCGGTGACATTAGCTCTCTTTTTCTATTATCTCGTCTTAACTTTCATGTTCCTCGTAGACTAACAAGAAATTATTATCCCTTATTTTTATCTAATTGCACAACTGACTATGCTTTGCCCCATCGAATCCGTGTACTGTGCTCCAATTACAACGAATTTTATCACGTTATCTTTTTAGAACTCTCTCTCTTACACCTAAAATCTGCTCTTCTCTTCTATCTTCGGGAAAACCCTAATCATTGATGGTTGACGTGGTTGCTGCATTGGCAACACTGCTTCTTTCTTGGTTGGTGTTTTCCTGAATTGTCCTTATCTTATTTTATTACTCTCTTTCTTTCTATCCTTTTTTCTATTCTAGTCAATTTTCATTCTATTTTTAACAATCTTTATATTTCTTTTTCGCCTTTTTTCCTGGTCTGATTGATTTTTTTTGCCTGGGTTTTCCCTAATCCTGTTCAACAGATTTTGGACCATCAAAATTAATTTGTATTTAATACCCCAGAAGCCTTAAATGTAATTAAATTTTAATCTTACTTTTAATTTTTAATTTAATTAATTTTCTAAATTTTGAATTTAATTTATTTAATAATTTATTTTCATCTTTTGTAATTCTTTAATCGTCTGCAATTAGTCGATTTAATAATAAAAAAAAAAAAAATATATTAACTCGTCTCGTTGTCCTGGTCAACAAAAATATACTTTAAGGGGTCGGAGATTTGCTTCTTCAATACATTGCACATTTGTGGACAAAGTTAAAATTCCCTCTGTAAGTGTATAATAAAAAAAAAGAACACAAAATATAAGTTTGATGAATTATTCAATCAATGCTGAAAATGCTGAATATGGTGAAAATAAAATGTTGAAAGGTTCCATTTAAACTATTTATTAATGCTGCACTGTAATTGCTTACCAAATGTTTAATGGATTCAATGCATCTGCGATGAGTTGAAAGATCTGTCTGTTTCTATGTAAACTAGTAAGATAGGTGAATAAAATTAGTATGTAGCCTTTTTTTTTGTTGCAGCCGGCCCGATCGTAGAACTATGTATCATTTACGTGCCCTTGGACGGTTCAAAAGTTGTTGTGTGGACAACTTTTTGTTTCTCATGATAAATCGACTAAACTTGCAAGTTATATGGAAAAGTGAAATTTCTGAACGCTCACTAAAATCATTAAGATCGGATCATTATGTCATATAGTTCTACGGCTAAGTAATCTTCGGCGCGCCGAAGATAGCCTTTCATTACTAGTTTTGTACATAAATTTCATTCAATAGCTGTAATTTGGAACTTTTTATAAATATTTATTAAACCAAATTTTTTTTGTGCCTTGAAAATAAATATATATTCGTCTTATTATGCTTATTATTTTAACGGTAATCCTTATTTCTTTTGCTATATGTACATGTACCATGATATAATCGGTGTAGTTTCAGTGCTAAGCAAGTTACACTACTGCTTTTATAAAAGCCACACATTGTATTTTAGCCCAAAACCTCTTACTAGTTGTTTTATTTAATACCGACGGATTTGGCACTTGATTGGAAAGTAATACACGCACACAGGCGCAGGCAGATTGTGATGTAAGAGGACGCTCCCGAGACGTCGTGGAAAGGATTTCAATGCGTGCTCACATCTTTAGTAAAGCAGGATTTGGGCCTATCGTCGATCTTACATTTGTAAGGTCAAGAAAAAATGTAAGGCCTCAGCAAAATGGATATTGGCCGGAGTACTTTAATGGCTAAAAGTTTTCTTTGGCACGTCAGTCGCTCAACACGTCTGGCCACGCTGAAACAAGAGCTATGAAACTAATGGCACAACTGACTTCTACCTTTAATAGAAGCGTGAACAAACGGAAGCCATTTGCTGGACACCAGACGCGCACGTATTGATGAACCGAAGACATCACCTGTCTTCAGGCTAGAAGGTGCTATCAGCGCACAAGAGGTCCCGGCTTTATCGGAGGGGAATATATATCAACTGGCCCGGAAAACGGAAGCTAGCTATTTGCAAGTGCAGAAGAGACTGCAAAGGTCCAGAACTGTCGGCCGAATATGATCCGTGGGGCAGGGCATACAAGATGGTGGTAAAAAGGCTATAAACCGGCGGACGCCGGTGAACTTAAGCTAATAGTTCTGACACTGTTCCCTCAACAACCAATTGAACACAACACTACGGTAGTACCCCACCTCTGAACAAGAGAGTCACTACGAACAAAATGCTTGCGATACGCAGACGTCTGAAAGCCAAGGCTCCCGGCCCTGATGGCATACCAAATTGCACTCTAAAAATGGCTTCTTTGCACCCGGAAGCATTTTCTGCAGTTTTCAATGCGTGCTTGCAGGAAAAAATATTCCCCAAAATATGGAAAAGCAGACCTTGGTACTACTATCAAAGCCGGGAAAACCGCTTGAAGATACCTCTTCTTACAGGCCAATTAGTTTGCTGGACACTGCAGGGAGATGGCGATAGGAATCTAAAAAAAAAATACACACACATCTTTGGACTAATGCTAACCGCAGCATATCATACTGACATACAATATATTATACTTGAAGCATATTAGTGTATATATACATGATAATACAATGTAAGGTCTGGTAAACATAAACATTTATTATACAAAGATATTTTCAGTCCCAAATTACTAACTGCAATATTCTTTACAATACGGATAGAAACAATTTCAAATGCTGGAATTCTTTCATGTAACTTTGAATCCAATGAGAGATATAAAATAACTGAACTTAATAATGGTGATGTACTCATTGCTGTTAATTTTCCCCTTCGGTTTGAATCAATTTATTTTTCCATTTCACCACTATACGCTTTAATATATGCTGTTATGCTCAATTTTTAATTCCTCTAACTTCTGTCACTTATGTTTATATGCAACATTTTATTGAATTAAAGATATTTATACGCAAGTACTCATGTACAAAATACAAAATACTTCTTTTTCATGTTTGGCGATTTTAATTTGCTTAAAAATTGATAAAATCTCATGTCAGTTTTTTTGAAAAGAAAATCCGAAAAAATATAAGCCATCGTATGCTATAGACCCAAGACTTCCTCATTGAAGCAGGAAGTGGGTGAGGCATCATCATTTTGTAATGCAGCACATTTGCAAAAGACTTTTACCTGTTAGAAAGAGACTCAAAGAAAAT
This sequence comes from Drosophila repletoides, assembly GCA_018150835.1. Taxonomy (NCBI): domain Eukaryota; kingdom Metazoa; phylum Arthropoda; class Insecta; order Diptera; family Drosophilidae; genus Drosophila; species Drosophila repletoides. Next base: position 12,357,172 of record JAECWQ010000221.1, read on the forward strand.
GTGGTGCGGACTAGCATTGTAAATAACAGAATGAAGAAGAACAAAGGGAGAGACAGAGAGAGGTAGAGCAAGAAAAAGTTTGATCATTGTGTGAACATTAAAATAATATCGTTCTATACTTGAATCTGGTTCTTATTTTCATATCGTAGCGTATATCCACATCCCGATAAAAATTGACACAAAACAATATAAAAATGAATAATATAAAAATATACCCTATAAATAAAAAACTTTATTAAATAACACAATAGTACACAATTCAGAAATCTACCCGTTAAATTTAGATTACACAAAATCAAAATTAACATTGCATAAAACTTGACTTTCCGTAATTTTCAAGAGTGCAAGTATGCTTGAACATTAGAACAATTACGACAATTTTGTCACCTGTGCTGTAAAGGCAATAAAGCTTGAGAGCAATCGGCGGTGCCATACATTGATAAATTATAGCTTCAAACGCAAAATCTTCAGTTCAACAACAATATAAGCTACCATTATTATGTATTGCATCTTAATTGGCCACATATAAAACATTTTAAATCGCGAATTGGGCAATTCTTTTAAATATGCGTTTCGTTTTAACCTTTTCTTCTGTGCCTTATACACCCTAACATCCGGAATGCATTCTATAAAATATTCGATCAAGCTTGCATCATCCAACTTATTCGGCTTTGCAATTTCCATTAATGGCTACAAAAATTCATACATCGATTAACTTTTCTTTATATGACATCTCTGCAACATTTTTTATACCTCTGCCGATGATAGTTTTACCTTAAATTCATTTAACAAAGCTGTGTAGTAGATAACGTAATGTATCTACAGACTACTTAACCGGACGAACTGGTATTGGATTGCTTCAATGCAGCACGCAGTTAATTCCGGCTTCCCTTAGTCAACAGTAGGGAATGACGAGATGTTAAAAGAAAACATTCTAGCTCGGTATCATAGTATATTAATTATAAAAAATTGCTATTTATTTATTAAAGATTTATTATTTATTAAGGATTCGGCTGTAAATTTTATTTTTCGTATACCAAAAAGATAGGGTATAAACTGACGGACAATTCTATCATGTATTAGTATTTCTTTTATAATGTTAAATTTCATTAACCCTTACTAAAACAATTTTTTTCATGTGTTATTTTTATTTGCATTATATTATATATTTTAATATTATTAATATTATTTATATTTCATCAAAAAATATATAAAAATAGCTAAAGAAAAAAAATAAGGGAGCATGAGCAAGCATAATATTTATTCTTATTATTTCCAAATGAATTCATTTAAGTTTTATTGATTTTAATAAACTAAATTAATTTTAACCTAAGAGAGAGCGAGCGAAAGCTTTAATGGAGAGGCGAACAAGAGAGGGGGAAATATTACAGCTGCTGCTTATGTTCACTTTGTTGTTTGCTTTTTTTGTATTCTTGTTTAAAGAAAAAAAAACCATGTGCCAAACTTTTTTTTTTGGTCGCAACAATTAAAAATTTATAATGCTTTCAGATATAACAAAAATGCTTATGGGGCCTATCTCATTAATTAATTAAAACACACTATAAAATTAACTATTTCTAGCATTTACACTATTTAACAAATTATGTATATCAGTGTTTTTATTTTCACCCACCCATATTACGTTTGTTAAATTTTCTGCAAAGTTGGTCCTTAAGGTCAAAAAATGGGGGTCAAAATTGGTATTGGGACAATGTGTAATTATTGAATATTAATGAATTCTAATATATAGTTGATTTGTATTTTTTAGAAAAGTTCACAAAATATGGGTTGAAGGGTTGTATAAGGTAATGTACAGCTTTAACCTTAACCAATTGTCTGATTTGAAGCTTTACATTTCTATTGAAAATGTAAGTTTTCTACATTTTTTGGAAAATGATTATACAAGGTCAAAAAAGTTGGCTTAAAAAACCAAAATCAATAAAAATTGGCGGCTGTGGTGTTTATTTTATTTAAACGGTATTGTATTTATCGGATCTTCACGCTTGGAGACTGACGATAAGTAATTAAATTTTAATCTAAAATATTTGTTAATTATCAACAATTCATTTCTGAATAACTGCCCTAACTACTATTTCTGGGTGGGGAGGTCTCTTCGCCGGAGTCGTGTATGGCCAGAGTCATTTGTTAGAGGCTGCGAAAGTCTATTTGGATAGGCCTAAAGCTTGACCTGATATTTAGTTTTCACATCAATTTCGGCTTTGATCGATTCAACATTTAAGTCTTTATGAAAATTTTCATTACGTATATACCAAGGTACCCCAATGATAGTATCTTTGATTGAGCTCTCTGTATTAATTCGAGGTGACTATTGCAAGCATTTTCCCATAGCTCGGTGCCATATGTCTAAATTGATTCCTTTATACAAAAGTACTGTTTCTCCACTTTTAGTGGTTTGCGGGTATTTATTAGAAAAAGTAGATTACTAACTTTTAATTTCAGTTGATTTATCTTTTCTTCAATGTGCGCAAACACCAGGTAAGCCGTCTATCCAAGTGGACACCAAGGCATGTTACTTGCATGTACATTGCAAAAGATATTTTATGCATGTTCAAATCCACTTTACTTGTTCAATAGTTCCATGGTTTTTACGAAATTTAAATTGGGGCAGTTTTTTAAATATCTTTGATAGACGCGGGAGGAGACTGATAGGTCTATATGATGAAGGCTGGGACTTCTCCCTTTCAGCTTTATGGATCATTGTGATGACTGATTTTCTCCATTGTTGGGGATAATAATCCAATTTCGTTATGTGATTTAATATAATGGTGAGCAAATATGCTGCGCAGATTTAGGGGCAGGAGAGATGAGATCATAGCCACGCGTGTTTATTTTTGGTTTGTGACTTGGTCCTTAATGACACCCGTAACTTGCTCTGCTTGGAATGTGATAGGAATAGTAACTTCAAGATTGTTGATAGATGCAAGCTCAAAGCTATTTGTTGCTGCGTGTGGTTTGAAAACATTTTCTTTTCTATATTACTGCGAGTTCACTTTTCTGTGTGCAGTATGCAAGGGTGATTCAGTCTCTATTGGTGGACATACGCCGGACTTAGCTTTCCACGGTGGGAATCGTTTGCTCTTTGGGGAGAGTTGGTCCATATAATATTTTTGAGTTTAGTTTCGCTCATCTTCAGGGGCTTTGCGTAGGAGATGATTGGCTATTTTTGACCGCTCCTTTGAGGCAGGTGATCTATGGGCTAGCAACTCTTGCCTTCTCTTATCCTGTAGTAGCACTTCAACATTCCTGGGAGCATTACTGTTGAAAAGTTTATTAGCTGTTATTATTGGAGTGGAGTGTTTTATAGCCAGTGGCAGATGTTTCAGACGTTAGTACTTCAAATGATCTATCTATGTCATCTTTGCAGCCAATGAATGGGCTGTCAGTAATATGGGAAGTTAGATATTTCCTATATTTAAGCCATTGAATTTTTCTAAAAGTGAGGAAGTGTGAGCGTTCAGAAAACTATGGGTGCTCATAGAGATAAAGTAGTAGGTATTCCGATGATAAATCTGTTGAGTGCTCCACACGAACCTTATCCTGCGGCACTCTTCTCGTATCAGCAAAATCAATTGATTCGGGCTGCTTTTTTGGATCTGTGGGTCGGTATGGAGACCCTCCCGGGGAGATAAAGTCAAACATGTTTTGTGGAGTGATTATGGCATTATAAAACTGTCTCACTTTCGGGTTGCTAAGCCTAGATCCCCAATGGTTGTGTTTGGTATTGTAGTTGTCAGCTTTTATAAACCGGTCACTTAACAGGTTGAAGAATTCTACAAATTCTGCTTCGGATGTGGAGAACCAAAGTGGAAACTATAACTGCTTTGATATTAAGAGAGGCCATTCTAGCAGATTTCTGCTTGATTATGAGCTCCAGGAGGAGAGATTTTGATGATTTCTTGCATCGTTTATTAATACAATTCTATTTGTTGAAGTTGCCAGCATTGATTCAATTCCATTAGATAAATGAGGTAGATTTTCAGGCGTACGTTGGGCAGGTATTTCTGGCCTCTCTTGCGCTGCCTGATTCTGCTTTATTACAGTGACTTGTTGAAATTTCTTATTATTGACTGACGCGTACGACTTGTCGGTTTAACTTAGTTGATGGTATAAAAGGGAAGTTAGGCAGCCGTACGGTGGGCCGCCGGTATAACTGCTTAATTAATTAATTAATTTAATGCTTAATGTTAGAGAATAAATGTGACAGCGTCACAAATTTAAGCTCTGAACAGTGTCATTATGATTTACCAAAATTCATTATAATTTATTTTGTAATTATGGGAGAAAGTACAGAATACAACGAGTCGCTCAACACCATAGACTCGGCTAATAATGGCCAATCGTTCAAGACTTATTGTTTAGTTACTTATTTACTATGTACTACTATGTACTATATAAATAGTGTAGCTTGCATTTAATGAGCCTTAATACGTTTGTAACAGAGTTAGATCGGGCTTTTAGTTTCTGAAGGGATCCTTAATTAAAATTATAATAACAACAAGTGTATAAAATTATAAATACGCTGAAACTGCTAAGACATTACATGATTTAAGTGATAAAAAAATTATCATTTATCATGCATATATAAAATTCTGCGAACGAAAGCAATTATAACCGAACACAAAAACTAAAAGAAAAAAATAATAAATGTGTAAAACAAAAAAAAAAAAAAAAAAATATATAAGATATAGAATATATAAGATAAGAAAAAAGATTTTTTCTGCAATTTCTATTGCTCTTTATTATTTAATGCTTTCTCACTTGTTTTAAGATGATAGTTACTTTATGTGCTAATTAATTATCTAGTAAAAAGACTAGGGATTCAATAATAATTTATTTTAACGTTCTTTGGCAAAAAACCCTAACCACTTTTTTTTGCTAGCCAAATAAAATAAATGTGTAATATCCAGGAGAGAAGAGGGATCTGCTTATTCTAAAGGCCAATAGTAAGCAAAATAGACATCTGAATAATAAAAACAATGAATTAGCTGTGCACACCACAAATTGTTCTTACTAATAAATTAAATTGTAAATGTTGATAATGTATAATTTATATGTCTCAGACCACAATATAAGCTCTTCAATAAATCGCGAGCTTAAAATGTGCTTTATAAATCAATACTGTGTACTGCTTATTACAGTCTTATTAGACCAGTTTCATTTTGTAGTAACGAGAACAGAATTAAATTTATATTAGAAAGAGTGCATGCCTGAGATTTACAGGTGAGAGGGCATAATGACTGCCGACCATAAAGAACATTTTGAAATAAGCTCCAAAATTAAAGACTCATATAATGCACATTTTCCATTAAGTAGGCATTCCTAGAAAACATCCTCTACACTAAGCAAAAAACAACAACATTACCAAAGTATCGAAAGCACGATCATTCACTTACAGAAGTCTTATAAGTACGCTGTTTTGCAATTCAGAACACCGTTCTTGAAAATTCAAGAATATTGATCATAACATATTTCTTTCAATCCAAGACAGAATTCTATTTTAAGAACGATTAATGTAATTGAAGAAAAGGCTAACTACTATCTAAGGCACGACGAATATTATTTAATTAAATAAATTTGTTTTATTATTAAAATATTAAAAGGTATGACTTTATCATTTTAATTTGTCTTTAGAATGAATAAAAGTCTATTTTCAACAGGCCGAATAAATATTTTTTTTCATTGGTAACACATTTCATTAATTAATATGTATTTGATAATTAATTTTGTAAGATTCTGTTTATCTTATAATAGGCCACATACTTTGTTAAGTTTATGTAGGCTTAATATTCTGTTAAGCATACGTTAGCTTAAACTTGCCAAAGCTTTAAATTTGATCTACATTTTTAAAAGTGGTTTGTGTATTGGATAAGCTTTGTCAAAGTGAGATGTGGGAACTGGCGCTTTGTTCTTGGGTGAGATATTTTACTCTCAAACCCTTTAGAAATTATCTGATCTCAGGCGATTCAGTTAAATCTGTCGATAAAATTTTGGTATAGGACTTTCAATAGACTTTTTTATCATTATTATCTTTTTGACTTTCTAAATTTTTTTTTTTTTTTGTAAGTTTGTTATTTGATTTTAAATGAAGTGTTGCGATTTTGATATAACTACAAACTGCCAATTAAGGCGATGAAATATACTTTTACAATGTTCAGTGAATTAGGTTTGTGTTCTGTTGAATATAATTTGCTTTTTGCAATTTCTTTTAATGCTCGCGTATAATTGTTTATTATAAAGCTTGCAGGGAATTATAACGTTGTGTTTTTTTATTTGTTTTCCATGCAAATTTCTTTAGGTTGTTACAATTTTTATGATTTTCTCGTGGTTTTTCTTAAGATAAGAGTTTCTTGTATTGTATGCAGTATACGATATTTTTGAAAAGTACAAATTGTTATTTCATAGTCTTTTTTTATAATTTTGTCATGAAATGTATAATGCATTGAGAAGTCTCCAATAGTATATAATCTTCGCCGCTCCATAGATAGCGTTTCTTAACTAGTTACAATTTGACTACGACATTTAGACTTATAACTTGATAAGTCTTGTCATGGTAAGTGCGATTAGAAAAATTTATAATTCAGTTGTAATATGGATATCAAAACTTTTATTCAAATTACTCCATTCTATGCGCTTGACAATATACCAATGGAAAATATATCGACTGTTAAATACCGCGGTGTACCTTTTGATTATTTTTCGACTAAGCCCCTAATTATAGTACTCTTTACTGTTAAATTGGTTTGTATGGCTAGCTTATCTTATTAATTTTTTTTATCATGTTTTTCTTTTTATGTTTTTTTGGAACCCTCGACGTGAATTTTGTTTTATTCATTGTTCATATCGCAAATATAAAAAATGAGTGGAAAAATAAACAGTATAAAAAATTAGTGAAAAAACAACCAACATAAATAATTGAAAAAAAAAACTATATAAATAGTGCTAAATAAAATATATATATATATTTATTCAAACGCATTTTTTTTTGTACATACATACTTGAAGGGTGAATCGTGATAATAAAAACAAACTGATTTTAGTCGTCGCTTTGCGTTTTCGCTTGTTGCGTTAAGCTTGCACACTTTTTATCTCGCTTGTTGACCGTTTCTGACTGTTGGCGCATATGTTATTCTCGTTGTTTTCGAGCGCGTTTGGTTATTGCTGCAAGCTAATGAAACACACTGCCTAACAAAGTTTCTCTGCCGGTTCACTCAAGTGTTTCCTCTTTAACGAACGGGATTCGAATAAGATGGAGAAAGCTACAATCTGAGACGCTATAAAGGCGCTGTAAATTTCAAACGACAGCTACAGTGTTTCTTTAAAATTGCTTAACAAACTTTTTAATAGCAAACGTCTAGTGTTCCCAGTACATATCGACAAGATTTTGGTTCTAAAGAGAATGGAGACATAAGATAACATAAGAGATATGGATAAAGTTCACGCACACCTGTGTGCGTTGTAGGGTTTTGGTACTCCAGTGCAGATTGTTGACTGGTGTACAGCTATGTCAGGATAGATATTTTGACTTAGACCAAGTGGGAGGAGCCTGCACCCAGTGGTGAAATTCCAATGACTTTTTTCTACTGAATTCTTGGAGAAACGCAGAGGCTGGAAAAAAAGGAATATGCTAAGGCCACATACCCGACAAGCAATCAGATGGAAAGGAACATAAAGGCTAACCACAGTGGAAGCTTATTTCCAGTAGATCTCCATACTCTACTAGACTTGGACACCAACATTTGCCCAGCGCACTTCAGTCGGCTACCCAAATAGGTCTTTCCTCATCCTAGCAAAGAAATGTCTTACATAGATATGTAGCTGTCTTTTGGTCCAGATTCTCAACAGCGATGTCGTCTCTTTGGTTACAGCAGTCAAGGATTGCGCAGGATCACTCGTACCTTGCCACGCACTACTTGATTTCGGATCTCAACTTAATTTAATTACATCTCGCTTGGCACAAAAATTGCAACTGAAAAAAACTCTGCTGCTATTTCGGGTATTTCAGTAAAACCTACTGTCAGTCTGCATTCGCAGAATACTGGATGTGTGGTATCCGGATGTGGTCAAGAGCCACGCAGCAGTGCTCTTCCTACAGAACATTCACAACTGAAACTAATCATTTGGGAATTGTTCTGAGCCGCTTATAAATACAACTAAAGAGGATGTCAAGATCCCATCATTGTGAATGAGGACTCCCATTCATCTCAAACTGTGTTTTCAGATAACAGATTTTTCTTCGTACGATGGACACTACTAATCCCTTGTCTCAATTCGCAATCAATATTACTTATATATATAAGCAAGACTAGTTTGGATTTTTGTTTATTTTCTTGAACTCTAATATTCATTTCTACACACATTCTAAAATATAATAAATTCAAATAAATACATACATATACAAATAAACTAAAATAAAAGGAAATTCCTTCTTTTTATTTATTAAGTTTTTCAAGAAAATCCGACGTATTTTTATACCGCGATGCCGAGTGATAAAAATATTTGCAATTAACTGCGAAAAAAATCGCGGAAAGACACTCAGGGTATGCATAAGTATTTGTGCTTGTGCTGGACATAAAAAATGTAACATACCTTTATGAAAACTAATATCAATATAAGCAACTGTGAGGGTAACCACCCTATTTATAAGGAGTTAAACAATCGTCTAAGCCTGCAAAAAACTGCATCTGGAAACCCAGCCATCCGACCAAACTTCCCTTATAAACTATCAGCTACAACACCAGGTCTTTTGCTATGGCGCTAAGTTACACCAACGTACGACTCGCCCCACTGACGAAGAATTTTGAACAAGTCACTAGAATAATGCAGAATCACGCAGTGCAACAAACGCCTAAAAATCCACCGCATTTATCTACAGAAATTTAATGAATGCTGGCAACCTCAACAAATACAATGGTAGCAATACAATAAACGAAGCAGGAAATTATGCGCAATCAAAATCTCCTCCTGGAGCTCCTAATCAAACAGCTTAAATGGTTTCTCTTAATATATCTTTTTAAAATGCGAGTGGCACTTCACAGGACAAACAGCAAACTCTTGCAGTTTCTTGATAATTTCACCGCCCGACTTAATCGATTTTACTATTACTAGACGAGTGCCGCAGGATAAGGTTTGTGTGGAGCACTTAATAGATACATCATCGGATCATTCGCCAATCCTACTTCACCTCTATGAGCACCCATAGTTTTCTGAACGCTCACACTTCCTCACTTCTAGAAAAATTCAATGGCTTAAATATAGGAAATATCTAACTTCCCATATTACTGACAGCCCAAACATTGGCTGCAAAGATGACATAGATAGATCAGTTGAAGTACTAATGTCTGAAACTGGCTGACTCGAATAATAGCCCATAGATCACCTGCCTCAAAGGAGCGGTTAAGAATAGCCAATCATCTCCTACGCAAAGCCCTTGAAGATGAGCAAAACTAAACTCAAAAATATTATATGAACCAACTCTCCCCAAAGAGCAAACGATTCCCACCGTGGAAAGCTAAGTCCGGCGTATGTCCACCAATAGAGACTGAATCACCCTTGCATACTGCACACAGAAAAGTGAACTCGCAGTAATATAGAAAAGAAAATGTTTTCAAACCACACGCAGCAACAAATAGCTTTGAGCTTGCATCTATCAACAATCTTGAAGTTACTATTCCTATCACATTCCAAGCAGAGCAAGTTACGGGTGTCATTAAGGACCAAGTCACAAACCAAAAATAAACACGCGTGGCTATGATCTCATCTCTCCTGCCCCTAAATCTGCGCAGCATATTTGCTCACCATTATATTAAATCACATGACGAAATTGGATTATTATCCCCAACAATGGAGAAAATCAGTCATCACAATGATCCATAAAGCTGAAAAGGAGAAGTCCCAGCCTTCATCATATAGACCTATCAGTCCTCCCGCGTCTATCAAAGATATTTGAAAAACTGCCCCTGAATCGCATCAAGCAACACCTGCACATCAACAGTTCAATCCCAATTTGGATTTCGTGTAAACCATGTAACTATTGAACAGTTAAAGCGGATAGCCTCTGAGATACGAAATGGATTTGAACGGCGAGAATGTTGCTCCGCTGCTTTCCTGGATGTCGCCCAAGGTTTCGAACGCGCTCTACTTTCTAATCTACTTTTTCTTATTACCTTCCGTTCACCACTAAAAGCGGAGTAAAAAGTACTTTTGTATAAAGGAATCAATTTAGACATATAGCACCGAGCCATGGGACAACGCTTGCAATAGTAACCTCGAATTAATACAGAGAGCTCAATCAAAGATACTATCATTGGGGTACCTTGGTATATACGTAATGAAAATTTTCATAAAGACTTAAATGTTGAATCGATCAAAGCCGAAATTGATGTGAAAACTAAATATCAGGTCAAGCTTTAGGCCTATCCAAATTGACTGTCGCAGTCTCTAACAAATGACTCTGGCCATACACGACTCCGGCAAAGAGACCTCCCCACCCAGAAATAGTAGTTAGGGCAGTTATTCAGAAATGAATTGTTGATAAATAACAAATATTTTAGATTAAGATTTAATTACTTATCGTCAGTCTCCAAGCGTGTAGATCCGATAAATAAAAACGAACTTATTTTATCATTCCAAATTATGGGAATCATATCCTGACAGCCTTACAAGAAGTAATCCGTTTGAGATCAGACACACTTGACACACTTAGTATTCGCTGCAAATCGTCAGTAAAAGATATACTGAAGTGTTCATTTGATTTATAACTAAAGTATTTTATTTAGAACTTAACTGACTTGACTTCTAAAACCTTTCTAATATGCATTTCTAGATTTGTGGGTCGCCGTGGTGTCGCAAAGACTATTTTTTTCTACAATATCACCAACTTTGTCGGGGCCGTTTGCATGCTAGCAGGAGGAATTCCGCGCTGCGATGTAAGCAGTCAGCAAGTTTGCAGCAACCAAAGGAATTTCCTTGATCTTCGTTCCCTCTACACAACACATTTCGGAGGCCTCTATAAGGCGGCGGTAAAGGCTGCAAAAATTATTTTCAGCAATGCAGTCGGAACCGCAGTGCTCTGCCAAGTCGAACTGGAGACAGTGCTTGTGGAAGTTGAAGTGATTCTTGATTCGCGGCTAATAATCACGGACAGTTCAAGCTTAAATGACGGCGAACTGATTACTCCGTGCGCGTTGGGAGAGCTCTGGTTGCGCTGCTTTTTAGTAGCGGCGAAATGATTTGCAAGATTTTTGTGAAAATCCCAGTCGTGGGATTTTGTTTGTGTATTTTGTTTAGCATATATTATATTTTATTAAATACCAAAAACATTTCACAACTTTTCAAACAAGTTATCGCATGTGATATGTACATATTTAATGCTTATCACAGGAGTCAATCTTCAGTTTTGGATGGACAATTGTTCCACAATGCAGAGCGGTTTTGAAGTGTTACAACGCCTCATTTTCTCCGCCAACATGACAGGAGCATTTTACCAACGTTCCTGAATCCGTTATTGTTTTGCCATCCTTCCTCAGAGCTTACTGAGTTTTCCTCGAGCTGTACTTGTGTACTTAATATCGAGAGTTTCCTATGGGCCTGCATCTATGGGAGGTTGCAACTTGAGGCTTCTCAACCTCCTCCGCCCGGTATTATGGCTTCCGCTCCTGGTATCAGTTCAAGCCTGAGTATCGCCAAGAGATCTTCAAGCTTCAAGCTACCGTAAGCTTCGGTAATCGGGTTTTTGACGCCGGTCTCTGGAGCTGGGAATTTTACGGGCTTATCCTTGGTTGTACTAGTCTGGGGTGCACAATGCTCCGTAAATGCTTCTATTGATATACATGTAATCTGCTGACTCTTTTGGGAATTCCCCTCTTATGACGAAGGGAGAAAGACGACACCTCATCTCGTCCACAGTACCGCTTTTTTCTAATCCACACTCAGCGAGATTTTCGGACGACAAGAGATCCATTGTGTATTGGTCCTTTGTTTTGCTTGACATTGGTTAAATATATAGATATTTCTTATAATTCCACGGTTGGTGTGTTTGCTTTTGATATTTAGATTGAGACCCCTGGTACAATAATTAATCAGAACACCTTGAGCGTTCTCTGTCTATAACCTACGAGGTATGCATGATGTAACAGTCTGTGCAGGGTTACTAACAAGAAAATTTCTTTGGGACCTAGTCGCTTCGTTTAGGTTTTGACTCGGCACGACTCAGGTATCTTGTCACACAAATCGTATTACCGGTATTAACGCGTGTTATTAAGCGTAAGTTTGAACATACTTTACGACTGTGGGTTATGCTGGCCATTTGTACTAGACCTTGGGGATAACGTTGAACAAACTGTATAATCGTGAGCCAAGTATCTTATATACAATATGTTATGGGTTCTATAACTCTTATGAGGAACGTGGAACGTCTGTCGTTGAACTTTGAGATACGTTGGAGCTGGAAAAAAATATATATGGTGTAACTGCCAAGGTCTAAAAGGCTTTTATAAAAATCTGCCAGTTATATGCTGCGCATAAAGTGAAAGCAAAACAAGATGCATTTCTGGGGCCATACTGTCGAAAGTGAGAAAATTTGGGCAGGAGAAGAGAAAACAAAACCGTTTATCGATACTTATTATTTTATTTAAACCGAAATGCGAGAAAAGCGAGCCGATACGCATGATAAGCAAATTCTATCTGAGCACCGCAGCAGCAGATGTGCTAATGTAGCTAGCGAAAAACAAAACGACAAAAGAAAAATTAAGATAGGCATACAATCTTAGCCGAACACACATTATCTATGTATTTAATTTAACAATGTTCGACATTACGAATATTTATGGAAACTAGAATATACAACAAATTCCCGAATTGGTTCTGCTTATGTTAATTTGAGCAAAAGTCAAATTCTAACTAACGAGCCAAGCAGAAGCGAACAAAATATGATAAGCTAGCCATATAAACCAAATTAATATAATTAATACGTTATTTCAGAAATTGCGGAAGACGCATAGTAGAACAGCCTTCATTAAGTTTTTGTATCCATAGAATATAAAAGGTGTAGCATCGTTTTTGGACCTCACATTGCTCGTCCATTAACTAACCTTCTAAAAAAATGTGTAGATTTCCGATTGAACCAGTTGAGGGAATCGTTGATTTGTGAACCTTTATTGAGAATTTATAATACATTTTATACAATTCAAAGAAATTTTAGACTGAAAGGTGGTATTGTCTGTTTGTAGCGCTTAATGACTTTCTGGTTGTACTTAAGGTAACGGAATTCGAAACCATTTCAGAGGTTGGAAATTTTCCATACAAAAAACGATGCATGCCTTACAACAACAGTTTTACAGCCCGTATTTGGATAAAATTACGCAGGGTATTGACGCTTGCAACAATTATATTGTGGTTAATAAAAAATTGGGAAATCAAGACCTTTGCCCTCGCTTCATGTAGATCATTTGGGATCACTGGATTCTTCTGCAAAGCAATAAGAATTTATTTACAACCAAAGGCACTGCCAGGGACGAAGTTATCAGGATGGACTGATGTTTTCATAATAAGTGACAGAGGAACTGTATTTACTTCAAAAAGCTTCCAGGATTACATCAAGAGTAATGGTTCAAAGGGTAATGAATTCACACGTCCACGGCTGTTGTTTGGGGGAGCGATATAATTTTGACAATGCTTAAATAAGAAATAATAGCGGATTTTAGCATCGAACTTATCAAAATGTGGGAAGAGGCTAAAAATCAGAGAATACAAGCACAACAAAAATATTAAAATGTGCAGTGGCCCTTACGAGGTTCGTAAATTAGTGGAGGGTTCAGCAGTAACAGCCACCAGCGCGAACAACGCTATTATCTAGAAATGCATAGATTCACATGACGATATATACAGACTGTGAAGGTCAGGATGACCGAATGTAAATAGTATCGATATCGATACTAAATAGTCCGTATGGCGAATCCCAAAAAGCTTCCAAAAGGAAAAGTTCAAAAAAATAGTGTCAGTAGAAGAATAGAAAGCAAAATATATACCAGCCAGTTGTTTGGTCTTTTTTTTTATAATATATATAATCTAATAAGTAAATTTACAATACATAAATATACAAAGCAGTTAACAGAGAACGACCTGGTGAACCGATTTTGTAAAATTCGGTCCAAAGTGAGGGAAATCGTGAAAACAATTGCATAAAACTTTTTTTTTCATTAATTTTTCTAATTTAAAATTTAAGGTACACGTATTTCTGATTTATTTGAAAATCGGTTACTAACGTCAGATAACGGGGTCAAAGTTTGTATAGGGCAAAGTCTAATTCTTAGTCTAAATTCTACGTCTTAACATTAAAATCTTAAATATATGTGTTTCATATGTTTTGAAAACCTGTCCCCAAGGTAGTCAATGTTAAATGGAGTAATTTTAAATTTTTACCAGATTGACGTCAAATAACGAGCTTAAGACCTCTACAGTAAACTTATAAACTTTTGAAACGATTGTTCCTGTAGGAGCTATTCCACCATATATCGCTAGTAAATCTACACTTATGTACCTTAATCAAAATATAGGTGATATTACTCCTACTCCTACCTAATTGCACAACTGATTATGTTTTGCACAAGAGACTGTGTTTTGACGACGGAATTTTAAACCGACAAACCCCCAATTATTTTAAAAAACCTAAAGTAGTAAGTGCATGTTTCGAAGTTTAATGCAGATATTTGAATTTAAGTTTAAAGTCATTTGAATAAAAATTATAAATACCCAATTCATTTTTAATTTCCCATTTCCCTCCATATTTTCCAAAATATCGGAAACTTTTTTTTTTATATTTTAATATTGAGCTCTGAAACTTAGTTGGAAGTTGATCAGTTAAGAATTGGAATTTGTCACATCTATCGTTGACCCCACATTTACCGAATTTAGGGATATATTTTCCAAAAAATATTAATTTGACGTCGATTATCTTTTCCCCATATAACATTTGACCATCATTTCCCCACATAGGGAGCAGACTTTCTAAAAAAATATGAAACACGTATATTTTAGATTTCAATTAAGAACTCTGAAGATAAGTTTGAAGGGAATAAGGTAAAAAAAAAAAATAGTTTTCTCCATATAACATATTTGACCCTCATTTCCCCACATTGGAAGTAAATAATTCACAAAATTAGGTCCTTATCAATTTTTTATATTGTTATTCAAAAATGAATTTAGAGCTGACCGGAAAACATACAAAAAAAGTTGCATATAACGGCTTTCCTCCATTGTCAACCACATGGAGGAAAATTTTTTCGAATTTTCTTCCTTTGCGGAAACTTTCAGTATGCCATAAATATTTTGTCCAAATTACCATTTGGGTTGTGCGACGATAAATCAGTCAGTCAGGAAAAAGAGTTATATATTTTAATGTAGAGGTCTGAAACTCTGAATTCAAAGTAAAACGGGGAAAAGTAGAATTTACGTCATTTAACATTTCCTGACCTTGAGGCCGATTTTACAACAAATGGAACGCACGTGTACCTTAAATTTTAGAGTAACTCTGAAAATGAATTTGAGCTCGATCGGACTAGTAACAAAAACTGAAATGAAATTACAAAATTTGACTTTATTATATCTTATAGCTGTCCCTTATTTTTATCTAATTGCACAACTGACTATGCGTTGCACAATCGATTCCGTGTACTGTGCTCCAATTACAACGAATTCTATCATGTTATCTCTTTAGAAATATCTCTCTTACACCTAAAATCTGCTCTTCTGTTCTATCTTCGGGAGAACCCCAATCATTGATGGTTGACGTGGTTGCTGCATTGGCAACACTGTTTCTTTTTTGGTTGGTGCTTTCCTGAATTGTCCTTATCTTACTTTATTACTCTCTCTCTTTCTATTTTTTTTGTCTATTTTGGTCTATTTTCATTCTATTTTCAACAATCTTTATATTTCTTTTTCGCCTTTTTTCCTGGCCTGATTGGGTTTTTTGCCTGGGTTTTCCCCAATCCTGTGCAACAAATGTTGGACCATAAAAATTTATTGTATTTAATACCCCAGAAGGCTTAAATGTAATTCAATTTTAATCTTACTTGTAAATTTTAATTTAATTAATTTCTAAATTTTAATTTAATTTATATAATAATTATACTTATCTTTTGTAATCCTTTAATCGACTGCAATTAGTCGATTTAGTAATAAATAAATAGTAACAATCCAGCTTTTAAGTGTATATAATCTTCGACGCGCCAAAGATAGCATTTATTAGTTGTTGTTTAATTTTTTTTCTTTTATTTAACAGTATGTACAGATATGTCTATCTTATCGGTGTTCTGAATGCAGCATGCTACTGCCTAGAAAATGGATTGGCCCGAACTCCTCCAATGGGTTGGTTATCTTGGGAGCGGTTTAGGTGCAACACGGATTGCACTAATGATCCAGACAATTGCATTAGGTATGTTAAATATTATTATCTTAATACATTAATATATATAATGCTGAGCATTCTTTTTAGGATAGGTATCATCTAGTATTACAATTAAACCTAAGCTAAAAATAAAATCAGAAATCAATTTCAACTCAATCGGATAATAATTATAAATATATTTTTTCCCATGCACTATTATATGTGGTTCTAATTGTTGCCAAAATAATTATTAATTATTGAAGAATAACATTCTTTCCCTTAATAATTACTTCATAGTCAAATTTAATTGAATTACAAATGCAAAAAAATACTAAAAAAAAAAAAGAAAATAAAATAAATATAAGAAAAAGAAAAGCTGCCACAGCTGATCGCGCATCAAGCGTCTATGTGACATTCATATACACTACATTTTTTATTTTATTCCAAGGTGAAAAGTTATATATTAAATTAATTAAAATTTAATTTTCAAAGAAAATTTTGGCAATATTAAAATTTGTTTGATGATCAAATTTCAATTAAAATTTATTCCTCTATAGTGACACCTTTGATAATTCGCAGGAAAGGTATCGACCTTTCACAATAAAAAACTACCCCAATTTTTCTTGTTCCGGCAGACTCCTGTCCTTAGATCCTGGGCAGCTATCTGTATATATATTATTTAGTCTTTTATGTATTGGACACAAGATTTATGGCATACTGAAAGTTTCCCCTAAGGAAAAAAGATTGGAAAATTTGGCTTCCAAGGGGGGAAATCCGTTATATGAAACTTTTTTGTTTCTTCAAATAGCTTCAAATTTATTTTGAAACAACAATACAAAAATATAATATGGACTGCATACCAATTTCTTGGAATTTATATCCCCAATGTGGGGAATTAGAATATATATGAATGTATATTTTTACTATTCCTGAACCCCGATTCACATAAAACTCGTGTATCAGGCTTCTAAATTAAAATATAAAATACATGTGTTTCAAATTTTTTGGAGAATCAGCTGCCTATTTGGGGTAATTGGAGTTAAATTCTGTAAGGAAAAAAGACAATCGCCGGCAAACTCAAAACTTAATATTAATATCTTGAAAGTATGCTATTTAAATTCTTTTGGAAAACCTAAGTCGGTAAATGACCCCAAGTCAACGATAAATGAGAAAAATTTTAACTGAGTTTCACAGATCTATATTTAAATAAAAATATGCATGTGCAAACGGACATACAGCCAGACGGACATGGTTATATCAAGTCGTCTCGACGTCCTGAGAATAATATATATACTTTATGGGGTCGCAGATGCCTTCTTGATGCATTACACATTTCGTGAGAAAATTATAATACCTTCTTTAAGGGTATAATAAAAAGGTAATTGTTACAAGCATTTATATTTAAATTGCTACAATATAAACAATAATTGACGAAATACAATAGATGAAGTTAATTAATTTTCAAAACGAGAATAAATACAAATTTATATATAGTTCGGAGTACACAACGTCTGTTTTCTATAGAGGGAAATCTTTGTGTGGCTATACCGAAATCATTCAAGTTGATCTTCTTTGAGGTAAGACCTCATAGCCGCGATCAATGAATGATTTACTCTATCCAATGCATATGATAGCGTCGGAGAGAGTGCAGTGTACTAAGTTTTTGGACTTTACGCTACGCAAACATTGTGTAGATTTTGGTATTTTAAATTGGGAAAATATTTAAGCGGACTTACTTGGCTTCTCTAAGATGTATCATTCTGTAAGAAATCAAATCATTTGAAAAGTTGCACAAATGGAGATTTCGACTCGGGTGTTATGTTGGTCGCCTTCGCCAGGTGACTTTACGTTCTCATCTCCTTCGCCGTGTACTGGTCATGTTTCCTCGTTGTCTTCGAACGCAGTCTTCTTCACCACCTGTTAATCTGGTTTCGGCTCGGACTCCGGCAGCTCAGGTTTTAGTTCCAATCCCGTAATTTCTTACTTCTAACAACTATTTCTTTGAGCTCTCACTTTGCGTGCTCTTCATACTAATCATAACAATATCCAGTAAGAAACTTTTCACAAATTTGTTCCTTACTAATATACTTTTTCTTTTTTTATCCGCTTACTAATAAAATGTCTATGTCAACCAAGGTTCGTTAACTGCTGGATGTGTGACAATAAAAATGCATGCTAGTGTGCTTACTGGGCGTGATATTGATAAGTTGCAAAAATACAATTCCCAACAAAAGTTGTGGTGGCCTTAAATGGTCTTGTTCGAAGTGCTATGACTTGCCATTAAATTTCTCCAAAATATATAATTCTGTTAGAAGTCAGTTTCTTTAGTTGCATAAAATGTCTAAGCTTCTGTCAGGCGATACCTATGTATCCTCTTGCGCGATTTTACGAAGACTCCCAATTTTTTTTATTATTTTATAAAATTTAATTACATTAATTAAACTGTTATTCAAACATCTTAAATTTTAATTCACAATAATTACTAAATTCATTATTTCTCTTTTTTCAATTCGCCAATTTCCAATTATATCTCTTATAAACATTTATAAATCTAGTATTAAGTAATACATCTGACACTACATGCGATCCTACTATATATCGCTGGAAAATCTACTGCTTGTGTATCCGTATCAAAAGTGAATTTATCTAAATCCAAAAAATGAGTCTCCTTCAAAATTGGCATCCTTCAAGAGTCATAATCATTTACTTGTGATCCAAATTTCTGGCCTCCACAAATAATTCTTCTTGACTTCAAAATAAGAAGTGAATTCTGTCGGGGCCTCTTTATATAAGCGCTGGTGGTTTTCTTTCGAAACCGCTGGTAGTAATGTCGAAAGCAACTAGATTCTCTCATACAGATAAATTTTCAGTCTCAAATTAGTGCTTTCTCTCAGACATTGCTTTCTTCCTCTACTTGAAATTCACAAACTCTTTCGAATAAATTCATATCCTACAGAAAAGCTAGAACCACTCGACGTGTTGGTGTTCTCAGTTACTTCTTCCTTTAAGAATTTGCCCTTTAAAAATGCCTAAATATTTATTTCATTCTTCTATAGAAATTTCTATATGTATTGTTTCAAACGTCGCTGTTGATCAATGCTTTACTAACTTCTTCCTGCAACTGATTGGTCTATTTTATATTATTCGGTTGATATTAATTTTGCTGTTATTCTTTTCTACGACGCTATAAATTCACATTTTGATGTTTGTATTCCAAATAGAATTATATTGCCTGTGTCTTCTAAGCCTTCCTATGCCTCCTTCATTTTTATACCCTTGCAGAGGTATTATAACTTTGTCACGAACTGTGTAATACATTGAAGGTAGCATCTCCGATGCTATAAATTATATATATATTGCGCATCATCAGGTTAGCACACCTTCATCAGCCAAATATAATTGCTTTTAAGTTTGTTGTTTTAATTTGCAGCTACTTTATACTCTGTTTGTTTGTTTCATCTTGGTTTTCACTATCCTTGGCAAAGAAACCATGCGATAACAATGTACCGTTATGTGATTTTTGCTATTTTCTTTTATTTTCAATCCAAAATGGTGGTCATTTGTTGTATAATCAGGTTAGCACACTCAATTTGTATTTCATTTATCTCCGGAGTGTGAATACCTATTGACACCGAATTTTTTGTACTACTCAAGTGATTTATTAATACGAACAAACAATAAGCGCTTTGGGTTGAAGTGAAATCAAACATCGAAGCTTTTTAAGAGTTAAGGAAATATCACGAAAACTCAGCAGAAGTCGAAAAGTTATGAACAATTTATTTTGTAATAAGTGGGACAAGATCGTATTAATAAACGCAGTAATAATAAAATAATTTCCGATTTTCAATAAAAGAGTAATTTTGAAAGATCGGCCAGATCTCACGAATCGGCCGCAAAGATTAATGTCAAAGCTAATAATTTAGTGAACCTTTCCGCTATTTAAAGGTCATAAGGAATGCTCTACAATTTAAAGGACAAGACCAGCTTAATGATGCTCGAAAGAAATACGGCAAAATGTCGCAGGAAAGCACAACGTCACCGATCGCCAGTAGCAAAGGAAATTTTGGCTCAACTTAAAGATATATAATCGTTGGCACACTGTTCTTCTTACGCTGTATAACTGTGTACAATTAATTTTTATTTATTTAATTTTCACAAAATCAATGCTTAAAATTTAAAATTAGTAATATAGTCCGTTAGCGGACTCGTCTTTGTATACAGCCATTGGGTTGCCTAACGTACGTAATGCAGACATAAGACTTACTCGGGTGAAGATGCTGAGCAAAAGAGGTTAAAATGTCTGCTTCGCACACTCTTTGTATTTATTGTATAAAAAAAAGTAAAAAGTTAAGAATATTCTACTAGTATAACTAAAACGAATATATTCAAAATTTTAATATTGTCTTTATAGTGAACGACTCTTTCAAATAATGGCTGATCTTTTGGTCTCGGAGGGATATGCTTCAGTGGGATATGAATATGTTAATATTGACGACTGTTGGCTGGAAAGGCAACGTAGCCCCAATGGAAAGCTTTTATCTGATCATAAACGATTTCCTAATGGAATTAAAGCATTATCTGATTATGTAAGTATTACCGGCTTAGCTTCTTTGTATTAAATATGTCCGTTAAATACTCTGAATGCATACAGGTTTGTAAAGAGTATACCAACATTATAAGAAACAAAATGAACAGACAAAACAGGCAATCAAAAAAACAAAGTTATTTAAAAAGGTTTTCCATACAAATCAAAACGAAAATAAGAAAATAATAGCAGCTGACTATAGTGCCATTCTGTATAAAACTTACAGAGCATCCTTCATTTTCCTATAGGTAATTTTTTATGTGGTAATCATATCGCTGGAATACGATCGAGAAGATATTACCAGGTCCGTCAGTCTGCTTCTATGCAATGTTTGAATGTGAATGAAATTTCAAACACTGCTTTTCTTTTATTGCACACATATGTGTATAAAAAGGAGCAAATGGATAAAACACTTGTAACTTTTTTGTTTAATAAACTATTTCAATGAAATTTCTATGTTAAGAGTAACTGTGTTTTTCGATTGATATGTGATAAAGCTCTTATTGGAAAAAATCGTTCTAAAAGTTGTTGGATATAAAAGTGTTTAAACTCTTGCTGAGCAGCAATCGATTAAAAAGTTATTGTATTGATAAGATTTACAAGTTATATGCAAGTGTAATTTATAAACGTACACCAAAAATCATGAAGATTGAACTACTATATCATATAGCTCCAATTGGAGCTTTGCCCTTAACTGCAGAATAGGAAGTGATTGACTCTGGCCCTGATTGGAGATTATATAAAGCGTAAAAAGGCAGAAAGGAGCCGAATCCATTTGATCGGATTGCCACTGGGAGTATGTACCGATGTTTTTCATAGTGTTAAGAACCATACATATACAACAGTTAAGCAGTGCACAAAAAAAATTGTTTTTATTAAGTTTTCAAATTACTTTTTCGAAGAAGTTCAACAATGAAAGATGAATTTTTTTATCCGCCGTGAAGTAAAAAATTTAGTGCACCCGAGATAATTGTACCAACAAGCAGCACATTGCAAAGTGAGTCGTCGAGTGCCCAGTGCGCGTCTTACTTACTGTCTTACTGTGTCTTCGATTTCATCAGTGACAACGACGGTCTTTTCTGCAACCTCTACCAACTACGATCGATCGCAATGTGTAAATTAAACTACAATAAAGCCCACAAACACACTAATTAAATAATTTAAACTTCTGAAAACACTATTCCATATAAAGCACTAACAATCAATAAACAATAAAATAATAAACAATACCAAAAAGAAAATTATGATGGTCAAAATTCGTTAAAAAACTTACTGATAATCGAGAGTGAATCACCGTTACGCATACATAGACAGAAGACTGGGCTCGCACCAACGAAAAGAAGGCAAATACATTTGGCGTCCACTTTAAAAATGTTTTCAGACCACAACCAGCAACAAAAAGCTTTGTGATCCCACGAATCTTGAAGAAAGCCTATAATATTCCAATATGGACCACATATCAAAGCAAACTCGCATGATATAATTGTCCAATAAGGCGGACATGGCTATATCAACGTCGTCTTGATCAACAATATATATACTTTATGGGGTCGGTAATGTCCTTCTTATAATACCACAACATTTTTCTGAACTTACCTTTTTAAAAAGTCAAAAAACTAATTTTTTTTTTTTTAAATGAGATCGGCAAACCTATTTTAAAATTTTATTTTTAGATTAAAGGGTCTATTATAAATTATCTACAAACGATCAGGCATATTCAAAAATTTTAATAAATTGTATACATTTTTTTCTAATATTTTCTGCTAATGTCGACTACTGTTAGTCAACCTTAAATTAATAAAGAAATAAATATTATATTCATTCATTATATTCATTTAAGATTCATTCAAGAGGATTGAAATTCGGAATTTATGAAGACTATGGTAATTATACATGTGCAGGATATCCTGGCATAATTGGGTTTGAAGAAATTGATGCAAAGCAATTCGCGGAATGGAATGTTGACTATGTAAAATTGGATGGTTGCTACGCACATCCATTTGATATGGATCGAGGCTACTCTAATTTTGGAAAATTTCTTAATAGCACTGGAAGGCCTATGGTTTATTCTTGCAGTTGGCCTGTCTATCAAATATATGCAGGAATTCAGCCAAACTTTTCAGCGATTCAAACCCACTGTAATCTTTGGAGAAATTACGATGATATCCAGGACTCATGGGCATCTGTTGAAAATATTATTGATTATTATGGAAATAATCAGGATATAATTGCCCCCAATGCCGGACCTGGCCGGTGGAATGATCCTGACATGGTATTTACAATATTGTTAATATTCATTTTCTGTATGAAAAGGAATTCTCGGCTATATGATAGATAATTCAATATCATGCGTAGTATATCAAAATTTAACTTAGTATAAGTTTGTAAAAATAATAACTTTATCAAATTTTAACATATTAACATTTCTTTAAGGACAATATTCAAATTTAAAAATTTAAGCAAAAAATATATATACTAATTGTATAAATTGCTGCAGTGCCAATGTCGAATATTTTAGATTTTAGTGTATAGCTTTGAAACATAGTTTAAGTAAAATTTATCTTTAACAGCCATACTCTAACCTTGAGGAGCGTATTTTCGAAAAAAATCAAAGAAACGAATTTTTCACATTTTATTACTGAGCTCTGAAACTAAGCTTATTGTCGATCGGAATTAAAATTAATTAAAAAAAAATTTTCCACCTTCATCTTCGATCCCCATTTTTTCGAATTTTGGAGAGCTCGGAATCTGAATTTAATTGAAATTCCTATTTTATTTTACTTGAATATTGAACTCTCAAACTTAATTTGAAATCAATCGAAAAAGAATTTGAACTTGCTCCATTTATTTTAGATCCTACGTTTTCGGGTCAGATTTTCATATTGCTATTTGAAAATAAATTTGAAGCTCATCAGTTAAGAAGCATTTAAATTTCATATAATGGTTTTTATCCATTTTCCCCCACTTTGAGACCTAATTTTCCTATTTTGCTTCCTTAATGGAATCTTTCAGTATGCTATAAATCTTGTGTCCAAATTTCATCTTCGTACGTATATTATATATATATATATATATATATATATACTTCCTCACACTGACTGACAACTGAGTCAGCGGTTTACTTTAAAATTAAAGCTGCAGTCCTTCCCATTCGGAAATTCGGCCGTCCAAGATCTAAAAAGGTAGGACCAAAGGTTATATGGAGAACAAGCTAATCAGCTTCAAATTAAATTTTAAAACTTTAAAAT
Organism: Drosophila repletoides; assembly: GCA_018150835.1. Classification (NCBI taxonomy): domain Eukaryota; kingdom Metazoa; phylum Arthropoda; class Insecta; order Diptera; family Drosophilidae; genus Drosophila; species Drosophila repletoides. Next base: position 12,381,407 of record JAECWQ010000221.1, read on the forward strand.
CTAAAATATAAGGGTTTTATATTTTTGTGGAAATCGGCCCCCAGAAAACTACGCAGTTCCAATTCATATCCGATTGACTTCAATTTTAGAGTTTCAGAGCTTTGCATTAAAATCTAATAAATACTGTTTATTCAATTTGTTGAATTAAACATGAATACTGTTGTTTCAATTTAATAAAATACTGTTTCAATTTTTATAACTGCGCTACTATAAGAGGTGATTATTAATTTTACCCTAACGAAACTGAGTTTCAAAGTTTTGCAATAAAATCTTAAATATAAATATACCAAAATTCTGCTCACAGTGATAAAAAATGGGGACAAAAGATAAGCTTCTGTCCAATTGACTTTAAACTCAATTTTAGAGCTTTAACATTAACATTCTATAAATATGTGATTAAAGTTTTTGGAAAGTGGGGATGATATTGTATGAAAAAAGTTTTTAGCTAACCGACTTTCAGTCATTCAGTCTCAGAAAATAAATGTGTTCACATTTTTATTAACTATTGAAAACAGATCTTCACAGATCTTCTTATTAGGGAAACTGTTCACAGACTATTGATTAAAAGCTCTGAAACTGCATTTGAAATCGATCGGGTAAGAATTAGAATTTGTTTGAATCTTTGGCCACCATTTTCTAAGCTATCTCTACTTATATAACTCTCTTTCCTGACTTTCATCATCGCACAGCCCAAAAGGTAATACGTACAAAAGGGAAATTTGGCCACAAGATTTACGACACACTGAAATTTTCCCCTAAGGAAGAAGATTGGAAAAATTTTGCCTCCAATTGGCAGAAATTAAGGAAAAACTGATATATGAAACTTTTCTCTTTCGTATCTGATCAGTTTTAAATTCCTTCAACAATTCCGCACAACAATTTTTTGAATTATGCACCCCCAATGTGGGGAATTATGGCTCAAATCTTTGGATGTAAAAAAGTCTAATTATCAGTATTCCTGATAATATACGAGTTTCATACTTTTTGGAAAATCAGCTCCCATTGTGGGGGAATGGTGATCAAATGTTGTATGGGGAAAAGACACTCGACGTCTAATTCAAAACTCAATATTAAAATTTTAAAAGCATGGTATTAATATTCTTATTCTCAACCAATCAATTTCAAAAATATTACTACAAGATTGATAAAAATAAATAGCGCAAATCTTAATTTTTACCCCAACATCTTCAAAGTCAGCATTCAAATTGAAATATATGAGCTTCAAAGGAAAAGTATTAGTATTAAGAAAAATTTAAATTTTTCCAGAGATACAACATGAAAGTATTTCGGTAACAACTTCAAAGTCAGCATTCAAATTGAAATATATGAGCTTCAAAGGAAAGTATTAGTATTAAGAAAAATTTTAATTTTTCCAGAGATACAACATGAAAGTATTTCGGTAACACGCGGGAAATAGCTGAAAATCTGTGGAATTATCATTTCCCTGAATTGCTTCAATCCTTTTCGCAAAACTCTTTCCCAAAAAATAATAGTGGTTTAGATAAACATGTAATCCAACATATTAAAATTTAGTTCTAATGTTGACCCGGGCAACGACCTAGAATATACAGTCTGTCAGAAAAAAAAATGTTTCTATTTTGATACACTTGACTGTTTCATGTTTGATAACACATTTGTATTTTTATGCATATAGAAGGTTCATGCAGAAGGTATTATAACTTTGCCACGAAATATGTAATGCATTGAAGGAGCCATCACCGATCCCATAAAATATATATATTATTGGACAACGAGACGAGTTGATATAGCCGTCTGTCCATCTGTTTATATGGAAACTATTCTCTCAGTTTCTGAGCTAGAAGAATAAAATTTGTTATGGAGCCTCCTTTAGCTGTAGGCAGCACATATATCGAAACCGACTGGATCGAACAAGTATATCATACGGCTCCCATAGGAACTAGCGGTTCAAAAGTTGTTGTATCTTGACTAAATTTACAAGTTATAAGTAAAAGTGTAATTTCTAAACGCACACCTAAAATCTTTAAGATTGGATTATAATATCATATAGCTCTGCAAGGGTATGTAATCTTCGGCGCGCCGAAGATAGTTTTTCATTTTTTTTTTTTAAAGTAAGGGCAGTATTCTTCTGCTACGTATAATTTGTGCAAACTTAGTAAAACTTGTTTATTTTAAAGTTTACAAAGATATAAAAGATATTTTTTCTTGTTTATTTCAGTTAATTATTGGTAACTTTGGACTAAGCTATGAACAAGCAAAGACTCAATTTGCTATGTGGGCAATTTTAGCTGCTCCTCTCTTAATGTCAGTAGACTTAAGAACCATACGACCCGAATTTAAGGAGATATTATTAAATCGAAAGATTATTACCGTTAATCAAGATGTTTTAGGAATACAGGGTCGAAGAATATATAAGCATAAAGGAATAGAAATTTGGTCAAAGCCAATTAGTCCAGTTTTTCAAATATTTTATTCTTATGCAATCACATTTATAAATAGAAGAACAGATGGAACACCGTCTGATATATCAGTAACATTGAAGGAATTGGGACTTGTGAATTTGTCAGGATACAGAGTCGAGGTAAGCTATTAAGTTAATTTAAATTATTTCACTTAATTATACTATATATGCATTAAAAACGAGTACGAGAGTAATAATGAATAGTCTCATTTGCCTGTCCTTGTGTATGATTGTATGTTGGACAGAAACATCTAGAGGAACAAAATTTGGTACGTTTCGACATTGTATATTGTACAAGGTAGCTGTACTTGGATTCGTTAATAATCGCTTGTTTATTTTTGGGTAACCAATTTGAGCACAAAACAAGCCATATTAAACTGATTTTCTGAATGTTATGGCTTCAATTTTTTCAATTTTTGGGTTGTTCACTGTGTGTTTATCTTGCAGTCTTTTTTTATAGACTTAGTATGCAAGTATCGGTGCTGATATATAAAAATATATAAAGCAAGAGTGCTACATGAGTATTGCTGCTTAACATACCGGTCGGTTTCACTCAGAAGCTTGATGGACCACCGTGATACCAGACGAGTAAAGGGAAGTAAAAGTCCATGCTTTTAAAATTTTTTCCCCATATAATATTTGACATCCATATCCCCACCTAGGAAGCCGATTTTCCAAAAAAAATGTGATTTACGTATTTTTTAGATTTTAATTTAGAGCTCCGAAACTGAGTTTGAAGTCAATCGGGTAAAAAAAATAAATTTTTCAATACACCACTATTGTGCGCTAAGAGACATATTTCTGAAAGTGTGACCATAAGACATATGACACATTACCGCTATTTATTTTCTATATAATTCGAGATCTGTCCCGTCAAGTTATTGCGCTACCCTACGTTGATGACATTATAATACCCGCAAAAATCGAAGACGTAGCCGTAACAAATTTTATTACTGTCATTCAACATTTGAAAACTAAAATTGATTTTTTAGGTTATGTTATTCAGAACAATAATATTAAAATTGCCGAAGACAAAACCAAAGCTGTATTAAAATTTCCAGTGCCTCTGAACCAAAAACAAGTCCAAAGATTTTTAGGTTGGTGGCTTCGATATTTTCAGTTATCGCCAAACCACAGAGATTTATTAAAAAAGCTTACTCTCAATGACATGACACTGATAGCTATACAAAATTTAAAGACTTTAGAAACTAATATTGCAATTTTTAAACCATCACATGACCCCGAACTCCATGCAGACGCATCGGATGAAGGATTTGGAGCAGTTCAATTTAAACTCATCAGTGACTTCGATGCTTCGTATATAAATGGAATAAATGGACAAACAAAAACTAAATCAGATGGTAGCCCGTTGGATCATAGCTCTGCAAGAATTAAACTACACGCCAGAGTAATAAGATGCATCATGCAGATGGTTACTCAACCATGATGATAATTGCCCATCACACAATGATGAATTAAAAGCCATCATCCTTAATGAACAAAATTATCATTTTAATTACTTTATGAAAGCAGTTCTGTTGCACAAAATACTTGACAACAATGAGCTGATTGTGGTACCTTTCACCAAGGAACAAGAAATAATAAGAATAAAACATGAGAGAGGTCACTTTTCGGTTAAGAAGACGAAGATAACTATGAATATAATAAATAAAAATAAAATCCCTCAATGTTCAAAGTAGAATTGACACCTGACAGTATTCACGTATTGACCCGTCCAATACAAAAATTACGGACATACGAAAATGATTGCACCTTATTCGCCCTTTGCGTTGCGTGCGGTATACTAAGCCTATGTCACCTATGTCACATTCCAAGCAGAAGAAGTTAAGGACCAAGTCTTTAACCAAAAGCTCACGATTTCATCTGCCCTAAAATGGTCATAGAATTCGCCTGGTGATTGATAATGTTAATGATGTTAGGTGTGTGTTTAGGAATCACACTTTTCGATACAACTTGCAAATTTAGTTAAGATTTCTTGAGAAACAAAGAAGTTTTCCATTCAACAACTTTTGAAACGATTGTTCCTATGGGAGCTATTCCGACATATGTGCTGCCTGCAGCAAAAAGTAGGCTCCATACCAAATTTCACTCACTTAGCTCAAAAACTGAGACTAGTTTTCGTATAAACAGACTGACAGACAGTCAGACGGACAAACGGTCAAGGCTATATCAACCCGTCTCCTCGTTCTGATTAATAATATGTATACCTTATGGGGTCGAAGATGGCCCCTTCAATGCATTACACATTTCATTACAAAGGGTAAAACAACAAAGGGCAAAACAATTAATAAATAAAACTGAAGAGGACAAGTCTAAGCGTTCATCATATAGACCTATGGATGTCGCCTTTGGCATGGCTTGATCCACAAAATCGAAATTTTACACACGGAATATCTATAAAATATTGGAGTCGTACCTATTGTATATAAGTTTCGCAGTAAGGGGCAACAATGCATATTCAATGACAAAGTTTGCGTACCTTTTATTGCTATCAACCGCAAATGTGGCAAAAAAGATGGAAACTTGCATCCCACACTTAGGCAGTAGGAGCCGCTTCAGTCATTCCACATTCACTTAGTTCCTTTGTAATCCACACATAAGAAATATAAACAATTATCGATGGATTTAAGAAATTCTGTTGGATATACCCGATGAAGACGACATCAGCCCAAGAAATTGTCCAGTCCAAATCTTTTCCGACCAAGGTTTTGCTTTCTGTGACAATTAATAATTCAAGTCCGATTCGTTTGATGAATCTTAATTCAATATAAAAAATCATAATATTTTGGTGGAAATAGAACGGTCTTATGTCGCTTGTAGAAAATGTACGTTTCAATAATAAAGTTTCAATGCTATTACAACCTTCATTCATTTAACAAAATTCAATTTCTTTCTTCCACTTTGTAACATCAATGTTAAGTTGAGATTGTTGCAATGTGGGAGCCAAATTTGTGTTAATCCAGCACGTAATTCATTTAATTTTGAGAGTACAAGAATAGGTTTAGTTTGAGAGTGATATTCTATATATTCAGGATTCCTGAATTTGGTACTTGATTAATAGTGAGTATCTGTTGTTGTAGAGAGGGTTTGTGTTCATATGTAATGTTGGGACGTGTACTGTTGCCATATTATGTAACTTGTAAATGTGGGAGCGTGTTATGAAAAAAACTGCATTGTAGGTCGGCAGCTCAGCCTTGGCTCTTTTAATAATAGAAGTTAGCGCTGTAGTTTCCACTGCAATTAGCTGAAGTGAAAAGTTTTTTTCACATTCAATTGTGAAGTGTTGTTTTCCACACTTTACGGACTTTGACATTCAAAATTTAACCGTTTCCTAGTTAAGAATATCTATATTGTTGGATTGAGAAAATGTCTAATGGTTTCTTTTTTTTCAGCTGAGTACATTAATTGAAAATTTAATTTAACGTCGTTGTTAAAATAATTCTTAATAAATTAATTCTAATTAATAAATTATCGTGAATGAGTAAATTGGCAGGCTAATAAGTTGCATTTAAATATTTCTAAATGCTTGTTTATGACTTTTAGTCGATTTACTCCACACTTAGTCACGTATACGCTTGATAATGTACCCTTGCAACGTATACCGACTGTGGAAGACCTTGGTGTACTTTTTGATGCCAAACTTAGTTTCATTCTGCATATCTCCTCTATAACTAACAAAGCCAAGGGTGTTCTTGGATTCATTAAACGTTGGTCCAAGGAGTTTAATGACCCCTTTGTTACCAGATTCCTTTATACTTCTCTAGTGTGACCCATACTAGAATATTGTTTATGTGTTTTTGTAGTCCACAATATGGAATCCAAGTTCGTATTCAATCCATTCAGAAGCAATTCCTCCTCTTTGCCCTTCGTGGCTTAAACTGGAATCTCGATCGCCGTCTTCCACCGTACTCTGATAGGCTATTACTCAGTGCTCTCCCTTCATTAAATAACCGTAGAACTATCCTTGGTATTATTTTTCTTCATAAGTTATTTAATTTTAACACGTTATCTCTTTAAAACTCTCTCTTACACCTAAAGTCTGCTATTCTGTTCTATCTTCTTCTTTGGCAACACTGCTTTTTTTTTGGTTGGTGTTTTCCTAGATTTTCCTCTTTTCTCTCTGTCTTTCTTTATTATAATTTAACACATCACTAAATAAGTCCGAATACCAACCGAGAATCCGCTCGAAATCTCGAGATTCTGATTATTTCTGCGGATCTTCAGAATCAATACTTGATTGATTTTTGTTTTTTTTTTAATGAAGAAATGGATGCAGTTCTATTTCGGGTATCTGCATTATAATTATTAATTAGTTTCGCCACAGCAATGGCTTGGATTGAAGCGCGATGCAATGACGTATCAGCTCCATCTACTTTGGATCCTCGGTTCGATCAAACTGGGGCACACGGTCACATTGTTTATTATGTATGTCCCTGTGACGTGTTATCTTACTTTATTACTCTCTTACTTTCTATCCTTTTTTCTATTCTAGCTTATTTTCATTATATTTTCAACAATCTTTATATTTCTTTTTCGCCTTCTTTCCTGGTCTGATTGGGTCTTTTTCCCTGGGTTTTTCCCATCCTGTGCAAAGAATGTTGGACCATAAAAAAAATTAATTTGTATTTAATACCCCAGAAGGCTTAAATGTAATATAATTTTAATCTTACTTATGATTTTTAATTTAATTAATTTTCTAAATTTTTAATTTAGTTTACATAATTTATTTTTATCTTTGGTAATTCTTCAATCGACTGCAATTAGTCGATTTAATAATAAATAAATAAAAAATAAATAAACTGATTGGAAATATGATAAAAAAAAAGTGTACCTTACAATGTCAAATTAAATATGCAGTCCAGATAAATATGTCTCTCTACATATATAATATTTTTTTCTGACTGACTGATTTATCATCGCACAGCACAAACGATAATACGTACGAAGATGAAATTTGGATGGAAGGTTCATGGCATACAATGGAATACATGGAAAATTGGCACCCAATTTGGGAAATGTGCGTCAAATGTTGTATGTTGAAACTGAATTTAAAAGCAATCGAGTAAAAACAACACTTTTCCTTTAAAAGCTTCAACCCATTTTCTCCCACTTGACGCCGGAAATCTTTTCTTACTGAAGACTTTCAGCATGCCATTAATCTTGTATACAAATTTCATCTTCTTATCTCAGTCAGGAAATCGTGTTATGTGTATAGAGCCTAGCCGGTATTACAAGGTTTTCCCAAGGAAAGTCAATATTAAAAATGTATTTTATATGTATTGAAGGAGCCATCTTTGACCCCATATAGCATATATATTATTAATCAGGAGGACGAGACGAGTTGATGTCTGTATGTCTCTCTGTCCGTCTGTGTATATGCAAACTAGTCCCTCAGCTTTTGAGGCTGGGTGAATGAAATTTGGTATGGAGCCTTCTTTTTGCTGCAAGCAGCACATATGTCGGAACCGGTCGGATCAGACAACTATATCATTTAGCTCCCATACTAACAAAAGGAAATAGAAAACTTCTTTGCTTTTTAACGTATCTTCATAAGATTACAAGTTATATGTAAAAGTGTAATTTCTAAACGTTTACCAAAAATCATATATATAGTAAAAAATCTGTTTAAGACATTAAGATTAGATTACTATATCATATAGCTCTGCAAGGGTATGTAATCTTCGGCGCGCTGAAGATAGCCTTTCCTCACTATTTTTATAATTATTACTAAAAAATTGTATTTTAATGCCCCAAGAAGGCTTAAATTTAATTTTATATTTAAATTCTTTAATTTTAATTGTAGTGCTTAATATTTTATTATAATAAAATTTAATTTTAAATGCAATTTTATATTGTTGTGTAGTCATTCCAAAAATTTTGAATTAGTCAGTAAAAAAAAAATGTTTTATATATATGTTCAATATGGAATATATACGTTATACTTACATATTTACATATATATTAAACTTATCGAATGTGAAAGCCAACCGTACATAAATCTACTTTTATTTAATTGAATCCACAAATCGGGTGAATGATGTATGTGTTAAGAGAATGAAAGCGTTTGTAAATAATAGCTATGTAAATAATAATCCTGTAATCTTCATGCTGGATCGTGATTTTCTGATCTGGATTCCATCCTATTTAAAAAATCAGGTCTGTTGTCAACTGAAATTGCCAAACCTTTATTTATTACTTCAAGTGGATTAGAAATGCTATTATTCTATTTAAAACCTTATGGACGAAGGTAATATAAAACTTAGTTTATCGTACAGCCTTCATATTATTTTACCTATATTTTTTATAGTTTGGTTGTAAGTACCATCCTAGAATATTACTTATGACCGAAGTCGTAAAATAAAATCTAGAACTAGCTTTCTCTTAGCACCAATAGGGGCGGTTCGGTTTATGGCCCGGCCAATACGAACTAATCTTAAAAACGACAGACCTTTTGACCATTCAATAATTTTAGAAAAACGGCTATTTGTGGAAGCAATTCTTATAAATTGCACCTATTAAACGTATTTCGGTTTTTTAATTTCAGGATCTATATGAGAATGTTGATTATGGAATTTTGTACCCGCATACGAAAATCAAGGTAAAAGTTAATCCGTCTGGAGTTGTTATGTTAAAAGGAGAATCACAATAGCTCTAAAAAAATATGTAATATATGTCTTATATATGTGAATTTATGAATTTTTAAATAAATAAATTATAAAAAGAATAAAATAAGCTAATAAGGGTGTTTCCGTTAAGAGTGGGAAGGTTAATATTAGAAGTAAAATGTTAAATATAGAGATTCCCTCTTGGATTTCTCAAAATCAGGTGACATTGTTTTGCAAAAAATTTAATTTTGAAAAAAAACAATGTTTTTAAAATGTAATAAAAAGTTCTAATCTAAATTGTAGCTTCTAATTTAGAGTTTTTAAACAGAGTTTGAATTCATTCAGGTAAAAATTCTCTGTTCTCTTGTGCAGTTAACAATGAATGGGACAAATTCTAATTTTTGTCCAATCGACTTTAAACTTAGCTTTAGAGCTGACTATTAACATCGAAAAAATAAATTTTTCTGATTTTTTAGAAAATTTGTTTCCAAAGGTTGAAATATGGGGGCAAAGATAAATGGGTAAAATTTTACCCACAAGACTTAAAGATGAGATTCAAATTGTACAATAAAATCTTAAATTAGGTTAGAGCTGTAGTCTCGGGTATGTACCCTTTACTCACTTAGGCAAAATTTAGCCAATTGTTATACCGCATCTTTGCTTCCGTCTAGCTGTACTAATAGCTTTAACTCCACCCGCATGGTCTAGTGAAGCCTAGTACCCTTGCTTGTTCTGTAAGATCGCGTAGGAAAAAAGGACCAAAATATTAGCGTTGAGTTTTACAAAGCGTTATATTTCGTCCCGGCAGCTTCTGCAGAAAGCTGCGTTCCTATTAACCAGGGGCCTGTAATCGTACGGATTACAATATCGCAGTTTACTCACTCTAGCCCAAGTTTGGGCAATTATGCTTATCGTGAAAGATGGTCTGCTATATAGTTGTCTTCGATGTCTCTTTGACCTGAAGGACGGATGTTCCACTCCTTTCTAAGGATACGGAAACTTAAGTTCCTGCTGACTGCAGTAGTCGTGGATCTCAGAATGAGAGAGTTTCTTCGAAGGATGTCTTTGGCCGGGCCATTGTTTGGATTCCCTCCGCAGAGAGAGCTGCGGTCGTTTTCCTCATTAGTTCTATTGGGAAATGTGTATGAGTTACATACTGTATATGGTTACATTGGGTGTTGTACGCAACGCGCTAGTGAATGTCAACTCAGCAGCGCGCTGCACCATGTTCAGTTTTGTAATAGAGGGGGTCTGCCACTAAACTTAGACACCGTAAAGTAAGATTGGTAAATTATTGCCGTGTAGAGCCATAGGGCGACATGATTTGACATACCTCAAACATTTCAGTCAAACAGATTTCCTACTTGTGTATACAGCGACTGGAGCTAAGGAACAGAATTTTATTTTCTAGTGAAGAGAAAAACTTCAGTCTTGTTTGGATTTACGCTAAGTCAATTTTTGGTTATCCACTTGGACATATTAAGGAGCGTCGCTGAGAGACAACCGCATAAAGCACTCGACAGCCCCCTCCTGTTATAGAATAAGCAGTTTATTAACTGCTATTTTCAATAGTAGAGGGGATTAGACACCACTTTGAGGAGTGCCCCTACTGACGAACCTGGAAACAGTTAACGATCCTAGTATTTAATAGTAATTCCAGTGATTCTTGGCTCAAGCTCTTCCACGGACATGACTGTACTCGAGCATCATAGCATGCACTTGTGAAGTTTCCTTTGAGAAAGTTTTTAATAATAAAATTAGGATCGTTATTCAAATTACATATTAACCATTTTCCAGTAGGATGTACTTAAAAACTCACTTCAGTCGCTTATATCACTGCTTTCTCAATGAATATGATGGGCACTTGCATCCCTCCTAAGCTTTCTGTTGTCGCATCACATAATCAAATTTGTATATTTAGGTTTTCTGCCGATAGTGCGTGTGAAGCAATTGGGCAGAAAATAAGGTTTTGCGCTGATTACAGTTAATTCTTCCCTTCGATTCGAATGTATTATTTTTTTCGCTTTTTGATGCAAAAAAAATTACCGTTAAGGGATCTTTCAGTACATTCCATTGTTATTACGTCCTCTTATATCCCTCCGTCTGTCGACAATTTTTTTTGTATGCATCATTTAAGCTGTGTTAAATTTATCTCTAGAACTTGCCAGGAACTTGCCCACTAGCTATGCCTGAAGATTTAATTCATACTTCAGTTAAAATTTCTAAGACTTTCAAGCCAATCTTTAAAATTTCAACTAATCCTCGCCTTGATTCCGCACATATTATTTTTCAATGCTCCACCAACTTCTTTTTGCAACTGACTGGTGCATTTCAAATAATATTCTTGATACATAAAGTTTAAATTCCCATTTTGATGTCTGCCTGCCGTATAGTGTTATATTGGCTGTGTTCGGCTAACGCCTGCTCCAAGCCGAGCTACTAATTTCTTAAATACCTGATTAATTTGTTTGTATGCCTAATTTAGCTTTTTATACCCTTTCAGATTATATTAAAACTTTGTCACGAAACGTATAATGCATTGAAGGAACCATCTCGGACCCCATAAAGTAATATAAATTATTGATCAGGACGACAAAACGAGTTGATAATGCTATGTCCTTCTGTCCGAGTTGATAACGCTATGTCCGTCTGCCCGTCTGTTTATATGCAAACTTGTCTCTCATTTTTTGAGCTAAGTGAATGAAATTTTGTATAAAGCCTTCTCTTTGCTGCCGGATCGGAAAACTATCTCATATAGCTCCTATAGGAAACATCGGTTCAAAAGTTGTTGTATGGAAAGCTCTTTTGATTTTCAAAATATATTGATTAAATTTACAGGTAATATGTAAAGTATGATTTCTAAACGCACACCTCAAAACATTGAGATCCGATTACTATATCATAAAGCTCTGCAAGGGTATATAATATTCGGCGCGCCGAGGATAGCCTTATCTTACTAGTTTTATAATAATTTCGTAAAACTGATAGTTCATTGTCTGCAGTAACGCTCAATTCATTTGCTGCCGAAATTAATTTTTGCTTGAAGTTGTGTAACAAAATCGAAGCATCATTTAATCTCGCTTATGATAGTTTTGAGGAGATTAATTAAGAGCAGATTGGTAGCGAGCTACGTGATCATTTCGATTGTTTATTTTTGTCTTTGTGTCTCGCTTACGGAATCAATTAAAATGTCTGCATCTTCAGCAGCATTTCGTTCACATTTCGAAACCAAAACGATAGCTCTAACCAGCAAACGGTTATTCATGTTGACCGGATATCGATCTCGCTTTCCGGAGCTCAAGATGGCAAAATTTTTTGGAGGATACACGGAGAATTCAGACTTTATGTCAATGTTTGCAATTGTCATTGACAGCGACTCGGCTTTCACCAACATGTAGAATTTCAGCCCATGCGAACCAGTGCCAGTAGATTCGGCGACTCAGGCAAAGTAAAGGAACATGCATCCAGTGGAGAAATATCAAAGATTTTAGAATTCACTAAAGCGCTGGCAGATGCTGAAAACAAAGGAACATTCTACGGACACATACGCGCCACAAAATCAGGTGGGGAGAAACAAAAAGGCTAATCACAGTTGATGCTCATTTATAGATAGTACACCTGTAGTCTTCGGCTGTGTATTTTGCAAGGATTCTGGCCACACCATATATATATGTGCTTCAGTAATTTGTCACCTTCTCTTCGGTGGGAAAATGTTAAGAAATTTGAGCTGTTTGTGGTTCCAAACACCGATCTCTACTACACACATCTTGGTTTATATATATAAATATATATACTAACGTTATTATTATCTGACGTCACTCGGGAAGTATTATTTTATATATTGGATTTTTTAGAAGTAAAATTTTATATATTGGATTAAGACGGTCAGACGGACATAGCTATATCAACTCGTCTCGTCGTCCTGGGGAGGGAATAAAAAATTATCAAGTAAAAGATTTACTATCCTTAAGTTTGAAAACTAAACTAAACCAGTTAATAATCAATTTTTTATTTTATTTCGTCAAAACTCTTTCATATTCTAAATCTTCTCTTACAATTTATTTTCAGAGAAACCTCATGGTTATTATTTTCATTTAAAAATTTTAATATTAATCTAATAATTTTACTCTTCTAATTATTTGAAATGTTCTAATATCGATTGCTCTTAGTCGGCTTTAAGTAAATAATTTCCAGCTATTCTAACCCCACGACCGATACAATCTATTGTACGTGCCTGTAAAATACCTTATGTTAATAATTTACAATTGTGTTTAGTTGGAAAGAAGCTATAAATTCAGTCTTATGGAACGTAGTATAAATACATAATTGTACTTAAATCGTACAAGAAAAACTCGGCTGTGATACATTTTTAAGCTTTATATTTGTAGTTGTGATTACTATAAATTTTAATAAAATTTTGTATTACATTGATAAGCAATTGGCTTAATAACTGTCTTATTAAGGAATATTTTTTTCTATCGAGGAATATTAGTTGTATTGTGTGCCTCGTAGTCCATAACTTCTTCATAAATTAGCTCTTTCCATTGCTCAACAGTATGCTCCCTCTCGTCGACGCTATGATCATAGGGCTCAGGTGCAGGCTGCTCAAATATATAAAAGTGATTAAAAAGTTGTTCATTAAATGTTGAATTACTAAGTGAATTTTAACCAACATAGCTGCCAAATAAGCATTTGTAAAACTAACACAAAACTATCCCAACAGCTTATATGTGTGCACTCTTAAAGAGAATGGACTCTTATTCCATTTACTAAATTTAGTAAAGAATTCAGCTTTACTCATAATCTTTTTCGTTATAATATAATTACTTTAGTTATTATTACTTTAATATTAATTAATTTTACTTACGGCGTCTACTTCTTCAGCATCGTACCATACATTTATGTACTCATGCTTTAAAGCTCGGTCAACAGATATTCGCTGCTCAGGGTCAATGACTAGCATCTTGCTAAGAAGATCCCTTGCCTCAGATGCTTTCCTACGACTATTTTGATTATTATCATTAGGAAACAGACCATCAGGAAATAGTCTATCAAATGAATATCCAGTATATCTTGGACGATTCTCAACGTAATTTCTAACAGTTGGTTGTAAACGCTGCATAAAAGATGAAGACGGTGTACCCAGTTGCTCTACAATAAGTGAAAGACAGTCTTACAACAATTTCAACAATTTTACTATTTTAAATTTACCAATTATTTTGTTCCACTGATCTATATGATCCGTTCCGGGAAATAATACTCCTCCTCTAATCATCTCACCCATAATACAACCTACTGACCAAATATCAACGTTTTCGGTATATCCCATTCCTAAAATTACTTCCGGAGCTCTGTAGTACCTAGTTACCACATAGGGAGTCATCATAAATGTAGTTCCAGCTGTGCGTGCAAGTCCAAAATCAAGAATTTTCAAAGTACAGTCGGCCTTTACAACTATATTGGAAGGTTTTAAATCCTGTAATAAATTTAAGTTTATATTTTAATTGTGTGGTAAAATAAAAGTGAGCAAACGTGGCACCCATCCTGCGAAAAGCTTTCTTATAACAAGTGATCATTCAAAATTGAAAACACTGAGCCATGTGATATGCGTAAGATTTTCACAAGCTTTCGTGGTTTATAGATCATAATCGGCCGTTCAGAAAAGAAATTCAGTAAACCACTCTTAAACCATCAAGCCTAGTCTTAGTTTATAAAATAGTTTTTCCCGCAAATAATAATGCTACTCCTCAACTTACGAGAAAGTGTGCTGTTAAGCACAAACTTAACTAGTAAAGAAAGGCTATCTTCGGCGCATCGAAGATTATATGCACTTGCAGCTGTATTGTTGCTATGGCAGCTATATGATATAGTAGACCGACCTTAATGATCTTTTGTGACCACTTAGAAAGCACACTTATACATCTAACTAGTCAATTTTATGAAGATACTTGAGAAACAATAAAGTTACATGCAACCACTATTTCCTATGGAAGATCTATTATATAGTAGGGCGATACTAATAATTTTTGTGGACACTTTGTAAATTTCATTAATTCTTTGTAAATAATAATATTCTCTGATTGTAACATTACAGAACAGAGCCAGAAAATAAGGTTAAACAAAATAAACTTCAAATATAAATTTTTCGAAATCGGTTAACCAGAACTGATGTTCTTAAAACCAAAAGTACCTGATCTTAGCCGAGTTATGGTTCTAGTATCAATAAATTATTATATTATATAATGATATAAAAATCACATAAAAATGTGAACCATATTCATCTCTTACCGAAACAATTATCGTAACTACCAAAACCCGTACAACTTGACGGCTTTCAGCTAGGCTTTCACTGATATGAATTATGATAATTAAATATGATACTTAACTCTATGTATAATTCCAGCGGAATGTAAATGCTTTATTCCACAGAGCATTTGGTAAAGCAAATACGACATTCTATCATGATCTAAATCCATTTGAATAACTTGACATAGATTTGCATCCATTAGTTCCATGACAAGGTAAACATCTTGAAATTCTTCTAAATTGCGTTGAGGAGTAAAAGCATTAAGCAAACCGATAATCTGCAAAAGGAAATTCATTAAAAAAAACTTTTTTTCATAAGCAAATTTATTGACTTACATTCTTGTGGTTTACAAGCTTCATAAGTTTAAATTCTCGGTAAGCTCTTTTTGCGTGCGTAACATTTTGGAATGGTCGCGAAAGCTTTTTAATAGCGACATGCTGTTCGGTAATCGTATCATAAGCAGCACTGTAACGAATAACAGTAAATAGTTATTGTAATATTGATAAGTTTTACCATTCCGTTTTCTGATGCTAGAGGAATAAAGGAATTATAGATGATATTTCATCAATTAGAGTTGGAACTGCCAAACCTCGCGTAGCTTAAATTGTTGTGACTTTGTTTCACTACTCAATCATTCTTGCTTCTAAAGGGTATATCTCTGCGCTCTCAAATTTTTATACTACTACTTTTTTTACTACTTTTCCTACTGTGCGTGATCTTGATAATTTGGAAAAAGACAATTATAAAAAAGGTTGTGGCGGCGTGAACGGTCTTGTCCCAAATGCAATAGCATGCAATTGAATTTCGCAATGTATAACTCTGTGACAAATCGATTTTGATATTTATAACAAAGGCAAACAAGCTTAAAAGACAGCCTTCGGAAAGTAACATTTGCATAAGCCAAAGGAGTTCTGGAGAAGCGTTTTATGGACAGATGAAAGCTCCTTTGAGTATAATTCATCAAAAAATAAATTTTTTGAAAGATTGCTACACAGGCAAAAAAAGGCGGCTCGTTTGCCAAAAAGTAAGCCACGGTGAAGGCTCTGTGATGTTCTGGGGATGTGTGGCGTATAATGGACTGGGTGACTTCGTTCCTGTCACTGGCTCGATGGCCAAGGCCAATGTTTGTCGGTTCTAAATGATAATGCCTTTACTTCTGGAAACAGGCTTATTAGACAATTCTTTATCCTGCAACACGATAACGCCCCATGCCACAAAGCTAAGATGATTACAACATTTTTAAAGGTTTTACCACTTTGGACTGGCCACCTCAAAGTCCAGATTTAAATATAATTGAAAACGTCTGGTCTCTTATAAAACGCAAAAGAACAGTATCGTTGAATCAAACCAGAGAGGAGACAATTTCTGAGATCACTTCCCTTTGGGAATCCCTTTGGGAAGAGATATCTCCAGAGATCATCCAAAATTTAATCGATTGAGTACCTCGACGACTGCAAAAAGTTATTGAAGCCAAAGGAAATTATATATTTTACTAAATTCTCTTTTATCCTTTACTTTTTTTAAGTTTAAGCTTTGTTATTCATATTAAATGGTACTTGTCAAAATACTTATGCCACTTCATGAAAATTACTTTAGTTTATATTTTTTCAAGTTCATATGACAAAATGTTGATTTCATTATTTTGAAGTTTGTATTAGCGCTAAGTAAAACATAAAAAAAAATTATTTAGTTGTATTAAACCATTGTATAGTTACATACAAATTTCACCATTTGTTTTTCGTCAAAATAATTATGCCGACTAGTGTATATATAATACTAATACTACTTTTTATACCCTTGCAGAGTGTATTATGACTTTGTCATGAAATGCATTGAACGAGGCATCTCCGTCCCATATATTATTGATCAGGACGACGAGACGAGTTGATATAGCCATGTCCGTCTGTCCCTCAGTTTTTGAATTAGGTGAATGAAATTTGGTACGTAGAGTTCTTTTTGCAGGCAGCACATACGCTGCCGCTGAATAAATTCACAAAATTTCGCTTGCATTTTCATGATTTGTTCTATAAATATAAAATGTAAAAATGTTTTGTGAACTTCAATGGAATTATATATGTGTACCAATCGGTATGCACTGGAAAAATACAGTTAGCAAAGTGCCGTTACTTCGCATATTTTGTTTTCTTATCTCTATCGTTAATTACTATGCAGTTTTTCGGCTCAAAGGAATAGGTTCACCTTATTGATTTTTTAGTTTGTGATGAAATTCTGATAAGTAGCGACCAAATTAATTTTGAAATTTATTACTTTATGTATTTAAATTGAATATTAAATGCAAAATGGGTCGCGGAGAGCAATTATCCGACTACAAAGAGGTCAAATCCAAGCATATCACAAAGTGGCCTCATCGCAAAATAGATAAAAAAAATTTGAAGCCAAAATTTTGTTCGTAATTTTTACGAATCAAAGCAGAATATGGAAAAATATGAAAAGCGGTATCAAATACGCGACCAGTGCGAGTGACAGAAGGTATATTCTTCGAAAAGTGTCCAATTCCCATCTCTCAGCACCCAAAATTAAAGAAATTTGTGGTGTTAAGGCAAGTGTATCAACGGTAAAGATTGTAATATTGTCGACTGATCACCTAAAGCGCTTAAAGCTTAAAAAAAACCTCTATTAAATGATGCACGCAAAGCGTCAAGCCTGCAATTTGCACGCAAGCACGATCTTTGAAAAGAATATCAATTTCTGACCCTTCACGACACGTGTGAAGGAGGCCATGGATCTACCAGCACGATAATATTCCCATACATACTTCTAGGGTGGTAAAAGAATGGATTAATGCTCAAAATGTGGACTTGCTCGACTGGTCTCAATATTCACCTGACCTTAATATAATGGAAAATGGGTGGAGACTATTATCGCGCAAGGTGTATGAAGGAGGCAGACAATTTGAAAGCAAAGAAAATTTACTTGCAGCAATTGAATTCGCCTGGCCAACAGTTTCATTGGAAGTTCTCAAAAAATTTGTATAGCTCACTATCCGACCGTCTGTTTGAAGTTATTTTGTAATAAGGGAAGATTCACTCATTATTGAAATAAATTAAAATATCATTGAAAATATACAACTATAAGTGAAACCCAAAAAAATTTAAAAGAAGCTTAGCTTTTATTTAATTTAAATTTTTTATATGCTAAACCTATTCACATGACCGAAAAAAAATCATGACTTTTGTTCATGTTTCAGAAAAATAAATAAATATGGAGAAAATAATGAACTTATGAAAATCAAACTTTTGGATCTTATTAATAAGGTTACAGCCCAATTACTGATCATTATCGGTTTTGATCGGATCGCACAACTACATCATATAGCTCCCATAGGAACAATCGGTTCAAAAGTTGTTGTATGGAAAAATTTTTTGATTCTCAAAAAATTTTGACTAAATTTTAAGTTGCATGGAAAAGTGTAATTTCTCAACGCACACCTAAATTTATTAAGATCGGATTATAAGATCATTTAGCTCTGCAAGGGTATGTAATCTTTGGCGCGCCGAAGATAGCCTTTCCTTACTAGGTTTTTTAATAATTTGGAAAGATTGCGATCAATAGATAAGTTAAAAAGTTTGAGTAAAAGAAGATGAGATGATATGATGTTGAAGATTGACAGTTAAGAAGAAATTAGATTGGGAAAAATTTGCCTCGCAGCATTTGACTCTGAAAATCATGATCTTCTAATCTTCAAGCTTTATCTAATTGGAATTACATGACCTGCCATCTATTTTGTCACACTCCCGACAGCATATTTATGCTGATTTTATTTATTTTTTTAACTACTTATTACGTCAATTAATTACAGTCGACTCGAATATTACAGTAGTTAAAAATAATTATTTGTCAACTAAATTAGAAATTAAGATATAAAATTAAATTAAAAGAGAGACGAGTTGATATAGCTATGTAAAAGTGTAATTTCTAAACGTATACCGTATATTATTGAGATCGGATTACTATATCAAACGTCTCTGAAAGGGCATGTAATCTTCGCAGTGCCGAAGATAGCCTTTCCTTATTAGTTTTTATTTTGTTCTATTTATCTATTAATCTTTTATGTATTATTATTATTAATTTTATATATAAATTTAAAATTTTAATTTAATTTTATTTTAGCTTACAATCTTTAAAAGCTAAGCTTTTGCAAATATCTCTTTAAATTTATCAATCTACATGTTATATTTATTCATTAAATGCGCACAACTCATATATTTTTAAGCTGAATTTGATAATATAGAAAAAAATAAATAATTTGTAGGAAGACGCCTCCCTTCGTTTGAAAATTGATTTATAGATTGTAAAACACATGACATGCAAATTTTTAAAAATATTTTATTCCACACCTATTTTTTCCATGAGACGAAAAAAAATAAAATACTCAAAGTATTATTTATTCAGATGTAAACTAATCTTTTTCATATTGAATATTGTACTGAAATGCAAGAGGGTAATAATTAGGCTTAAGTTTTCTTCAACAAAAACACATTCTAGATCACTTTTCTCAAAACATATTTTTGTGACTATAATTAATGTACACTTACCAAACTATTCCTTGGGCACCTGATCCAATCGGCCTCAATTTGATGTAGCGACTAAGGATCGTGAAATTAGTATCGCCCACTTCTACGGTATAGTGATGCTGAGCAGCCATATTCAATATATTTTATTTATTTTTCTGTTAAACGTAGATATTGACCATTTCGACCTAAAATATGCCAAACGAAATACATACGTATTAAATATGAAAAACAAGGCAATGCAATGATATACAATCCAACTACCTGATAGAAAAATAACAAATAACGAAATACAGTCTCTGATTACCTTCTTAGTCAAGAGAACAGTGTAAAAGTTTGGTTACTTTCTTTTGATTTTTATGACTTTAGAGTAATGCATACAAAATTGTACCTTCAAAAAAATAGTTGTGCCGGATGGGAAACGTTGAAAAAAATCGATGAATACAAAACTTAAAAAATATGCTTCATCGGTAAGTTTTATTAAGTTTTGAATGTACATATATTAATGATTAAAATTTATTGGAATTGCACCGTTGTTTTATTTATAGCGGATGGAGAAAGTATTACTCGGCCGAGAAGAGAGCTAAAGACAATAGACCTCAAAATCAAGGCGAAACATAAAAAAAAGTATTAAGGAAAGGCTGTCTTTCTAAATGATTTTAGGTTTGCATTTAGAAATTATACTTTTACATATAACTTGTAAATTACAAGATACGTTGAAAGCCATACAATAAATTTGGAAACGCTTTTTTCTATTGGATGCTACCTGCAGAAAAAGCTTCATACCAAATTTCACCAATCTCAAAAACTGAGTAACTAGTTTGCATATAAACAGACGGATAGAAAGCCAGACGGACACAGCTACATAAACTCATCTCGTCGTCCTGATCAATAATATATATTTACTTTATGTTTCGAATTAAAGGGTTGTACTGTAGTGAATGAGATTAAAATAGTTATATTTAGTTAGACAGACTCTAGTGAGTATGTTCTGTGTGCACCAATCACAGGATATATCAACAAATTCACTAACACGATAGTTAATCCTGTGGTAGACTGAGCATTATGATATAGGTTGTAGTTTTCTATGCTGGTTTTAGTCTTAGTGTTAGTGCTATAGATTTGATAAATGCTATCACGAGCAGAAATTTATACTTTCTGTTATTGAGAATCACAATGATATCATATGCCATTTGGAAAATGTCTTTTAAAAGGACAGGGTAACGATCCCAAACACTCGAGTAAGCTCAATGAGGATTTTATGGATCTGAAGAAATTCTACTCTTCTGATCTAAATACTATCTAAAAATTATGGGGCGATGTAAATAGAGTTGGAGATGCAACATAAGGTTTAGTTTTGGCAAGTGGTTGAGGAAACACAGCAATAATTCCTTTGAAGCGGTGAAATAACCTCATCGGTTCTATGTCACCCCGGTCATGAAAAAAAATTAATTTACAACTAACTAGATCATAAGAAACATATTCAATGTATTATTTGCACTTAGACTTTTATTATATATTTTTTTGTATTTTTGTTGTACCCACTACTATTGGAAGGTTGCGTTTTTATGAAGGCTAAGCTTTTTACAAAAAACCATGTTAATTATTAGAAATTATTTTAAAAATTGGGTATAGAAATATTGTGTTTATCATTCAATTTACATAGAGGATTTAATACGGCATCGCCAAATTTTTCCAAATAAATTTTCGTTTAATTTCTTAAGACATTATTTGAAAAACAATTTAGCCAATTTTTTTCTACGTTACCTAGGGATATAAATAATAAAAATTATTTTAATATGTTAGATTATATAAAAATATTTAGAAAAACAGTTATATACCGATTTTTCGCTTGTGAGTAAAATAAACTTAGCCAATAGCATGGAATCGCAAAACTCTGAACTATATAGTTTTAATTTTCCTTTTCCAAATATGAACCATATCGATTTATTGAATATATTATTTTAAAATTATATGAACACCTGGGAAGCAAAGCAATCGAACTTATCAGGAGCCAAATAACAAGTCTACCGGCTTGTAATAAGTGAAGGGTAACAAAGTGGCAAATGCAAGCTGATGTAGATGTACAAATTTGCCATCAGTTTTGTAAAAATAAATGAATATGCATATCGCATACAACTTACATATTTTAAGTATTAAAATTTGTAATTTACTAATTAAATTTAGATTCCACAGGATACACGTCTCGAAAGATGAAAATGGAGGAAGAGAAAAAAAGCAACACCATTTAGGCATATATTATTAATTTGTAATCCATTATTTAAAATGGATGCCTGTTTGAAGTGATTGCCGCTTGTTTGCTTTCCACTGGAATGAATTATGGTCATGGGAACATTTACGTATTAAGATACAACTTAAAAAAAAAAGAGTAAATTGAGGACTTTAAGTCTTGCAACTACATCAAAGAAATGTAATTAGTGTTATCTATATCCACTATAACATATTTTTCAATCACAATTCTTTGCGCATCCACTACGCAATGTCCATACCCACAAACACAACAATATACTTCTTGGGGAGTTGAACATGTATACATATGTGTGTATGTTGTATATAATCATAAGCTCAGAGCTGCCTGTATTCACCCTATGTATATATGTATGTACAAATGTACCTACAAACAATCCATATGCACGCATACAAAAAAATATTTTTATATGTATACATGGCAGGACATTTTTATCTATTTATGTTTGACAAGATACTTATATATATTTATAAATTGTGGGTTTGATTTTACACATAAATGCACACAGATTATATTAAACGCAGTCTAAAAAATTTACCTGAGACCAATAATTTGAACACTAAAAATGAAAAATCGATTTTTCCATTGCATTGACGAGTAACATAAAAAAACTTAAAATTCATATGAACTGGTAAAAGATATTGTTATAGTATATTAATCTTATATAGTCATTAATAAAAATTTCTTTTCTGTTTTAATAACTTAAACTTATTCCTTTTATAAGATAATAAATAATCGGCCCACAACTTCAAACACGAAATTTCTAATAAATACTGCGAATTAGTGATGAACAAAAAGGTTGAGACATATGTATATCGATGTTTGGTTGCTTACAGTGCGGATTATTAAAAAAAAATCGATATAAGCCATAACCTCGAAGAATACATAATTTATCGGTTCAACTGATATTAAGCATCGATTTTCTAATAGTATATTATTTAACATGTATTTCTATTTTGGTTGTACTGTGAGAAGACTTCAACTTCCTTCCTTTTTTCGATCCAACCAACCAATATATATATATATATATATATATATATATATATATACATATATGTGTATATATACTGGATGGTTAGTGATTGAGCTCCCTCAATTTGAAGAGCGATCAGATGGGCAGTAGCAGCCGACTATGAAGGTTGTCCTCGCACGCTTATTCACATACATGGGCTTCCAACTTATTTCGTTCCAGATGAGCCAATCTATTATTGTCCGAAGACTCCTTGGGATCGTTGTATAGATAGAGCCGAAAACTATCGCGTATACCAAGATTTTCTGATTTTTGAAGCAAGTTTTCGTTTAATATAGTTAAATACACTTTAAAAACCGCCATGATTGCCCGTAGCTTTAAGGTGATTATTTTCCAGCTCGGTGTTTGGCCCCCGCTAAACATATTGTCTTCCATCAGAACCATCGGAAAATAGGTTAAACTTTGACTCGTCTGCAAAGATTACATCATTCCAAAAAGAATTCGGGTGAATTTCAGGCGCCTTTGCAAATTTTACGCGGTACTCCTCATTTTTGTTGCTTATAAATGGATTTGCTCGAGCTACTCGACCATTGAACATTTGATCCTGCAGCATACGGCGCACTGTACCAGCACTACATTTCTTCTTAATTTCGTGCTCAACCTCTACAGCTAATTTTCGAGTCGATAGCTTTGAATTTTCTTTATATTCCAAATTATTCGTCGCTCTTCATGGTTATTGGAAATCTTATTCGGCGCATTTCGAACTTTACCTTCAATCCGATTTTCACGAACAAACCGTTGAATAATGTATTGTACCGTTCTGGGGCATAAGGATACCATTGCTGCAACGAGCCGCTGACTTTTTCCACTTTTGAAATGTTTTAGAACTAATTCTCGTTGCTCAATGGTTTTAGGCGGTACCATTATCCCCTATATCTTCTTACTTTAGTGTGAACAAGACCAGAAACTCATAAAATATATATTTTTAAGTATTTAAAATAACAAAATTAAAAAATCTACAATTTCTTGTAAATAAATTAACTGCAGGAAATAACGTGCGGCATGAAAAAAGTTATTTCACTATATTAAAATATTTTTATTATCTTTTATAGTAGTGGCGATTTAAACTTTTTTTCTTAGCTGCACGAAATAAGCTGGGAGCCACTGCGTATATGTGCTTTGGTTTTTTGTCAATTGAAAGCTACAATAGATTTTCCTTTTTAATGTTTTCTGCACAGGTAATAGTGTCTATTTGCGTGTACATGTTTGCAGAAATGTATGCATTCCTTACAAACGGCTCGGCTTAAGAAATTGGAGGAACTGGCGCGCCGAACATTAGACTAGTAATTATGTATTTAAGATCTGTCGATCAGCGACAATTATTAAAATTTATGGTTTTAACTTGGCATTGACTTTCTTTCTTTATATCATCATATTCCCAGATCGAGCAGTTGTTTCTTTCATTTAATCATAAACACAAAGGTCGAGCGGGTGTGTTCTATGTATTCGTATATTTGCAGTGTTCTAGGTCGCAAGAATATTAATGTGATTTTCTAGTCTTCTCATTTATCTTGTATTGCGCTTTTTGACCTCATCATTGACCTCAGGAATCTTCAGCACTTTGCGTATGACACTGTTTTCATTATATATGTGTGCACTAGAGGAATAACGAAGTACTTTGTTTTTAAACGTTTCAATTAGTGTTCTGTTACTGAGGGAAGCTGTTCCTCATAGTTGAATACCATGGGTCCACATTGAATTCATAATTGTTTTGTATATCAGAAGGTTCGAACGGATACGAAGTTTTGATCTACGGCCGATGAGCGAATAGTAAGCTTTATGTTATTATTAAAGTTTCTTCAAGGGTTCGTAAACTCAGACACTGATAATGTCTTACAAGGACCTTTAGTGTCACCTATCTTTTCAACCTCAAATCTAACGTGATTATGTACATTTACTACATTGTACGGAACTAAATATTTCGCTTTTAACTTTAATCCAATGCCATACTGTTCACGCTTTATAGCTACCATGTCATTTAATTTATATTGTCTTTCTACTTTCCTTTTCGAGTTAAAAGCTTTCTTTCTCTCCTTCTGGAATAGGTTTAGGTTTCCACGAACTCCTTCCCCAATATTATTTCGATACTCATCCAGTGTAATTAGTAAATCCCTCAATATTTGTTTTATGTCCTTTTTCCGAAGTTCAAACCTATTAATAATTTGCTGAACTATGTTTAAATCGCGTTAGTCACGGAAAACATGGGAGGTGAAAGCACTACCTCTGTTTGTGACTTTACTGACAGCTGTATTCCATTTTAATTTTTTGGTACCGGGAAACATGCTACAGCGCGAGTTTCCCCTCGCTTTGTCTAATTGTATTGGCTTCTAGAATATAACCTAAAAAATTAACCTTTTCTTGCAGAATCTGATACATTTCCAAATTAATATTTAAAATGAGATTCAAACTTATCCAATACTTCATTATATCAATTATCTGTATAATATATCTGTATCGTCCATGTAAAGTACAAAACCATTATTCTTAACCAAATCAGACAAAATAACTATTATAAACCTAGTGAATACAGCATGGAAGTTGAACATGAAAGAACCCGTTAGTTGAATCTAATGTCGTAAATACCCTTTGTGCACAGTAACTTCTCTAAAAGTATGTCCATATAGGTCATCGGGAAATTGTCTTGAATTATCTTTTCATTCAACTTCCTGTAATCGCAGGAGAGTAATTTCTTCTTATTATTCTACGCGATAAAAACTACTGGAGATGCATACTCCGAACAACTCAATTTTATTATTGCTGCAGAAATGGATTTTTGCCGGCTCATATTAACTTCATTTTTAAAGGTGAGTCAACATTGCGTATCACCGATAATTCGTTACCATACCTTTGACTTCACTCTCACAAGCACAATTTTAAGGTTATCTGCTACTAGCACGCGAGTGCCAGTAAGTTTAAAAAGCGTTTCCTTGCACAAAGATTGTGCTCCTGGTTGTACAGGTTGCCTTTCATTTTCTGTAGCTCCTATTCGATTTTTAAACTGAGTTCCCGTTCTCGTCCATGTCTATGTGCTCTAGAAGTATTCTACCCTAAATCGCTTAAAAACTTATGTCTTCATAGGGTACTACATGAAATTCAAGTTAAATCTTGATCTTCTCAATTTCCACTAAGGCTTAAAACTATCAAAATTACGATCTTGATGATCAGCATGACATCTCTTTTCCTCCTAATTGGCTATTTTTAAGTTTACGAAACACACTTCTACGGATCAACCATAAATCAGCACCTGTATCTACAAGTCTTTTAATTTTGCCCAAAATAACTTTCAACTTCAATTCAAGACCTGATGCAGTAAAAAGGATTAACGCATTTTGAACAGCTTCATTCCCTTGAATAGCAACAGTATTTTTCTTTTCTACTCGATTGATTGACATTACTACTTGTCCTTATAGTCCACACTTAAAATATTTTAAGTCGCTACTTGGGGAATCTTTTTTAAAATGCGTTTTTTCGACGCACTTAAAACATCTCTTAACCTTTCCTGCTGTATCTTATAACCCCTAGCATCCGGAATGCCTTCTATAAAATATTCGATCAAGCTTGCATCATCCAACTTATTCGGCTTTGCAATTATTACTGGCCACAAAAATTAATTCATCGAATAACTTTTCTTTATATGACATCTCTGCAACATTTTATATACCTCTGCCGATGATAGTTTTACCTTAAATTCGTTTATTATTTTTATTTATTATTAAATCAAAAATATAAAATAAATAAAAAATATACATTAAATTCAAATGTAGAAAATTAAGTAAATTAAAAATTATAAGTAAGATTAAAATTACATTACATTTAAGGCTTCTGGAGTATTAAATACAAATTAATTTTTTTTTTTTCTGGTCCAACATTTGTTGCACAGGACTGGGGAAAACCCAGGGAAAAAACCCAATCAGACCAGGAAAGAAGGCGAAAAAGAGAAATATAAGGATTGTTGAAAATAGAATAGAATAGAATAAAAGGATAGAAAGTAAGAGAGTCATAAAGTAATGTAGCACATCACATGGACATACATAATAAACAATATGACCGTGTGCCCCAGTTTGATCGAACCGAGGATCCAAAGTAGATGGAGCAAATGCGTCATTGTATCGCGCTTCAATCCAAGCTATTGCTGTGGAGAAACTAATTATAATGCAGATACCCAACATACAACTGCATCCATTTCTACATAAAAAATTAACAAAAATCAATCGAGTATTGATTCTAAAAATGCAACAAAATAATCAGAAACTCGAGATTTTGAGAGGATTCTCGGTTCGTATCCGGACTTATTTAGTGATGTGTTAAATTATAATAAAGAAAGATAGAGAGAAAAGTGGACAATCCAGGAAAACACTAACCAAAAAAGATGCAGTGTTGCCAAGGCAGCAACTACGTCAACCATCAATGATTAGGGTTTTCCCGAAGATAGAAAAGAACAGATTTTAGATGTAAGAGAGAGAGTTCTAAAGAGATAACATGATAAAATTCGTTGTAATTAGAGCACAGAACACGGAATCGATTGTGCAACGCATAGTCACTTGTGCAATTAGACAGAAGTAAATATAAAGTCGAGATACAAGTAAAGGAGAGCTAATGTCACCAATAATGAATTTATGAAGAAAAATAATACCAAGGATAGTTCTACGGTTAGTTAATGAAGGGCGATCAATGAGTAAGAGCCTATCAGAGTAAGTGGAAGACGGCGATCGGGATCCCAGCTTAAGCCACGAAGAGCAAACAGGAGGAATTGCTGCTGAATGGAGGACTCCAAACACATAAACAATATTCTAGTATGGGGCGAACTACAGAACTATAAAGGAGTTTGGTAACAAAGCGACAAGTAAGCCGTCTATCCAGGTGGACACCAAGGTATGTTACTTCATCGGTTTGTGGAATGTTGATATTTTTTAAAGACAAAGGAGGGCAGGTTTGTTTATTTAAGGTAAAGGTGACATGTTTGCACTTTTGGTCATTTACATGTATGCGCCAGTCTGCTAGCCACTTTTCTAAGGCTACCAGATGAGATGCTGGCTGCTCCATTGCTCTTGTTGGGCACTTACAGCGACTTAGGATAGCAGTGTCATCAACAAATGTCGATGTTGCTTTAAGACTATTAGTCGGTATATCTGTTGTGTAGATAATGTACAGTGTTGGTCCAAGTACGCTACCCTGAGGTACACCAGCCAATTGGATGATATTCAGAGATGAAATCTTTCCACCTTACTGCGAAACTTCTTTGCAAAAGGTATGACTCCAATATCTTATGTATGTTTTGTGGGAGTAACATGTTGATTTTCTGGATCAAGCCATCTAGCGAAACGCGGTCCAAAGCTTGGCGACATCCAGGAAAACAGCGGAGCAATACTCTCGCCGTTTAAATGCATTGCGTATCTCAGAATTTATCCGGTTTACTTGTTCAATAGTTCCATGCTATTCGCGGATTGGAGCAGTGGGACAGCACTGTTTATGTGTAAGTGTAGCTTGATCTGATTCAGGAGCCGTTTTTCAAATATCTTTGATAGGCACAGGAGGAGACTGATAGGTCTGTATGATGAAGGCTGGGACTTGTCCTTTCCTGCTTTATGGATCATAGTGATGATTGATTTTCTCCCTTGTTGGGGATAATAACCCCATTTCATCATTTGGTTGAATATTATGGTGAGAAAATATACTGCACAGCTCGGCAGTTCTATGATCATTTTAGGAGACATCAGATCGTGACCCGGTGGCTTTTTTTGATTTCTGATTTTGTCCTTTATGACCCCTGTAACGTCTTCTGCTCGGAATGTGATGGGCATAGTGGCCTTAAGATTGTTGATAGTTGGGAGCAAAAAGCCGTTTGTTGCTGAATGTGGTTTGAAGACATTT
Organism: Drosophila repletoides; assembly: GCA_018150835.1. NCBI lineage: Eukaryota > Metazoa > Arthropoda > Insecta > Diptera > Drosophilidae > Drosophila > Drosophila repletoides. Next base: position 12,410,482 of record JAECWQ010000221.1, read on the forward strand.
TCTAAGTGGTTGACAAATATATTTGCTATTTCGTTGCTCCGAGTCCACTCTCCTGTTTGGGTACGCAATGGTGAATCAGTCTCGATTGGTGGGCATACGTCTGACTTGGCTTTCCACAATGGAAATCGTTTGTTGTTTGGGGCGAGTTTCTCCATGTAGTGTTTTTGCTGTAAGTTTTGTTCATCTTTTAGGGCTTTGCGTAGTAAATGGTTGGCTATTTATAGCCGCTCCTTTGAGGCAGGGGATCTATGGGCTTGCCATTCTCTTATCTTGTCGCGTAGTAGCTCTTCAATAAGTCTAGAAGTCCGATCACTGTTGTAAAGTTTATTAGCTGTTATTATTGGAGTGGAGTGTTTTGCAGCCAGAGACATTACGGACGTTAGTGTTTCAACTGATCTATCATATTTACAGCCAATGTTTGGGCAGTCTTCAATGTGAGAACTTATGTATTTCCTGTACTTCAGCCAATCTGTTTTGTTAGAAAAGAGGAAATGTGGTCGTTCAGAGAACTGTGTGTGGTCATAGAGGTGAAGTAAGATTGGCGAGTGATCCGATGATAGATCTGTTAAGTGCTCCACATTAACCTGATCTTGCGGCACTCTTCTCGTAACAGTAAAATCAATAAAGTCGGGCTGCTTTTTTGGATCTGTGGGCCAATATGTGGGCCTTCCCGGGGAAAAAAAGTCAAGCTTATTTCGTGGTATGATTATGGCATTATAAAGTTGTTTTTCTTTCGGATTACTGAGCCTAGATCCCCAGTGGCTGTGCTTGGAGGTGGGCAGTATACTGCGGCTACGTTTAAATAACCGCTTTGAGCTTCGATACGAATTGATGTTGCCTGTAGATAAGTAGTTGCAAATGATGGCAACAGGTAATGCTTGATGCGACACTTGATTAGAATGCCAGTGGCTTCATGAGCCTTGCCATCGGGATGTTTCGTCGCATAAAAACTATAAGTTAACACCAACGACAAAGTCGGCGGAAAGCGCGGCACTCCAGTCAAGCAATGTGCAGCACTCACCGGATTTTGGGAGTTGGACGGGCGACGTTACCCGATACCGTCGCACAGGCGTAGCCAGTGACCGCTGCCGGTCACGAGGCGCTGACGCGGCGTTCAACCGGAACTCTGCTGATGACGCGAAGCTTCGATGGACGAAATTGGACACCATGCAGCTGGTGGCATGCGCGCAGTGAATGACCGTCGCTGATCACGAGGCGCTGATGCGGCGTTCTGCCAAGAACACCGCCGACGATCCGAGGCTTCGAGGGATAGTGTTAAATAGATTTAAGTTAGTCTATTATTGAGTATCAATCGGCCCTCACGGGTGTTTTATAATATTGTATTCTCGCCGGACCTACGGGCAAGTATATTAATCAATAAACATAAACAATAATAACAAACCCGATTTGTTTAATTTATATACCTTGATGTGAAAATAATTTTTGCTTGTTAGGTGAGTTTCTGGCGTCGATGTTATAGTGATCAAGAAACTGCAAGAGTTCGTTTTTGTGCTGCGAAATGCCATTCGCATTCCAGAAGGATATATTTAAAGGAGCCATTTAAGCAAATTTTTTGATTAGGAGCTCCAATAGAAGATTTTGGTTACGCATGATTTCCTGCATCGTTTGTTGTATTGCTACCATTGTATTTGTTAATGTAGCCAGCATTGATTCTATTCCACTAAATAAACTGGATGGATTTCCAGTGGTACTTTGGGCAGGAATTTCTGGCCTCTGTTGCTCTGCCCGATGCTGCATTATTCCAGTGGCTTGTTGAAAGTTATTTTTAGTGACAGGTGTACGACTCGTTGTTGTAACTTAACGCTTTAGCAAAAGAAACGCCTGGAGTTGTATTTGATGGTATATAAGGCACGTTTGGCCTTATGGCTGGGTTTCGAGATGCAGTTTTTTGCTGGTTTAGACGACTTTTTAACTCCTTATACACAGGGCATCCTCTATAGTTGGCGGTGTGGTTACCCCCACAGTTACTACATTTTTTGGCAGATAGGTCCTCCTTATTTACGGGGAAGAGTTCAGTAAGATGTACGTCCCCGCCCGCAACGCAAACGGCACATAGGGTGCAATAAGTTTCAGTATGTCCGTATTCCTGGCAATTTGTGCACTGGAAGGGTCCATTTATGCAGTTCCTCAACGGTGACTCTCCGATGCAGTAGATACGCTAGCTTGGAGATTGGATGGAATTCATTTATACCAAAGTGGATATACTGTCAGGTGTCAATTCTACCTTAAACATTGGTTGGGGGATTTTATTTCTATTTATTATATTCATAGCTATTTTGACTTCAAAGCCCTTATCCTTAAGCCCATCTATTAGCTCCTTCACTGGAACTGTTGGTTCGATCTCTTTTATAACAACTTGTATACCTTTGCTACTTTTAAGTTGATAGGTGTAATAGTTCATTTTTTCATTATCAAGGGATTCGCACACAGATCGATAGTTTTGTTTGTCATTTACTTGAATTTTTGTTTCGTAAACGTTACCCCTTTTTATCGAGCTGACGTAGAATTTACTATCTCCAAGTGAGTCCGTTAGCGTTTTAAATAATTATGTACAGTTGACCTGATGCACATAAATAGGTGGCGGCTTATCCTTTGGTATTTGAATGTCATTTTCATTTTTATTCTGGTCACTGAGGATTGCGAAGCTATTGTTCGTCAATGCCTTTTTAAGTTCAGGGCTCTCAGACGTTTTCGTTATTTTGGGTACGCTTGTTTTCTTTATTGCTTGCGGGCTTAATTTCCGTTTTATTTGTACATATGATATATGTCGCTGTGAAACTGCTGTTGGTGTTGATGTTGTTGTTGACAACGAAGACACAGTAGCGCGGGCATAGTACTGGTCATTGTTGTGATCAGCAGTTTATTAGTTAGGTAGTAGGGGTCGGGGGACGGGCACTGGGCACTTCACGATCCACTTTTCGTTTTTTGCTGCTTGAGCAAAATAAAGCTGGCGACAGTTGTTGTTGGTATTGTCTCTTCGTCAGCGCGTATAGAGAAATAAGTGTTATTCCGAATTGACGACAGTCGACGTTCGTCTTGTTCTTGTTGCTGCCGAGCGCGAGTTTGGCTCATTTTTTGATTTCTTTCACAGCTTACACGTTGGCATTTGTTTCACTAAGATTTTATATTGTGTTTGTTTTATTTATTTATTTTGATGAGGATTTAATAAATTTTTCATGGGCATCACAAGCACAAGTACTTAAGCATACCCTGAGCGTCTTTTCCCGAATTAATTTGCGGTTAATAGACAGAATATTTGATCTTATTTTTGTCAACAATTGCAGGGTCAACATCTTGTCCATTAGTATTGCCTGAAGACTCCTTACATCCTACTGTACAAATTTCTCTATCAATTGCCACGTCGACTAATCCAATATCCAATACTTGAAGTAAAACTTGCCGTTGTTTTCGCAACTCAAATTTTTCCTTGCTTAATCAACTTCTTTCTTCAACTGATTGGTCTACTCTATACAAATCGGTTGATCTTAATTTTGCTCTGACCCACTTCTATGGCACTATTATAAATTTCAACTTTCTGAATCTAATCTTGACTTTTCTAAATATTCTATTACTAAATCTAACTTCCTTCTTAACTCTCAATGCTATAATGAGTATCTTATGCGCTGCAGCAATCAGTTTGAGCGGGATCCTAAACTGTTTTATAAATTTTGTAAATTCTAAGCGTAACAGCTCGTCTATGCCTCTTACATTTTTCCTGAAGAATGAAGGATCTATTAACTACTTAACTAGTGCTTACCTTTTTGCAAATTTCTTTCAATCCACTTACACTTCGTCCATTAACAATATAGCTTACTCTTATCCTATTTCTTCCTATAACTCTTTATTTGCTCCTATTTTCTTACTGCTCCGCCGAGTGATAAAAATACAGAGCAATTAACCGCAAATTAATTCTGGAAAAGACGCTCAGGGTATGCATAAGTACTTGTGCTTGTGCTGCCCATGAAAACTTATCAAATCCCCATCAAATAAATAAATACAAAAAATACAATATAAAATCTTAGTGAAACAAATGCCAACGTGTAAGAGCATAAGCTCTGAAAGAAATCAAACAATGAGCCAAACTCGCGCTCGGCAGCAACAACAACAAGACGAACGTCGATTATCGTCAATTCGGAATAACACTTATTTCTCTATACGCGCTGACGAAGAGACAATACCAACAACAACTGTCGCCAGCTTTATTTTGCTCAAGCAGCAAAAAACGAAAAGTGGATCGTGAAGTGCCCAGTGCCCGTCCCCCGACCCCTACTACCTAACTAATAAACTGCTGATCACAACAATGACCAGTACTATGCCCGCGCTACTGTGTCTTCGTTGTCAACAACAACATCAACACCAACAGCAGTTTCACAGCGACATATATCGTCAGCTGAATTCGAGAAGCTCCCCCACTCCCTACCAAAAAATAAGCAAAACGGTAGTGGAACGCTAGTACAGACTGGGCTCGATCGTTATGTACAAATAAAACGGAAATTAAGCTCGCAAGCAATAAAGAAAACAAGCGTACCCAAAATAACGAAAACGTTTGAGAGCCCTGAACTTAAAAAGGCATTGACGAACAATAGCTTCGCAATCCTCAGTGAAGGATAAGCCGCCACCTATTTATGTGCATCAGGTCAACTGTACAGAATTATTTAAAACGCTAACGGACTCACTTGGAGATAGTAAATTCTACGTCAGCTCGATAAAAAGGGGTAACGTTTACGAAACAAAAATTCAAGTAAATGACAAACAAAACTATCGATCTGTGTGCGAATCCCTTGATAATGAAAAAATGAACTATTACACCTATCAACTTAAAAGTAGCAAAGGTATACAAGTTGTTATAAAAGAGATCGAACCAACAGTTCCAGTGAAGGAGCTAATAGATGGGCTTAAGGATAAGGGCTTTGAAGTCAAAATACCTATGAATATAATAAATAGAAATAAAATCCCCCAACCAATGTTTAAGGTAGAATTGACACCTGACAGTATATCCACTTTGGTATAAATGAATTCCATCCAATCTCCAAGCTAGCGTATCTACTGCATCGGAGAGTCACCGTTGAGGAACCGCATAAGTGGACCCTTCCAGTGCACAAATTGCCAGGAATACGGACATACTGAAACTTATTGCACCCTATGTGCCGTTTGCGTTGCGGGCGGGGACGTACATCTTACTGAACTCTTCCCCGTAAATAAGGAGGACCTATCTGCCAAAAAATGTAGTAACTGTGGGGGTAACCACACCGCCAACTATAGAGGATGCCCTGTGTATAAGGAGTTAAAAAGTCGTCTAAACCAGCAAAAAACTGCATCTCGAAACCCAGCCATAAGGCCAAACGTGCCTTATATACCATCAAATACAACTCCAGGCGTTTCTTTTGCTAAAGCGTTAAGTTACAACAACGAGTCGTACACCTGTCACTAAAAATAACTTTCAACAAGCCACTGGAATAATGCAGCATCGGGCAGAGCAACAGAGGCCAGAAATTCCTGCCCAAAGTACCACTGGAAATCCATCCAGTTTATTTAGTGGAATAGAATCAATGCTGGCTACATTAACAAATACAATGATAGCAATACAACAAACGATGCAGGAAATCATGCGTAACCAAAATCTTCTATTGGAGCTCCAAATCAAAAAATTAGCTTAAATGGCTCCTTTAAATATATCCTTCTGGAATGCGAATGGCATTTCACAGCACAAAAACGAACTCTTGCAGTTTCTTGATCACTATAACATCGACGCTATGCTTATATCAGAAACTCACCTAACAAGCAAAAATTATTTTCACATCAAGGTATATAGTTTTTATGCGACGAAACATCCCGACGGCAAGGCTCATGAAGCCACTGGCACACCACGAAATAAGCTTGACTTTTTTTCCCCGGGAAAGCCCACATATTGGCCCACAGATCCAAAAAAGCAGCCCGACTTTATTGATTTTACTGTTACGAGAAGAGTGCCGCAAGATCAGGTTAATGTGGAGCACTTAACAGATCTATCATCGGATCACTCGCCAATCTTACTTCTCCTCTATGACCACACACAGTTCTCTGAACGACCACATTTCCTCACTTCTTGGCTGAAGTACAGGAAATACATAAGTTCTCACATTGAAGACTGCCCAAACATTGGCTGTAAATATGATAGATCAGTTGAAACACTAACGTCCGTAATGTCTCTGGCTGCAAAACACTCCACTCCAATAATAACAGCTAATAAACTTTACAACAGTGATCGGACTTCTAGACTTATTGAAGAGCTACTACGCGACAAGATAAGAGAATGGCAAGCCCATAGATCCCCTGCCTCAAAGGAGCGGTTATAAATAGCCAACCATTTACTACGCAAAGCCCTAAAAGATGAACAAAACTTACAGCAAAAACACTACATGGAGAAACTCGCCCCAAACAACAAACGATTTCCATTGTGGAAAGCCAAGTCAGACGTATGCCCACCAATCGAGACTGATTCACCATTGCGTACCCAAACAGGAGAGTGGTCTCGGAGCAACGAAATAGCAAATATATTTGTCAACCACTTAGAAAATGTCTTCAAACCACATTCAGCAACAAACGGCTTTTTGCTCCCAACTATCAACAATCTTAAGGCCACTATGCCCATCACATTCCGAGCAGAAGACGTTACAGGGGTCATAAAGGACAAAGTCAGAAATCAAAAAAAGCCACTGGGTCACGATCTCATGTCTCCTAAAATGATCATAGAACTGCCGAGCTGTGCAGTATATTTTCTCACCATAATATTCAACCAAATGATGAAATGGGGTTATTATCCCCAACAAGGGAGAAAATCAATCAGTCCCAGCCTTCATCATACAGACCTATCAGTCTCCTCCTGTGCCTATCAAAGATATTTGAAAAACTGCTCCTGAATCAGATCAAGCAACACTTACACATAAACAGTGCTATCCCACTGCTCCAATCCGCGAATAGCATGGAACTATTGAACAAGTAAACCGGATAACTTCTGAGATACGCAATGCATTTGAACGGCGAGAGTATTACTCCGCTGTTTTCCTGGATGTCGCCTAAGCTTTCGACCGCGTTTGGCTAGATGGCTTGATCCAGAAAATCGACATGTTACTCCCACAAAACATACATAAGATATTGGAGTCATACCTTTTGCAAAGAAGTTTCGCAGTAAGGTGGAAAGATTTCATCTCTGAATATCATCCAATTGAGGCTGGTGTACCTCAGGGTAGCGTACTTGGACCAACACTGTACATTATCTACACAACAGATATACCGACTAATAGTCTTAAAGCAACATCGACATTTGTTGATGACACTGCTATCCTAAGTCGCTGTAAGTGCCCAACAAGAGCAACGGAGCAGCAAGCATCTTATCTGGTAGCCTTAGAAAAGTGGCTAGCAGACTGGCGCATACATGTAAATGACCAAAAGTGCAAACTTGTCACCTTTACCTTAAATAAACAAACCTGCCCTCCTCTGTCTTTAAAAAATATCAACATTCCACAAACCGATGAAGTAACATACCTTGGTGTCCACCTGTATAGACGGCTTACTTGGCGCAAACACATTGAAACGAAGAGAAACCAACTGAAATTAAAAGCTAGTAATCTACATTGGCTTATAAACGCCCGTTCACCACTAAGGCTCGAGTACAAAGACCTTTTATATAAAGCAGTTCTGAAACCAATTTGGAAATATGGCTCCGAGCTATGGGGCAACGTTTGCGATAGTAACCTCGAATTAATCCAGAGAGCTCAATCGAAAATACTGAGAACTATCACCGGGGCACCTTGGTATATACGGAATGAAAATATCCATAAAGACCTTAATGTTGAAAATGTTACAGCCGAAATTAAAAAGGTGAAAACCAAGTATCAGGTTAAACTTCAGTTCCATCCAAGTAGAATTGCGCAGTCTCTAACAAGGCAGGTTGGCCATTCACGACTCCGGCGAAGAGACCTCCCCACCCAGGAGTAATAGTTAAGGCCGTATTTTAAGAAATAAATTGTAATTAATAACCAAATACTTTAGATTAAGATTTAATTACTTATCGTTAGTCTCCAAGCGAAAAGATCCGATAAATAAAAAAATACCGTTAAAAAAAAAAAATATTCTTTCAAGATGATTAGGAACCGAGTTTATTTGAAAAAAAGGAAGGTCATACAAGGAATCTAAAAAGTCATGTTGTGCAGAAGGCACAAGATAATTAGATTTCCTAAAGAGAGACCACTGGATATTAGGCAAATTGAAATCGCCTAAAACGACAAACATGCCTTTATCACGTACTAGTGTTGATATATATTCAATACGGCTTAAATGCTGCATATAAATAGAAATATCAGAACACGGAGGGATATAAGAGCACGTTATGAAAATGGAACATGATGGAAACGATACCTTAACGGCAACTATTTCCACATCAGGAGGTGAAACGGATAAAGTAATTGACTCGGACCGAAGGCAAGAATTAACTGCAATGAGTACCCCACCACCACGACGAGTTATTCTATCTTTTCTGTAGGATGTAAAGGCTGTAGAAAAAATTTCAAAATTTGAAATTGAGGAACTAAGCAATGGTTCAGAAAAAGCAATAATTTGAGTCTCGAAGGAAGAACTTTATAAAAATACATTAAGTTTAGACACTAGACCTCTAACATTCTGATAACTGATATGTAGTAAAACTGAAGATCGATCTAGTTTTTTGGAGGATTATTACTAATGGTTGCTTGCGAACGAGAGCCACTAGCTTGAAGACTGACAGACACCGGATGAGTGCGTTTTTTTAAAATGAACTCATGAACAATTATTTATGGAGGCCAGAAATTTGGATCACAAATAAGCGAGAATATGTCTGATGGAACACTAATTTTGAAGGAGGCTATTTCCCTAGGTTCAGAGAAATTAAATTAATAAAAAGAACTTATTCCACCCAATAGTTAATGCGTATCCCTTGAACTCGTCCACCTATTATTGTCGGGGCTACATAAGCCTGAAAATTGTATTACACTGCTTTCTACATCCTACAATGAAAACCAAAATCTATTATTCGCTATCGGTGCCACAGTCGCTTGTAATTCATCGCGTGCTGTCACTACCGATTGTTCCTCATCAGGTCTATCTTTGTCATTGTATTGAAACTCGAAGTGAGCTAATAATCAATACTGCAAGCCCCCCTCCTTAACTCCGGTTACTCGTAATCGGAGGTCTAATAACTTTTGTCGTAAATCTACGACCCTCAACGTAATTACCTCGTCAACATTGTTACAATATCCGTTACAAAATTATACTAAAATTAAAATTCAAACAAAAATTCCAATTGGATTATTGTCTTCGGTTTACCGATCATGATCTAAACTCACGCTGTATCAACTAATAAAATGAACAGCTGAACCCATATATCTATCTTAACTCCGACCAGTTCCGACATGATGTTGTTAATAATGGGTAGATAGGATCGTTTTTACCTAACCTTGTTTGAACCTCACTGGTCTCCAGACATCAATGTCTGGTGTCTCTGTGAATACTTTCAAACGTGAATAGTGACGCGTACAAATCATGAATAAGGATTTTCCAGCGCATTGGCATTATAATTTTTATCGATCACGGTGAACATTAGTGATCAGTGAAAATATTCAACTTCCTGATATCATAAAGGAAGTTTTGGCGAGTTTTGATTACGTACACGATGACCAGGAGCACGCTCTCGTTACGAAATGTGTGATAGACCATCGTGATAGATTGCCTATCACAGTATGGTGTCTGTAATAATGTCGGCCGGTTACTTGAAATCAAGGTATGCACATGAAACATCTCCCGAAGATAAGATATTCTTTAGGTTTTTAGTGGATTGTTTTTGTAATTATTTTGTTGGAAGTTCTTGCACCAGTTTAGCTTTCTTTGCTACACAGGTCTCTGCGTTTTTTCTTAAAAGTGTTGGTCAAGACTTGTGGAAAATATAATTGTTAATTATTTGTTGACCCAGGGATAGTCCCGAGGACAAATTAAAAAATTGTGCCGGCTTTAAAGGAGTTTCACGAATTTATTGTTCAAAACTGGGGCGATAATCGTGTTCTATGTTACGACCGTGTTATTCATCAGAAGAATCAGACTTTTTTCGTTGTGTTACCGGTGGAGAAGAAATTCTGCAAACTAACAGGTTAAGCTTGGATTTTGTATGCATAAGTAAAATTCAATTCGCCTTTATTATTATTAATGCGACTTTATATCCCCGATTTTTCCAGCTTCATCTGTGTCGCTCATTCTTTCTTGCGCAACTATGCATGGCACCGACTATATCGCTTTTGCTGGAACTTTACGCAATATATGTACCGGTTGACTCACTTGCATTACTTGCGGCTTGCGTTTGGCGGGTGTTCTCGCTTTCGCTTGCTGCCTAATTTCTCTTAATGGCGTCTGTACGTCAGCAGCCAATTTTAAACACTTTCAGCCCGTCACTAACTTAGAGATTAGTAGACGAGCTTGTTTCGATGAGCCCCCAGGTTATATTATTAACCTTAGTTTTATTTAACATTAAACAAAGTACACCTAATTCTGTTTTTACACGATAGAATGGTTCCCGAGAAATTCGTGTAAAAAAATATCGTGTAAAAAAAGATACTGGCCAAGTACAAAAATAATAGATTGGTTCTAGACCTCAAAAAATAAGTTAAAATTGGACTAAATAATATAAAAAAAATATTGTTGTAGTTATTTTAAGAATTTATTTTCGTTTTCATTTATTAAATAAACTAAATTATAATAAAATAAATTAAAATTTAGATTTCATAAAAAAAATAATACCAGAAATTCATTGCCAAAAAACTTAAATAACATAAAGTACAACCACCATAAGAAAAATTTAAACATTAAACAATTTTATTTATTGTCACTGTCTGATAATAAACGCAAACGTTTGCGAAAGACTACAATATCACTACCATCACTGGAATAATTTTGTTGATCATTATCATTTCTAGCCGACTGTGTTGGGACATCAGTAGATTTTTGAACGAAATCAGTTATCTTAGATTGAGTTTTATTTCGTGTTAACCCATTATAAACTTCCCTGTAAGATGCCATTAATGATTTCAGTTCACGTTGAAATTTGGCAGCTCGTTCCTCGTCATGATCATGTTGTTCAAAATGACTACCTAATTTTGTAGCGAGATCAAGACCTTCTTTAATTAGGGATGCTTTTAAAATTGGACGATCTCTTTCGTCACTGTCACTATGTTCTTTATCATAACGAGTCTCAAGGGTGAGATCTATAATTTCATTTTCGCTCAAGCTTTCATCTAAATTCCAAACTTGGTCTGGAGTATATTCTCCATCTTCAATAATTTTTTTAGTTTTTCGGGAAATTCTTTAGCAGCCAATTCATCAGCGGATGCAGTTTCTCCCTTGATTTTTATATTGTGGAGAGCGTGTCTTTTTAAAAAACCAGTCATCCAACCAGTACTTGCGGAAAATGCATGTTGTTTTGACTGAGATGATGTATCTGGATCAATTTCCTGGATACGTTTATAGATTCTTAATGCTGTCTGCTTGATAGTAAGTCCGTCTACTGGTATTATCTTTTGGGATTTGCCTTCTATCCAGATTACCAAAGCTTTTTCCATTTTCTCTTTAACAACATCCCTTACATACGATGATGACTTTGCACTTAATTTTGTTCCAGAACATACTGATGCTCTAATTGCAGTTTCATTTTTTTTAATTGTTCTTACAGTAGCTTCATGGATTCCGAAATTCTTTCCCACAACCGTTGCGCCTTGTCCCGTTGCAAGTTGATCTAAAATTTTGATTTTGGTATCTAAGCTGATCGCTTTTCTCATTTTTAATGCAGGAGAATTATGTAACATGGCGTGTGGCTACCAAAATATATTTTATTAATCAAAAATGCAAAAATCTAAAATTAAATATTTGAAACTAACCTGTTATTGGTCTGCCAAAATTATATGATCTTCTACTTTATTTTACTTAGCACTTGTTAAAAATCAGCAAAAACTAACGATCTTTCAATTACAATTGTCAAATAGGAACTAAATTGTGTGTACAATACATTATGCACATTTTTACTTTTTCAATAATTCGGGGAATCCCGCATTTCCCGTAAAACAGAAATTACGCATACATAGACATAACTCAGAATACACACCAGAATTATTTTAAGTAGAAAAAAATTCATTGAAAAAAAATGTGTTAAATCCAATAATTCATGTAAAAAAAGTAATTTTGTTTTTTTTGGTATTCGTGTTATTTCAAATTATGTCGTGTAAAAATAGAAATATTTTTTCGTATTTACTCGTGTTATTTCAAATTCGTGTAAAAATAATTCGTGTAAAAACAGAATTAGGTGTATGTATTATAAATGTAATAAAATGGCACGAGTTATTGCTGAAAGACGCTTCACGTTTGACGACGACTGAAAAACTACGACTACAGACCGACCACTTCTGAATGCTGACTTCCGACTGCCGACTACTCGATATCCTGCCTATCGATACTTATCGATATACTGAAATATGTTAATATATCGCCATCCACCGAATCTCCGATACAAGTTGGTACTAACAGTTTCATCTCACCACGTTCCAAATATAATATCTACTTATATATCAAAGAATTAGAATTAGAAGTTTGTCTTGATTTGTCAGTGAATTCGAAATGTCGCAGCATAGTCCCAAAGAGTATGAAGGTAAAATAGAGAAGGCGTTTCGATCGAAAAAGAGCGCGTTTCCCATCAAAAACCAATTGGATTTGCATCTTTTTTTTGCTTTTTCTTTGTGGTTGTTGTCATCCTAATCGTCGATATTTTCACTCAATGCTTTTGTTCGAATCAAACAAGTATGGGAGCGAAACGCCTTCTCTATAATACCTTCATACTCTTTGGGACTATGCTGCGACATTTCGAATTCACTGACAAATCAAGACAAACTTCTAATTTCACGATCGCACCAAAGTCGACAGAAAAACCAAGACAACACAGTGGCACGCGTCCTGATGGTGGCGCCCAATTCGGCGCCATAACGTTCATTTCTCGAGTGCATTGTCACACCAAGGGTACGCAGAACCGAAAAATTCGTTAGGCTCGCAATAACACTCGGAAAAGAAAATTAAGCCCACAATCAACAAAGAAAACTAGCGCACCCAAAATTACCAAAACCTCTGAAAACGCTGTTCGCGATCCTTACAGACCCAAAAGTAGATGATGATGCTTCAAAACCTAAGGCTAAGTCAATGATGAACAAAAAATCGATCTGTAGCCAAATACCACGATAATAAACAATTAATCATTAAATCTACTAAATCAACTAAAAAATAAAAAGGCTTTAGAAATGGTTGCCAAAGGAATGAACCAGTCAAGGACATAATTGTTGGGCTTAAAGATAAGAGCTTTGAAATAGAAAAGGGCAATAAACAATAAATTTTTTGCAATGAAATTGTACCATTTATATTGCATTGTTAACGTTACCATAGAATAACCTTTGAGGAACTGTACAAACGGAATTGACCCGTCCAATACATAAATAACCATACCGACATATGGAAATACGAACTCTTATTGCATGCGCAGTCTGCGTTGCCTATGGGAATGTACATGTTATCGAGCTCCGCCTCGTTAATACCGATGACCAATAATGCAACTATACCATACTGCCAATTATAGAAGTCGTCCTGTCTATAAAGAATTAAAAATCGACTTAATCAACCCAAAAGCTGCATCGCGAAACCCAGTCATCCAACAAAATTGCCATATGCACCATCATCACATCAGGAGTTTCTTTGCTAAGGCCTTAGGTCTCACCAAGGATTCGTACGTTTCTAAACTGAATTTTCAACAATCTACTCTAATGTAGCATAAGGCGGCGGTAGCATACCCTCTTAAATTTATCTCTTTTGCGCTATCAAAATATCCTCCTGGGCACATAACAAAGCAGAACTCAGCTCAAATGATTTCTCTAAATATATCTTTCTAGAATGAGAATGGCAGATCACAGCACGAGCTTTTGCAGTTCCTTGATCAGACTCACTTAACAAACAAAAGTTATTTTCACCATAATAGTAAGTTTCATAAAGGTAATGGCATTCTGATAAAGAGTCGTATCAGGCATTATCGTTTGTCATCATTTTCTACAACTTATCTACAGGCAACATCAATTCGTATTGAAAGTCAACGCGCTTATTAGCTTAACGGTATATATCTGCTGATGACTGCCAAGCACAACAACAAGGCTCAGCAGCCCGAAACGGAGTCACTTGACTTCAAATCCCAACGTCATCATATAGACCTATCAGTCTCTTGCCTTTCCTATCAAATTTTTTATATCCAGACTTTTAGTTGACATCATATGCGATGCTATCGCCACTTTATAAGTATCTAAATAAAACTTTTTTTAAGCTAGGAAAAAAGCCTTCTTCGAAATTAGTGTTTCTTCAGACACATTCTCATTTACTTCTGATCCAAATTTCTAGCCTCCATAAATAATTGTTCACGAGTTCATAATTAAATAACGAACTCATTCGGGGCCTGTTATTCTTCAAGCTAGTGGTCCTCTGTCGCAAAAAGTTTTTCCAAAAAACTAGATTTTTAATCTAATTTAGTAAATTTTAATTATCAGAACTTTAAGGGTCTAGTATTTAAACTTAAAAATGTATTTTAACAAGGTTTTTCCTTTTAGTCTCAAATTATTGCCTTTCAGAAAAGATAAAACAACTCGACTCCTCTTTTCAGTCCGAATTAATAATTAATTTTTCCGTTTCTCTTTATGCTAGTTTCCGTTAAGGTATGGGGTCCTTAACGCCGTCTACTACCATGCTCTGACAGGCTTTTACTCATTGATCTCCTTGATGTTATTTTTCTTTATAAATTAATTATCGGCGATATTAGCTCCTCTGTTCTCCTATCTCGTTTTAGCTTTCGAGTTTCGCGTACTTTAACAAGAAAATATTTCCTTTGCACAATCGGTTCCGGGTACTGTGTTCGTAATATTACGAACTTTATTTGCCTGGGCAACACTGCTTCCTCTTTAGATTAGAGTTCTGCAGGTTTTTCTTTCTCCCTCACTTTAATTTGATTTAAAACATTACTAAATAAGCCTGCGAAATTTTGATTATTCTCTTTAGATTTTCAGAATGAACATTTGATTGAATTTTATATCTTATTTTTTTATTGAGAAGTGGATACAATAATATATCGAGTATTTGAATCGCTATTAGGTATCACACATCTGCTTTATTCTAACTGTGGATCTATGGTCCGACTAAATGAAAATTGGGCATGGATGTCCATATGATGTGTTATCGTAATTCCTATCACTCTTTTTCATTCAATTTTTTCCTTTTTTTTATGTCTTTAAATTCTCCTTTTTTCCTAGTCTGATTGGGTACTTTATGTCCCACAAGGATTAAATGTAAATTTAAATTCATTCTTTACCAGAATTTCAAATTTTATATTTTAATTATTTTTAATTTTAAGTCACTACATGCATGGGACGGAAATCGATTATCGGAAAAGTAGTTATCAGTTAATTATGTTTATCGGGAAAGTAGTTATTAATTATACTGTTTAATTAATTACCGATTACAGATACTGAAAAATAGTGTCCGATCCTAGTTCATCCACTTACAGTATAAGCTGAGGAAATATTAACTGTCAGTGAAAAGTTCTGCGATGTAAACGACCTTTTAGTCAAAATTATTTTTTGTACATTTGCTTGGAATCCAAAATTAAGTTTTTAATTTTTAACCATATGTAAGAATCAGTTTAAATATATTTAAACAATAAAAACTTGGTTAAATATCATTAAAGTGTGACAATATAAATTAAATGAAAAAATGATATATTTATCTCGTTTGTATGTATAGATCTTCGAATTTTTCACCATAATGCACATATCTAAAGTCCATAAAAATTTGAATTTGATTTGGAGTTTCGCGTTGTGCTGCACGGCAGGATTACTAGGCACAGTACACAAGGAATATTGTACGGAACTGTCTCAAAAGTCACTCAGTATGATCTTAGGTCAAGCTTTTAATCCCCGTTATATGAGTATTGAAGCACCTGGAGAGGGTGGGTCAAGAGAAGATAAATTCAATTTTGGTTCTAAGAGGTCCCTATTCGATTTACCATTCTATGCCGATAATGATGTTGTTTCGTTAGGTAGTTTTCCTGCTTGGGAAACAGACCATTTTGCCTACTTTGAGAAAAAGGAAGAAGATTCATTGAAGAAAAAAGACGTACATGCAAGAAATATATTTGTTCAAGGAGGGGGACATGGAAAACGTGAAGTGTTCAAAACACGGCCGTGGGAGTGCTCTTCTATAATTAACTGGATTGACTTGGGAATGAATTATTTTCCACGCTACATCCGCTCGATTGAATGCATTTCTAAAAAATGTTGGTATGGTCATTTCAAATGCAAACCAAAATCCTTCACCATTAAGGTACTTAAGCGAAAACCTGGGTCATGTATTCACGTAAGCAAAAAACTAATACTTATAACGTCCGACGAATACGATCATGATTATGCACAATTATGGATTTGGGAAGAGATCGCTGTTAACTTCTGCTGTGAATGCGTTATGCTCTATTAATTAATATGTATTATAATAAAAATGTTCCTCTTATATATATAAAATAAACTTCAGAATTATATTACTCAACAAAACACTTTAATAGCATTTGGAACAATAGATACTTTTATGGGACGGGGCTCATATTCCTCTCCATCAATGGAATAAAAAATATTGGAAGTAGTTTCAGATGGGAACAGCTTGATAGTTCTACTTTTAATTATGAAATTTGGTTCAATAGTTTTATTGGTAATATTAGGAATATTCTTAATAAAGGACCATCCAGGCTGTAGCGAATCAATAAATTTGCTTTCCAACTCAACAAAATTTTCATTATTTTGAGTAAGTCCAATGTTAATTTGGTTGGATATAATAGAGCCATGAAATTTATTGTCACAGTTATCATTTTGTATGCTTTGCTTCCGAGTTGCATCGCTGGTTCCGTTTTGTGATGTGATAAGTTTAGCCAGGAAAAAACCAGTAGAGGGTACATTTTCTTGTTGAACACAGTTGCTGCAGCCACCGCATGGGGGTGTATATATATAATCCGTCTCCAAACTCCAATTCAAATTTCCGGAAAATGATCTTAGAAATGCAGCAATATGATGCTTTAGTGGACCTAGATACCAATATTTATCCTTCAATGATTCAATATCTTTTAATAGGCCCCAAGAGAACCCATTTAAGCCAAATATCGGTTTTGGAAAGTTAGCGTTTCCATCCTTGACAGCATTATTTAAAACATCGTATTGGATCACATTTTCATATTTAAATTGGTTCTTCAACAAAGGCAGTATTGCTGAACACAATGCTTTCACATGGTCTAGTTCATTTTTTTTACTTATTTGGAAAAAGTTTTTTTCCGATTGTTTTTCGCGTCCTAAGGGAAGACAAGAAATAGGACACAAACTGCCCTTGCGGCGCATAAGCCCGGTAACAACTTCAGATTTTGTGCCATCTCCACCTGCTACAACAATAACATCTGGCAAGGTGGTCATTTCTTCAACAAATATTTTGGCATGTCCAATATGATTTGTTCGAAATACTTCTACAGTGTACCCAGCTAAATGAAGAATGGGCTCACAATACTTTTTGAACTAAAAAAAAAAAAATGTATTATTTAATTAGAAGCATGTATAGTTTCTGCTTTTTGCTCACCAAAGTTTCTGCTTTTTTATTATTTGCAATAGGATTTATAATCACAAGAACATTTTGCAGGGAACTCTCGGGATTTCGATTAGAATGGAGCACATTGGCAGACAGGTCGCCCATATATTTTTTTATACTGCAAAGATACATATATTGTAGAATAATAACTACTTTTAGCAAATTTTTTGACGTACTCTATGTTTGTTTTTATAGTCGATACTCCATATCCCGCAATACATGATATTAAGATACTTTTCTTCCAATTGTTTTTAAGAACCCTCAATGCATTCATTGTACTAATTTGGTTATATTAACAACAATAGAGATGTAAAAAAAACATTGAAACTGAATACATCGATTTTAATCCGATTAGCTTTTTTCGATTTTATCTTCAGTTTCAATAGAAATCGATTTTCGGGGAAAAAATTAAATTTTTGCTTGAGACTTTTCGTAAAAACTATTTATATTTTTGATAAATTCAATACAAGAGGTTATTTATATGTACGTTTACGTAATAGTTGTTGTTCTTTCATAGTTTTCATTATTATTTTTGTTTTTATGTGTGTCAAATTTCATAACGGGAAATAAATGTATATAAAGAAAAGTTGAAAATTTCGTTTACCTTTATCAAATTGCCTGTGATGTACTTTCAATTTTCTTCCGTTTATCTACAGACCTTATTCTTACTTATTTTTTTTTTATATATATTATGTTACTTTCAAGAATTGAAAGGATTATTTGGCCGTCCCGTAATAACGGGTAAAAGCCAACTTAATTAGCCATTTTTAACGCATGCATGGTGATCGGATGCACATGCACAGCATCAGATCGCTTTCTTATCTATTAACATTAGATTGATCAAATGGAAATTGGCGGAGAATGTCCTATTAGAAAAACTAAATTTTATTGATTAACTGTGAACGTAGTTACCGAAAGTTGTATAATTTTTTTTTTAAATATCGAGGGATAATCGATATTTTAATTTAATATCGTTGCTGATTGCTTTCTCTAGTTTATTTCTGAGTCTAATAATAATTCTATATGGAATCAAGCAATAATTGAATGAAATGATATCTGAGTTGGTAGCTATTTCTTGTGTCGCATTGGCGCTAAGATCTGTAATGTCAATGAATTCCTTTTCTGGATTTAATGCACCTCCGATGTTTGGTGATTATGAAGCCCAACGTCACTGGCAAGAAGTCACGGTAAACTTAGATGTAAAGGAATGGTATACGAATGGCTCAAATAATGACATGCAGTATTGGGGCTTAGATTACCCTCCTCTTACGGCTTATCACAGTTATCTAATGGGAAGAGTTGCTCTCACTCTCAATTCTAGTTATGTTGAGATACATACTAGTAGAGGAATTGAAACCAAGGAACACAAGAGCTTTATGCGCCTCACAGTTTTAGCAGCTGACATGTTAGTTTATTTGCCAGCGATTTTTGCTATATGCGTTTGTGTGGATCAGACCGTCGAGAGTCATTCCAAACAGCTATTGTTTTTTCTCTTTGCGATATATCCTGGCCAGGTGCTTATCGATAATGGACACTTTCAATATAACAATATCTCGCTTGGGTTGGCGGCTGCTGCTATCGCTGCCATATTAAGTAAAAAATATTACAAAGCAGCTTTGACCTTCACATTGGCGGTGAATTACAAGCAAATGGAACTATACCACGCTTTGCCATTTTTTTCATATCTCCTTGCTGCATGCTTGTCACAGAAAAGGTATGAAATTCAAACATTCGTGCATATGCAGATATTTATATATATAAAACTTTATCCCATATCTTGTGTGCGTATTGTATTCTTGCCTACAATATTGTAGATGATCCAGATTAGATTAGAATCCAAATATTTGGAATATTTTTTCTATATACACGATTCTTTATATACACGTGTATTATAACTTTGTCATAAAATGTGCAATACATTGAAGGAGGCATCTCCAACCCCATAAGGTATAAATATTATGGATCAGTCCGTCGGTCCGTCTGTTTATATGCAAACTAGTCTTTTTATGCCGAAGATAGAATACATTTACTAATTTTTCTCTTTTTTTTTTTGTAATGTCAAAGCGTACATAATTTTTCAATACAATAAATTGGGAATACTATATAACAATGCATGCAATTTTTTACACTTTTCTGTTTTTAAGGAACTTTATAGAAAATCTTAAATTGCTTCCCAAATATAATTTCGGTAGGATTGAGGATTCACCAAATTTTTTCAAACCATTCCTTGGCATGCTTTCTTGTACTGTTGAAAACAGAATATTAGATTTACTAGGCCTCTATCCCTTTATCCAGAAATATTTTTGTAAAAGGGGGTGGTCTCTTACGCGTTTTATATTAAATATTGGATCTACTCCATAATAGACAATACTATCAATTGTGCTTCGTTGGATTATATTTTTTGTTCTGAGGATGCCTGAAACAAGAAGGATATCATTTTCATCAAATATAAGTTCCTTGCTCTCAACAATTCTTGAAACATTCCTCATTTTTTAAGATGCCATTATTAGATTTTTTTTTTTTTACGAAAAGAAAGCTTAATTTTTCTTGAGCTTCAAGGTTTTAAATTATATTGTCTGAAATATGTCTCAACTATTTTTAATGTCAGAATTATATTAGGCTCATTTTTTTAACTCAATTTTGTGTACTTAAGAATAACCATCAAAACAATGTATAATTAATTATCCGTATAATTTTTTTAAAGCTCAGAATATAAGAAATATAATGGTTTTTAAAGATTGATTCGTTAGTGCTATTATTGTGTTCGGAACTTTTCAGTAGTTTTATGTAGACAGCCATTTAAATGACAGAATATTTGTTTTTGCGGAGAGGAATTACCAGGTTATTAAATAAAATTAGTATTTGAAAAAATCACAACACTGATCATTAGTTTTTCCAGCAATAAGAAAATTAATAATGTGTTGGTGCTAATTTTTCTTTCTAAAGAATGTTCTTTATACCCGTTATTACCCGGCATTGCCCGCGTCAACATTAGAATTAAATTGCAATATGGTAAGATAAGAATTAGAATTTGTTCAATTCATCTCCGATCCCCAGTGTCCGAATTCGGGGGCGGATTTATAAAAAATCAAGCAAAAAATAGAATACATATATTAAATTTTAATGTAGAATTCTTAAACTGAATTTAACGTCCATCAGGTAAAAATAAGAATGTCATTAACTTTTTATATACAAGAAACTGTCTGTTGAGCTGAACAGCTTTTTTGTCACCTATAATTTTTCTGCGGCTGGGCAGAAAACTACTATTACAATAATAATTATAAATAATTATGACCATGTTTGTTATAATTTATAGTTAATTTTTTAAATAAGATCGAAATGTTTCTGATTGTAATAATTTCAAATAATGACTAGCCGATATAAAAAATGGACAAATTCCTTCTGAGCCCAGCAGTAACAGCTGACGAAAATGAATTTTCCAAACAAGAGAAACTAAGCTAGGCATTAAAGCAAATTTAAGGGAAATAATTCGCTATTCAAAATATTAATTAATCGGCTTGCGGTCGGCGCTTAGTAAAACGTAGAAACAATTATAGAAAATATAATTGCAAGGTTGGAAAATAAGCGTGAAACCCTGAAATTAGAATAATTTTATTTTCATGCTACTTGGCAATAATCCATATTTTCAGAGCTGTTCATAAGTAACCATTTGTCAAATGTTTTATATACTTTTGAAATACCCCCAACACAACTAAGAAAAAAACGCAATATTGTAGTATTTATATTTGCCCGTTCCCTATATATTTCTGTTCACTTGGCGGGAAATAATTGAATATCTGATTCATTTTTTGCGTTTGAGGTCAAATTGTTTAAAAAAAAAAATAAATACGAAAAAGATTTTAATATTGTAGTAACTCTCTAGTACATGCATATATAGAGATTAGTAGAAAAAAATAAACTTCTACGTTTAATTAGACAATTAGTAGACATAATGCATTAAACAAATGACTAAATTTTGTACTATACTTTTATATTTTTCAGTTTTCGATCGTTTATAGTTCTGCTTACAACAATTTCGACTATTGTATTAACTGTATTCGCAGCCTTATGGTATCCTTGGTTAAATTCAATTGACGCATCTTTAGAAGTTTTGTACCGACTTTTTCCTCTTGGCCGAGGTGTATTCGAAGACAAAGTTGCAAATTTTTGGTGCAGTATTAATGTCATTTATAAATTAAAGTGAGTTTCAATTTAAGTGCTTATTTATGAATATATTATCATACTATTTGTGTACTATTACAGAAAGCATATTGTAAATAATCAAATGGCATTGATTTGTTTGGGGACCACATTGTTGTTTGCGCTTCCATCTAATATACATCTTTTTTGGCGACGAAATCAAAACACTTTCTTATTAACTCTTTTTAACACATCTACAGCATTTTTCCTGTTTTCTTTTCAAGTATGTACAAAAAGTTATTATCAATTTTTTAATAAAAAAATTTTATTTCAGGTTCATGAAAAATCTATATTATTGGTTTCACTGCCAGCTCTATGCTTGTTCAACTGGTGGCCAAAGGAAATTCTTTGGTATCTCGAGATTTCCGTTTTTAGTATGCTACCGCTTTTACAAAGAGATAAATTGATAGTAGCTACTTTAGCAGCAATGACTATTTTTCATTTGATCTTCAAATGTATTTATTTTAGAAGTAAAATAGACCTTAATTATAAGAACGAGCTGCTGAATTCAATCATAAGTATTTCTGAAATTCTGATGATTGTCATTTTCGTAGGGTCCTTAATTGTAAAACCTTCTTCTAAGTTTCCAGACATTTGGGCGTTAATTATTTCTGCAACAAGTTGTATTCATATTATCATATTTTTTGGTTGGGGTTATTTTCAACAGTTTACTAAAAGATAATTTTAGAATAAAAGCAATGATGTAATATAATGACTTGTTAAAAATATTAAAGTGAAAGTTAAGGCACTGATTCAAACTCTGCTGTCCAAAGGAATTAATAGATGGACAATAAAGTTACCATGTATTTGTATATAATAATATTAATTTTATTTATAGCTAGCGCATTTTATCCGGCGAATCTGGCTTCGTTTTCGGTGGGGGTGGCCAGTATTGGGGTTTTTCAGAATTTGGATTGTCTCAGTCTAACTGCAAGAGTTGCAGATTCCAGGCCTGCCTGCTGGAATGGTTGAATGTTAAGGATAGCATTTAGTTCATCTGTCATTCGCTGGACTTTTTCTGATTTTACCAAGGTGGACTCTTTTGACAGTACCGGCCATCATACGAGTACTCCGTACAATTAATTGGATATTATAAGGGGATATTTCCCATTTTAGATCTATGGATTTTTTAACTTGCCCTAGAGTATTACCGTATCAATCCAACTTTCTATCTAAACTTTATAATAAAGAGAGACTTTAATTATTTAGTTTATGGGAATAATACAGAAATTTTTTTATTTAAACATAGAAAATATTTTATTCTCAGACTATAATATACATGCAGACACTGCTGTTAAAATACAGAGTTCATATAAAAGGCAGAAGCAGACTTATCTCACAGCATGCTCAACAAAAACTGTCATTAACATTGAGACGTTTGGGATTCAAAATTATAACTTTAACTTATAATATAGGTCATTCGTTCCACATCACGAAAGACCTTGAAACGCGGTTTCAGAATTTGGTAACGGCGTGGTCCTGGTTATTTGACGGTTCATCTCCCAAGTCAATGTTATTCACTTCACCGCTTGGACAAGCCCATCAGACCTAGGATGCGTTTCAAAGATTCGTGCTAGTATGTTGTTTTGCGGATTATGTTAATCCTTGACCAAATCTCCAGTTACCAGATTTGGAGGTTTCCGTACTTAGATTCGTGGACAGTTCCAAATGAAGGGCTGATGTTGCCAACTAAGAAAATTCAGTTATAGCCCTTCTCCATGAGTGGGTTGCGTCATTTATGCACCTCGAGTATAACTGGACAAACTTAGTTGCAGCCCGTATTTTAA
This sequence comes from Drosophila repletoides, assembly GCA_018150835.1. Taxonomy (NCBI): domain Eukaryota; kingdom Metazoa; phylum Arthropoda; class Insecta; order Diptera; family Drosophilidae; genus Drosophila; species Drosophila repletoides. The sequence continues at coordinate 12,434,232 of JAECWQ010000221.1, forward strand.
AACGCCAATGCATGACAAACTCGAGTTGCTGGTAGATCGGCCATTGATGAGATGTATGCTGCCGTTGCCTGAAACATTTTAAGCATCCAAGCGTGACCATACGAATAATATTTCGTGAACAAAGTAAAGCTGACGAATAATGGCGAAAAGACCAAAAACTCCTAGATGTAACCAATGTTCGTGCTCAAGATAAGCATTGTTATCCAGTGTTTTTTTTATTAAACTGCTTAGATGAAAAAATAGTGATAACTCAGGCATTCGCTAACACAAAAAGCCCAGTATCTTCAAATATTGGCATATGTATTGAGCAAGCTTTTAATAAACGTTGATCATTTTTAAATTCTGATAATCTCTTCAAAGAACAGGAGCGTGATTCCGAATGCAAGAATCTGCGCCGAAAAACGAACGACCATTCCACCAAAGACTAAAGTCGAGCTGACCTGAGGCAAAAGTGCCTGCATTCAGGCATGCAGTTCTATCATACCAAAAGAGTATCCAAAATATCGCATCAGCTTAAGCTCGGGTATTGTGATTATATATTCCAAAGCTCAGGGCATTCAAATTTCCGAACTTTGGACAGCACTTGCCGCTTCATAATGGCAATAGAGACTTGCTGAGATTGACATTGTATGCCAATGTATCCGTTTCTGGTTGCCAATAAATACCAAGAACCTTGATTGCAGAGTCCTTTGAATTGCTTAAAATATCTGCTGTATTGTTTCCTGAGTACCAATAAGTTGAAAACCCAAATGCTTGGACTAGTTTAAAAATTCATCTCTGCGCTGCCTTCAGAACTGGCCTCTGTTAAGACTACATCTACGTAAAAGCCGTCTAACGCACTTCCGTGCAGCAAGTGGATAGTAGTCATCAAGTCGGCGTCATTTAGACACCATTGTGATCTTGACATACCGTGCTAACAGGTTCGTATCTTTCTCTCGTCGTTCTATCGAACAAAAACATCCCACGGAATACGGTGATTGAACGCAAGTTTCACAATATATCTATATATATCAATATACATATAAAGCGAGGCGTTTATCTGAAGTTTTGACAAGAGCGATGCCGTAGTAGTGGGACTTAGGATTACAATTGATGGCCAAGACTATCCAGTTTCTTCTTACCAGTGAGAGTCTACTCGTGATAAGATGTTGACTGCTCCCATTCCTTGCCTAATGTGTTCCCGATTTGTCCTAGAATCTTGGATGTTACAATTACCTGGCCATTGTATTTTATGTAAACTGTGCTGAAGCCCCATGTGGTATCACCTTTAACTGAAGATATTCCTGAAACAGATATTCAGGATGGAGATCGAACAATATAAAGCTCATTGATGCAGCGTCGCGACACCTAAGATAGCTCTGGGTCACTATATAGCATCATAAAACAGGTTATGTATATATCTTTTAAATTTATTACACTCATCAACGCGTTGGGAAGTATGCTTATTCTTTGCTCCTGCGGCAAATTTGTTGCATATGACGCTCAGGTAATGTGACTTAAGGTCATTAATGGGTTTCTCTTATATACTGTTGATTGATATTTTTTCATGGAAGGTTGCCACGAGGAAACTTGTAAATATATTAGCCTTTAAACAACAAATACAAATGTTTCTCCTTCGCGAAAGAGTGTAGCTCCTGGACAAACAGCTCAAGGAATTCGTTGCAGTTATATAAAGTGTGCTCAGTATAATTACATTTCACGTATATAGCTTAACCAGTAGATATAATTGTACGTGCTGACCTTTTTTGTGGTTGTTGATGGCTGCCGATGATGCAGCGACTTCATGGTGGCTGAGCTCAAACTTTTTACAGCATGCGTCGCCATCTTTAAATAATAATTTGTAATGGGTCTGCACCCTGGAAGGTAAGTCATAAGGAGGATACTAAGCGACTCGTTGCTAGACTCAGACTAGGTTCCTTCATCCCTTTTTAGGTATTCCAGTGAGGGGTTGCTTTTCGATAGTATCTTTCGTAGCCATGAGGCTTCAGAAGTAGGTTCTATTTTCGAAAAAAAATTTTGACAAGATGATCTTTTAGCCTGTTTTATAGCTTTATTATGAGCTGCTAATTTGTTGCTGTACTTTATTTTGTATTTTATTTTGATTGTTGATTAGTCATCACAGAGTTAAGACAGAGAAAAGGAATGTGCAAACCCAAATTAAAGTTAAATGTTAAAGTTAAAGTTAATAATATAATACTTTATTCTTCTTCTACCTAATAACTAAACGATGTGTATATAATATGGCTCTGGACAGTAGGGCTTAGATAAATATGCAGACGTTGCGCTTCTCAAATATGGACGATCATATTATATCCACATTTTAAAACTTTTAGGGTCATTGTATTGTGACATAAACATTGCAACAAAGTGTTACAGTGTACACTCACTGTTGAGGTGACAAGCTTTTTTGTTAACTATATTTCTGCAGCTTGGCAGAGATTATTATTAGAAATGTAAATTATAAATTGGGTTTAGTATCTTATTTTGTTTATGTATATGTAATATATGTATATATATGTAATGAAATAAGCAACAACCCGAATTAGTGTGTTGCTTATGTATATTTGGAGTATTAGAGATTGTGAATTAAGGCGAACTGATTTTAGTGATAGACGAAATCTAACTAACTCCCAGCAGCAGCAGCCGATGCGCTGATACAGCTGGCGAAATGTAGGATAAAAACAAAAATAAGAGAAAATGAATTTAAGAGTAAGAGATTAGTTAGTAAGAGTTTTTCCCGATCGGTTTCAAATTCAGTTTTAAGTCTCAACATTTAAATCTAAAATATGTGCTTTACAGTTTTTGGAAAATGTCAGAAAATGGGTGTCAATATTAAATGGGGAATTTTCTAATTGTTACCCGATGAACTTCAAGTTCTTGGAAAACTTGCCCAAATGTCAGAAAATGGGAGCCGAATATGGCACAAGTTCAAATTCTTTCCCGATATACTTCAAACTCAGATACAGAGCTCAATATTAAAATCCGAAAATATTACGCCTTTCATGTTTTTTTTTTTGAAAATACTCCCCGAGGCTGGAAAATTAAGTCTTAAAAATGAATTGGTAATTCTAAATTAAATTCAATTGAATTTAAACTGAGTTACAAAGCACTATATTAAAATCTAAAATATACGTGTACCACATTTTTTGAAAACTCCAAAGTTGGAAAGTTGGGGTAAATACTAATTCCTTCTCAATCGAGTTCAAATTCAGTTTCAGAGCTTAATATTGAAATAAGATAAGTAATAAAATCTTAATCTAAAATTTGTATTTAATTAATTACAATTAATTTCTTAACTACTAACTACAATATTGCTGTTTGGGAAGATCTCCTCGCCGGAATCGTGTCGAACTGTATAATTATTTTATTGATAGTAGGTGAGGGAAGTAAAGGAAATGCGTACACCAAAAATTTAAAATAAGAATGGATGCACATGTTATTTAACGAAAAATTGTGGCATATACCAAGCATGATCCATTAGTTTCGGTAAAATATATTATAGTAAAATTGTATCTATTATTTAATGATATTTTAATTTGTTGACACTTATTCAATGTGTAGATAGAAGTTCTTAAAAATTGAGCTAATGATACCAAAATAGTTATATTTAGTTAAACATGCTTTATCAATCTGTGTTTTATATCTAAAATCCACTCTGACAGTTTAGCATGAAATGGTCCCGTACTATGCTTTCATAAACGGTATTTTGAATAGAAATGCATACTGATTTATTAACTTTTAAACAAAGTTTCAGCAGGATAAAAGCGCAAACCTTATGTAAGCTTGATGACTTATAAGGAGCTCAACAATTCCATGTTAACGTTAGATAATACAAAAAAATTAATTTACAACTTAATATTGTAGGTAAAAGTATAAGATCTGCCATTTTTTAGACTTATGTTATAGTTTTCTTATTTGAAGGTCTAAAGTTAAACAATTATCTAAGTTTGTTACCAGAAAACCTGAGAATTATTAAAGATACATATAAGTTATTTTTTTTACAATTGGGTTTAAAAATATTGTGATTATCATCAAATTGTCCTGACCAACATTGATACCATAGTTGCATTATTATATATTTTGCACATAGCTGTATATAATTTCCAAAATGTTGTTTTGTAAAGTTCTTTACATGTGTTTTTTCTATCTGTTCTTTTATTCCTTATATTTATTCGGAACAGTATATTATTTTTTTTACAGGAACTATATTTATGTACATATTCGTATAGTAGGTATTACCTAAGTATCAGTTAATTAGCCTAGTGGTGTGCGGTCATATATTTTTCTAATAACGAAACAAAGGGGTTTTTCAATACTTAATTGAAAAGTTTGTTCCTTTGACAGCTATTATAAATTTCATATATGGTGCTTCGAATTTAATAAAATATTGTCAAACTTCATAAGTAATAAGTGAGTTGTAATATCAACAAAGCCAAACAGCAATTGCGTATACCAAAACTAATTTTTGGACATATCGTAACTGAGACGGATCACACCTTACCGTAGAAATCATTCTAAGAGCTTATATTTTGTAGCTCTCGAGATGAAAAGCAGTAGACTCTGAGCAATAACAAATATATACTTTTGTTATTACAAAAGATGCCATTTTTTTTTGTAGTTGCTGCATAGACATATATTTATGTAGATTAAATTACTGGCACCGAAAGTCAAATAAATAATCAGTTAATTGACTGCAATATTAGTTTTCTTTTATTGTTTCCATGTTTAAGATATTTCAAAACTTTTATTTTTTTTAAATCAATTTTAATTTTTTTCTATTTACTAACATTGCCTTCCTCATTTGTAGAATTATTCAGATCACTATTGTTGCATGTTTCTCCCGACGATCCACTTACATTTGCCACATACAATGCTGGATCAATTACTTTCGGTATGGGTTTAATTTCCGTTCCTAATTCCTTTTCAATGCGATGAAGGTCAAAACGATCCTCGTAGGTTATTAAATTTATGGCAATTCCTAAAAAAAGAAGAGTGTGAAATTTTTTAGTTTACATCAAAGAAGTTCTCTTATAAAACGTATATTATTTTGAACTTATTTTGACTGAATAATTAATAATTCAATAAACAGTGTTTACTTACCTAAATGACCAAATCGGCCAGATCGTCCGATTCGATGTAAATACGTTTCTGCCATACGTGGAAAGTCGAAATTTATTACGACATTCACAGCCTGAACATCTATTCCTCGGGTAAACAAATCTGAGCAAACCAAATTTCTGCAAAGGCCTTGTCGGAAATCGTGAAACACTCTATTCCTATGTGCTTGAGCCATTTTAGCGTGTATATAGTAACAGCAATAGCCAAGCTCAGTAATTTTTTTAGCTAAAAGCTCAACACGTTGAGTAGAGTTGCAAAATATTATTGACTGATTTATTTGCAGTTTTGAAAATAACGTGTTTAAACAGTGAACCTTTTGCCGTTCTTGTACAAATGCGTAGTACTGGGTGACACCTTTTAATGTTAGCTCTTCCATAAGATTTATTTCATATGGTTCACGCAAATGTTTCTCCATAAAATTTTTAACAGTTAATGGAAATGTAGCAGAAAACAGTAATATCTGTGGATCTTTTGGCAACTTTAATATAACATGATCCAGCATGCCTTGAAAATCTAGTGACAGCAATTTATCAGCTTCATCCAAAACTAATATTTTGCAATGGGACATATCAGCAACTTTTTTATCCATTAGATCTAAAATTCTTCCTGGAGTTGCAATAATTAGTTGTACTGTAAAGAAATAAAAATAATATGGAAACATTTAATTATATATATTTAAATTAATAAATTCTAAACTTTGCAAGTTTAGACCTTTCAATATTAATATTTGAACTCCCACGTACGTTTTTTTTTTTTTTTGGAAAATTGTATTTTATTCAAATATTACATTACATAAATAACAAAAAAGTTTCATACAGTGGTTGGATATCTTTTTTCCCTCCTTGGAAACAGGTTTTCTACGAAAATTTTCATCAGATAAATCTTGTTCACAAATTTATACATCGTATGTATTATTGTTTATGTTCTTAATAACTTTATCATATAACTGATATAGGAACGACAGATAAAACACTTTTCGATTGTATGTATAAATTTGTTTTTGTGTATATTTTTATTAAACTAACCAATTTTAAGTTTAAAAAATATTAAATGATATTAAACTCAGACGAAAAGTTATCAAAATCAGAATTTCATGTTATTGTCACAGGAACTAGAGGTGTTAAATTGAGTTGAAGGATAAACTGTTTATTTTTTACGATTTGGCTGATAAACAAATTTATTTAACTTTTTATATTGTTTGTCTGTATTTGATAAAAATCTGGTTCTGTTTTTCAATAAAATCTTCAACCACTTAGTTAAACTAAGTAAAACTAACTAAACTTTTTTGAGTGGCTTGCTCGACTTATTGCGAAACATTCAAGCCTATGATTGTTTGATTGTTTTGGAGATTAGTTCCATTACTAAAGAAATTTAGCTTAATATATTTTTTTTTTTACCTTTTTGATATATACGAAGAATGTCATCTTTTAAAATTGTGCCTCCAGTTGTAACCATTACTCGAATATCAAGATGCTTAGCAAGCTCAATGCATATTTGCGATGTTTGCAAGGCCAGTTCTCGTGTAGGGACCATTACTAATGCTTGAATATAGTCTTTAGTAGGGTCTATTTGCTCCAATACAGGAATACAATATGCTCCAGTTTTTCCAGTACCATTTTTAGCACGGGCTAATACATCCTTTCCACTTAAAGCAATAGGTATGGCAGCTTCTTGAATGGGAGATGGTCGTTCCCATCCCTTTTCGAAAATACCCATAAGAAGTTCCCGTTTTAGACAAAATTCTTCGAATTCGTTTCCACGTGTATCAGTCACATCCTAAAATATTGGACCATATAGATAGAATTGAATTCTTGAATTGAATACTACCGGAAGGCTTAAATAGAAATTTTAATTTTATATTTTAATTTTGATAATCCATGAATGAAAAACAATTTCTGCTCCGACGCAAGAAGTTAAAGTTTTAACAGGTGGAAGTGGAGAGTCTTTGTATCACTTTTTAACAAAATTTAGTATCAATTTAAGTTTCGTATACTGGTATACTGGATTCATCAGAATTCAATGCCCTTTGGCCGATAGTCAAACTCAAAATCTTTTGTAATTCGTTTTATATTTTTAGACAATACTTGTTAACTGACTATGCGGCCATGCAACTCACCCAAAAATCATATTTATTTTTGCTTGCTTCTATTTTTCCATACTTTATATTTATTCATTACTTTATTTTTAGTTGGATATGGGATGCAAATAGACAAATTAAATAGGCACTTCCTGACAAGTTATTTTTTTTTAATTGATTATTTAATTATTATGAAAAATATAAGAAAAAATTTATCTTTTGTTTATAGTTGTTTTATGACATTATTTCTTGCTCATAAGTTTCAAATTGAATGCAATACTTGACTTTATTACATTAGGTTAGAGGTAAAATCTATCGTTAACTTAATTGGTATTCAACAATAAAAAGCCCTATTTAACTATGTTGATAAAATAATGAGATTTATGTTGAATTGTAAATCTTCATATTTTTAAAATATGTTTATTGTATAAGAATATTTTAAGAAGTTTTCAAAGCTCCGACATTAATTCCAAACATTTTCAGATTTAATATAAAGTTATATCTTTTGATGTTTTCAACAAGATACAAATAGATAAGCCAAACGAAATGTTACTTACTGTTGTTTTAAATCGGTTGTCTTTTGGAGGAAGTTTTAGCTTTGATTTCCAACCCATATCGTCAGTTAAATTACTTGCAATTTGATGATCACTCAAAATTCTTTAAATAGATAAAAATATGATTATGCAAAGAAATGTGAGATACTTTTTAATATAAAATGTAACTTAAACATAATAGCTGATTTTACTTTGGCTCTAAAAAGTAACTTGCTTCACAATAAATACAACGTCGCGGTTGGAACAGAACTCAAAGAATATTAGTGAAAATTACCCTTTTCCCCTACCGTATAAATTTTTTTTAACTAGAGAATGTTTTCAAATTTTATACTTACAAATCTTTGAGCTAAAAAAGGTATAAAAACTATAAATGCTGCCATGAATGCAGAAGCAATGAATGAATGTTACTTTACTCGGAACGTATAGGACAATAGAATGTTAATTAAAACAAATTAAAAATGTTCTCATTTTTATTGTTTCTTTTCCAATTTGTTATTTTTCCAAGTAATATTGAAAGAGTGACAGAAAAGATTAAATGAGAGCTCTTCTCTGTGAGAAACGATCATTCTGACAATCAGACAGACGAATTGGCTAGATCGACTTGGCGGAGGGTGTTACAAAAAATATATATACTAATTTTACTCATTTAACTTTTTAGTTTTTTTAGTTAAGTATTATGAACAAAATATTCAAATTTATATATTTTCACCGGTTTTCCTTATAGCAGCTTTATGATATAGTAGACTTTATCATTTTGTAAGTCAAAAAGTTTCCTTAGTACATATATGATATGATATAGCAATCTGATCTTAAAAATTTTAAATTGCATTTAGAGAACACACTCAGCTAAGTTGTAAATTTTATTAAAATACCTTTTCTGTACTAAAAATTTTCAACCGATTAATCCTCGACATATAGTTTCCAAAATTCCAGGCCGATTGTAATATTTATTGGTATGCTTTTAGAAATCACAGCTTTTACTTTGTTTTGTAAATTTGATCAAGGTATCTTTCCATACAATTTTTATAGTTGCATACCAGAGACAGAAAGCTCCAAACTTTCATCGACCCAGCATAAAAACTGATAGACTACTTTGCATAGAAACAGGCGGACATGGCTAAATTGACTCGTCGCGTTGTTCTAGTCAATAATATATAATTTATGGGGTTGAAGATGCCTCCTTCAATGCATTACACATTTCGTGGCAAAGTTATAATACACTTTGCAAGTGTATAAAATATATATATATATTCAAAAATGTTTGTATTTTAAAGTGGCAAATTCCATATTTTATACTAAATAAAGCTAGAGTATATTTGATTAATTGGGAGTGTACATGCGGAGGTATTTCTTTCATTACATATTCTGTGACAAAACTTCTTAGGTGTTTTTCTTTTGTATTACTCTTGCAGGTTTTCTAGTTTGTTGTAATACATATCAAAAACAAATTGCAAACCGAATCGTTGATTGTATGGCATACCGTGGAATAGATATGAAACGAAATACTTATTATGCACAAAATGCATACACACAGACACACACATATGTATATCTAGATAACAATGTACTACGTGAATGCCGTTATTAGTTAATAAACAATATAATACACAAACCCTTTGTTAACCAAACTTGAGTGGTTTGGTACGATTTTCTCTGTCATCATCTTTTCGGTTTACAAAATTTAATATGCAATCTGGAAAATATAATGAATTTATTCAATTATATATATATTATAATATAAAGCTTACGGCTTCAATTACGTTACCTGACTGTATAAAACGGTAAATGTATGTATGTTACTTCAAAATTAAGATGCTTCGAATTAAGATTACTCCAAGTAATATATCAGAATATCAAACCGATTTTAACGGCTTATTAATATCACAAATACAACCTAACGAATGGTAAAAACCTTTACAGCCTTACAACTTGATATCAATAACACCAATGACAAGAAACAATCATTCAAAAAAAAAAAAGATCTAGTTTAGCAAGTGATGTGAGAAAAGTGAGTAGTCGAGTTGTTTCCACTACAAACTAAAAACAAAGAAAAATTTTAAGTTAACATAGAATTCTGTGCATTTATAAATATGCACATAAAGTTATATTCCCATAAAATATTGTTTTGCTAATTTATTTATTTCATAGGGACTTAAATCCAAAATAGAAAAGATTATTTGATGAGATTTATTTGATTATTTAACTGCGTCAAGCAAACGTGATTGTTTTTCATAACATTAAAAGTTCAGGACAAGAAAAGTTTTCAAATGTAAGTATATAAGTGAATATTATTGTATTTCATTATTCTTATCTCATTAAATCATATCATAATTCATAATTTTATCACTATACAATTTTGGTAATATATTGAAAGCAAATTTTTCTGTTGAAATAAAACTGTTTTTGTATTCTTTGACGTTTCAAATAATTAATTAATTGAAATTGCTTTCTTAGAATCGATAACAGGTTTTTGCTCGATCCTTGTACATTCTAAAATATCGGAATAACATGTTGCGTCTCGATTACTAAGTATTTGCTAATAAGACCATGCAATAGCCAAACCTCCCGCCAGCAACGGATGACAGTTTATAATGAATAATGAGACTCTGAATTCGATATTTAAAAAATATAATAGTGGTCCCGAGGTCGAAATCAAAATAATCAAAAAAGCTAGATTTTCAACTTTTCAAAAAGGTACCCTCAGAAAGTGTTAAGTTTACTGAAATTTGTATTGATTTACACATCAGATTTCAATTGGATTTGCCGTTTGTGCGCTAGTAAGGATAAAACTCAAAATGTGACATTAAAAATTAGTTTTAAATAAGTTAGTTCTTAAACGCTTTTGTCCAAGAATGGGTTAACGGTTCTTTATCGATCACAAAATATTTGGTGAAGAGCCCATAATCGGTACTTTTTGTTGACAATGTGTCCGTTGAGCCCTTGTGTTATTATAGAGTTATTATATTTATATTTGTTGTATTTTGTATACCAAATAAATATTTTGGAAAACTTTTATACAATTGAAAACTGTATTATATGTGTAATGCAGTGAAGGACCCCATAAAAAATCCAAGCCACCATGCCTAATACGACCACGCTCAGTCGAGAAACAGTAGGGGGAGACAGCAGCAACTACAGCGGCCGTACATCAACAACTGGTGTCTGTCGCAGCAGATATGCAGAAAGAGATTACTGCTTTCCGGGAGGCTCAATTTGCGCAAAACAACTTGGAGATCTTAGCTGAATTCGACGGGACTCGACCCTGGGGTTTCAGCGTCTGTTAGATAACATTGCTGCCGAATGCAACTAGTCCGAGGATAAAAAATGTCGAAAGTTGTTTGGAGCATGCGTGGCCCAGCTCAGCGCTTTTACGGCACATTGCCAGGGGCCACCTTGCAGGCCATGCGTAATCACTTTACCTTTAATACCCGTACCGCGTGTCAAGGTCTCAAGGAGTCGATGGAAGACTTCGCTGGACTTAAAGATAAAGGATAATAATTTTTTGTTAGTCTACGAGGAACATGAAAGTTAAGTCGAGATAATAGAAAAGGCTAATAGATAATTGAATCACTGCTTAAATCACTGCTCAAATCATTACTCAAAAAGCTTCTTCATATTCTTCTTGATTATTTTTAAATATTCAATATTTTATTTCCCCATAAATATGACATGTTAGGTTTATTTATTCTATGGTATTTTCCCGCGGCGGAGCAATCAAAAATCGCCCGTATGTCTTCTTTCTCGTTCTTTTTTCATCTGGACTCAGGGCCGCCAGCGAGTGACAGGAAAACTTAGGCCAACGAATCTCCTGATACTGCCAACTATTCCTCCAAGGTGAATATGACCCCTTTTTGGACCCAGGTATCCAAGACACTGTTAGCGTGGGCTCAGAACGCACTCATGGAGAATGCATTTTAGATTTGTGATACAAAAATCGGCTATGTAAATAACTAACAGTACAGACATATCTATATATATATAGCTGTCTTCACTTCTATTCAATTATTTATTATTACATTTAAACAATATTCTCAGATCTTCAAGACAATCACGCGGATATTTTAATAAATATATATAATTTTTTTAATATGTATGCCCTTGTGATGTGTTATCTTACTTTCAGTCCTTTTTTCAATTCTAGTCTATTTTCATTCTATTTCTCTCAATCCTTATATCTCTCTTCTTCGTCTTTTTCCTGGTCTGATTGTTTTTTTTTTCTGTGTTTTCCTCAATCCTGTGCAAGCAATGTTGAACAATAAAATTTTGTTTTTTATTTAATTCCCCTAAAAGGCTTAAATGTAATGTTAGCTTAATCTTAATTTGTTATTTTTAATTTAATTAAATTTTTTAATTTTTAATTTAATTTAAATAATAATCCCTTTTGGCTTTTGTAACTCTCTACTCGACTGCAATTAGTCGATTTAATAAATAAATAAGCTATAAATTGTTTCTATGCTAGCTATACTATTATAATGTGTTGGTAAATTATTATATTTAATCAAAAACTAATTCATATGAACAATAATTATGTGCTATAGATGGGGTCGTGTTGAAACGTTATTAGACAGAGAGTGCTCCGAAACAACTTAATCGTGTTCGATACATAATAAATGGCGCCCAATGTGGGGCTCTTCTGAAGAGGACGCATGTTTGGCCAAGTCTTCTTCTGATAGAAAATATAAGCAAAATATAAAAGTTGCCTATAAGCGACTTTGTGATTTTAGTATATGGCTACAACTGACTTCATATCCAAAGAAGTTATTCTTCTCACCATCATTTCAAATATCCTTCCTATCACATCATTCTCTATTCTTAGTATTACTATAATAACTGTCGAAACCAGACCGGAAGGTAGAGTGCATACGTATATCTGATTGTGAATCGTTAAATCAATTAGGAAATCCAAAATTATTCGCTTGCTTAGGAATATAGTTCTGATATGGTGTCGGTTCTAAAATTTTACAATATCTGGGAAATAAGGTTGAGACTGTGCATATTGAATTATTTCGATATGTAACTATTTTACTTATACCAGATTAATAACTTAGTAGCAGTGTTTATTAAAAATGTTTTTGGTGTTGTGCTTAAGGATAAGACCCATATTAAGTATAAAGTTTATATCTTTATAGATATACATTTATATTATATCACCTAATTTTTATTATATTAAAATCAAGAGTAATGGCGGTTAGGCGTAGCGTGAAAGATTTGGTTGCAATAGCAGCCAACGAAACTGCTTTGCACTATCTGCAATAACACGATCACTGAGAACGATTTCAGTGAAACCTCGTGTAAGCAAAAATTTTTAAGACATGTCTATTAACTAGGTTAGATAATAACAAAAATTGTCCTAACTGTAAGCAACATTGTTCTCGTACGCAAATGAGAAATACAGAATTTACGATAGCAGAACCACAAACAGCTTCAACTACCATTGGAACTATTCCCAAAACTCGTCCAAATACCGGATGAAACACTCGTACACCAAATGGGTCTACTGATCTACTGATCGATAGAGCCAAAATACTGAACATAGGCGTGAGTTGATCGTCAAAGAGCCCTTTCCGATTGTAATAGCCTTACAGAATAGAGAATTCAGCGTATTATTTCAAGGTCTTTAGGAAACCAAAAAGCCAAAATGATTACAGCAATGACAGAGCAAATCAACGCTATATTAGAACAATTAAATTTATCTGGTCGTAAAGTCAGGGAAGACTCACAGCTTGACTGGGAGAATGATATTATCAATGTACCTCCACGCACAAGCAACGTAAACGGCAGCTTGCCCAGATTAAGCCATTTTGTGGCTCAAACTAATGTAAGCGACTTAAACTGCGATCGAACGGATAGGATATCTAACGTCATTTCCAATGACATGTTAAATTTAGTGGCTCAGCAAAAGACAATAATATTGGGGATTTTATTTATAGGGTACATTTTATAAGAGAGAGATTTCTATCAAAGTGAACAGTCGAGTTTTTGCTCCGTAATAAAATTCGTTTTGTGTTATATTGAGTGATTTTTCTTTTAAATTTAACTTGGAAATAAACCTTATTGGTAAGACAGTATCACATTGTTGCACACATAGTCATCAGCTGTGAAATTTTTATCAAAAGCTTTAATTATTCTATTAATAATACCTTTACCTATCTTCCTTTTCCTTTCTTTATAGTAATCATAATAACACCCAGTGGGAAACCTTTAGCATTTTTTTTCTTACCAATATTGTATACTAATAAAAAGTCTTGCTTCAAGTTGAATTGCACGTATGGCCCAGCGCGTGATGGTGACCAACCAAGGTTTGTTAACTGCTGGTTGTGTGACAACATGATGCATGGCAAATGTGCAGTTCTAACTGGGCGAGATATTGACAAGTTGGAAAAAGACAATTCCAAAAAAGGCTGTGGAGGCCTGAAATGGTCTTGTCCGAGGTGCAATGACTTGCAATTGAATTTCTCCAAAATGAATAATTCTGTGAGAGGTAAATTTCTTAAGTTGCATAAAATGTCCAATCCTTTGTCGAGTGATTTTGACTCGAGCATTGAGATGCTTAGTGAGTTTAATTTCGAATCCCCACCTATCCGTCGGTTAGAGGATCAATTTTTAAATGTTTCTCTTCCATCTTCCTCTGCAATGGCTATTCCCCCTTCAGAAAATTTATCAACTCCTCGCCGTTTAGAATTATCTCCGGCTCGATTTTTCTCGCTCTCGCCTTCACCGTCAGTCGGCCACTCTTCCTTTGAACACCCCGATATTGTCCAACCAACTTCTCCTAATCAAGCTCAGGCTTGTTTGTGCTCCAACTACAGCCCGAGTTACAAGTCCAGCTGTCCCTCCAGCTCAGGCTGCCGTTGCAGCTCCACTTCAGTTGGTGTCTGCGATTTCATCTCCGGCAACTGCCTCAATTACAGTCCATCGTGGTACTGCACCCATAACTGTGCTTCCAGCTTCGGTAACTGTTCAGGGTTCTGACCCTGCACCGACTCCTTTGCTTACTGTTGTTGCACCGCGTAAGCAAATTTTCCTGTCTAGACTTTCAGCTGATACTACATGTGAAGCTATTGCTGCCTATATTGCCAGCAAATCTTCAAGCAATGTATCAGTATCTAAATTTAATTTCTCTGAACCTAGGGAAATAGCATCCTTCAAAATTAACGTTCAATTAGACACATTCTCACTTATTTGTGATTCAAATTTCTGGCCTCCACAAATAATTGTTCATGAGTTCATTATAAAAAAACGCACTCGTCCAGTGCCTGTCAGTCTTCAAGCTAGTGGTTCTCTTTCGCAAGCAACCATTAGTAATAATCCTCAAAAAAACTAGATCGATCTTTAGATGTACTAAATTTTAGTTATCAGAATGTTAGAGGTCTAGTGTCTAAACTTAAAAATGTATTTCTACAAAATTCTCCCTTCGAGTCTCAAATTATTGATTTTTCTGAGACATGGCTTAATTCCTCAATTTCAAATTCTGAAATTTTTTCTACAGCCTTTACATCCTACAGAAAAGATAGAATAACTCGTCGTGGTGATGGGGTACTCATTGCAGTTAATTCTTCCCTTCGGTCCGAGTCAATTACTTTATCCGTTTCACCTCCTGATGTGGAAATAGTTGCCGTTAAGGTATCGTTTCCATCATGTTCCATTTTCATAACGTGTTCTTATATCCCTCCGTGTTCTGATATCTCTATTTATATGCAGCATTTAAGCCGTATTGAATATATATCAACACTCGTACGTGATAAAGACATGTTTGTCGTTTTAGGCAATTTCAATTTGCCTAATATCCAGTGGTCTTTCTTTAGGAAATCTAATTATCTTGTGCCTTCTGCACAACATTACTTTTTAGATTCCTTGTATGACCTTTCGTTTTTTCAAATAAACTCGATTCTTAATAATCTTGACAGAATGCTTGATCTTATTTTTGTCAACGATTGCACTTCTACCAGTGTGTCAAGATCTTGTCCATTAGTATTTCCTGAAGACTCCTTTCATCCTACCGTAGAAGTTTCTCTATCAATTGCCACGTCGACTAAACCAATATCTAAACCTATTAGTAAAACCCGCCGTTGTTTTCACAAGGGAAACTTTTCCTTGCTTAATCAACTTCTTTCCTCAGCTAATTGGTCTACTCTATACAATTCGGTTGATATAAATTTTGCTCTAACCCACTTCTATGGCACTATTAACTCACTTCTTGATATCTGCATTCCAAGTAGTGTTGTATTGCCTGTTTCATCCAAGCCTCCCTGGTTTACACGTCGACTTTCATATTTAAAAAATATTAAAACTAAGCTATTTAAAAAATTTAAACTCTCTGGATCTAATATTGATTTTTCTAAATATTCTATTGCTAAATCTAACTTCCTTCTCCTTAACTCTCAATGCTATAATGAGTATCTTATGCGCTGCAGGAATCAGTTTGAGCGGGATCCTAAACTGTTTTATAAATTCTAAGCGTAGCAGCTCGTCTATGCCTCTAACTCTTTATTTGGTCCTATCATTACTGATAACGATCTAGTTACAGTAATGAAAACTTTAAAGTCTTCATATCCTCCTGGGCCCGACAATATCCCAAGTAGCGTACTCAGAGAATGCTGGAGCTCTTTACATCTTCCCCTACACAAACTTTTTAACTTATCTCTTGATTCCGCTGTATTTCCATGTCTTTGGAAAGAATCATATCGAATTACAGAGGAATTGCAAAGTTGTCTGCAATCCCAAAATTATTCGAAAAAATTGTAACATAAACTTTGCAGCACCTCTGTAAGTCGATAATTTCCCCTTTTTAACATGGCTTTATTAAGAGTCGGTCTACCACGACTAATCTGCTTGAATTCACATCATTGGTGAAGGATGCATTCCTAAGTAGAATGCAAACAGATGTCAATTATACTGATTTCTGTTGAGATCCGAAATTTCTAAACCCGTATTTGTTACTTCGGGTGTGCCGCAAGGTAGTCATCTTGGTCCATTATTTTTCACATTATTTATTAATGACCTGGCATCTATTTTGTCCCACTCACGCATCCTTATGTATGCTGATGATGTGAAACTTATTCTTTCTTACAACGATCCTTCTAAATATATTTGTCTGCAACTGTGTGTCAGGCTAATAAGTTGCATTTAAATATTTCTAAATGCTTGTTTATGACTTTTAGTCGAATTGCTCCACACTTAGTCACGTATACGCTTGATAATGTACCCTTGCAAAGTATACCGACTGTGGAAGACTTTGGTGTACTTTTTGATGCCAAACTTAGTTTCATTCTGCATATCTCCTCTATAACTAACAAAGCCAAGGGTGTTCTTGGATTCGTTAAACGTTGGTCCAAGGAGTTTAATGACCCCTTTGTTACCAAACTCCTTTATACTTCTTTAGTTCGCCCCATACCAGAATATTGTTCATGTGTTTGGAGTCCTCAATATGGAATCCATCAAGTTCGTATTGAATCCATTCAGAAGCAATTCCTACTCTTTGCCCTTCGTGGCTTAAACTGGGATCTCGATCGCCGTCTTCCACCGTACTCTGATAGGCTCTTACTCATTGATCTCCCTTCATTAACTAACCGCAGAACTATCCTTTGTATTATTTTTCTTCATAAATTAATTATCGGTGACATTAGCTCTCTTTTTCTATTATCTCGTCCTAACTTTCATGTTCCTCATAGACTAAGAAGAAATTATTATCCCTTATTTTTATCTAATTGCACAAGTTACCATGCGTTGCACAATCGATTCCGTGTACTGTGCTCCAATTACAACGAATTTTATCACGTTATCTCTTCAGAACTCTCTCTCTTACACCTAAAATCTGCTCTTCTGTTCTATCTTCGGGAAAACCGCAATCTTTGATGATTGACGTGGTTGCTGCCTTGGCAACACTGCTTCTTTTTTGGTTGGTGTTTTCCTGAATTGTCCTTATCTTACTTTATTACTCTCTTTCTTTCTATCCATTTTTCTATTCTAGTCTATTTTCATTCTTTTTTCAACAATCTTTATATTTCTTTTTCGCCGTTTTTCCTGGTCTGATTGGGTTTTTGCCTGGGTTTTCCCCAATCCTGTGCAACAAATGTTGGACCATAAAAATTAATTTTATTTAATACCCCAGAATGCTTAAATGTAATTCAATTTTAATCTTACTTATAAATTTTAATTTAATTAATTTTCTAAATTTTAATTTAATTTATGTAATTATTTTTATCTTTTATAATTCTTTATCGACTGCAATTAGTCGATTTGATAATAATAATAATAATAATAAATAAATAACTACTAATGATTTCTTAGACGCAATGCTAGCCATAGCGGTTGCATTAAGAGAGCTTATGTTAGAGAGTGATATAGCCATTGAAGTGAGTCATAATTTGAGATCGGACTTACAACATGAGTTGTTACATGTAGATACTCCAAGCTAGGGAATTCTGCGCAGAGAATGTCATAAACATAAAGAATTTACTAATAGTATTAGATCAAAACCTTTTTCAAGTTCTAATTCTTTGAGACGAACTATCAATGAAGTTTTTATTGATGAAAACGAGTAAGAGCCTTGCAAAGTAGAACCTCAAAATGTTGAGGAAATCTTTGCTTAACGCTCTGCAGATAAATTATTGGTGGAATTGTGACGAACTTAGCCATAGGTATCCTGATTGCCTATAAGTTCGTCGAGTGTTTTGTTATGGGTGTGGTGCTCCAAACACATTCAAACCCAACTGTGCAAAATGCAAGCCAGAGTCGGATAACTCGGCACAGGATATTCTTCGGCTACCGAGAGCGTATGTCCACCATTCGTCTCGGAATCAAGGCAGACAATATAACCCAGAAATTATCCCTTTTAAGCCTTTGCATATACGTTTACTACTTGCGAAGTTATTCCTGAAATCCAGGTTCATGCGGTTTTTTAAGGCCGTAAATGGCACATCGGGTGTACCGCAAGGTAGTCATATTTCTAAATGCTTATTTATGACATTTAATCGAATTATTCTACACCTACTCATATATACGCTTGAAAATGTACCCTTCATTCTGTATATCGCCCTAGAACTAACAAAGCCAAGGGTGTTCTTAGGTTTATTGAACGTTGGTTCAAGGTGTTTAATGACCCCTTTCGTGCCAAACTTCTTTATCCTTCGCTAGTACGTCCCATGCTAAAATATTGTTCATGTGTTTGGAGTCCACACTATGGAATCCACCAAGTTCGTATTGAATCCGTTCAGAAGCAATTCCTCCTCTTTGCTCTTCGTGGCTTAAACTAGGATCCCGATCGCCGTCTTCCACCGTACTCTGATAGGATGTTACTCATTGATCTCCCTTTATTAACTAACCGTAGAACTATCCTTGATATTATTTTTCTTCATAAATTCATTATTAGTTACATTAGTTCTCCTTTTCTATTATCTCGACTTAATTTTCATGTTTCTCGTAGACTAACAAAAAATTATTATATATTACTTCTATCTAATTGCACAGGTGACTATGCCTTGCACAATCGAATTACAAAGAATTTTATTATGTTATCTGTATAGAACTCTCTCTCTCACACCTAAAATCTGCTCTTCTGTTCTATCTCCGGGAAAACCCTAATCATTGATGGTTGATGTGGTTGCTGGCTTGGCAACACTGCTTCCTTTTTGGTTGGTGTTTCCCGGATTGTACCATTTTCTCCCTGTCTTTCTTTTTTCTAATTTAACACATCACTAAACAAGTCTGGATACCAACCGAGAATCCTCTGAAAATCTCAAGATTCTGATTATTATTATATAGTCTATTTTCATTATATTTTCCCAAATTTTTATATTTCTCTTTTTCACGTTCTTTCCTGGTCTGATTGGGTTTTTTTCTGCTCGTGCTGCCCCCAGAAGGCTTAAATGTAATGTTATTTTATCTATTTGTAATTTTTAGTGTAATTAATTTTCTTAATTTATATAATAATTATTTTTATCTTTTAATCGACTACAATCCGTCGATTTAATAATAAATAATTAAATATTACATGAACTTCAAGTAGATTTAGAAGCATAAGGCGAAACATTAAATCTGATTTCTATTCAAAAAGCTAAACTACAATCCATAATTGATTTCTTTCCTTCTTTCGAAAGAGATGGACTCGGAAAAACAAATTTGAAAGAGTACTCGTGTAGCATGCACATATAGTGAGTACATACTGTATTGTAACACTTTGTTGCAGTGTATACAAAACGCTGGACATTCTTTAAGTCCAAGCGTAATATGATCGCGCCTTTGCGTAACTAAGCGCGCATGTGCAGCGTCACCATATTCAACACGAGCTGACGCTCATTTGAAACCAAGAGCTTATATGGATACAGCAACTCTCACACCTAGCTTAATGAAAACATATATTGTTAGACAAAGAGTATTCAATAAAAAACTACACAGATGACAAGACGTGTATTAATTTTGATAAACCGTAACATAGTGTCAGATCACTAGCCTTAGTACATGGGTGCATGCGTGGAGGGGAGAGGAGTGTAGAGATTCGAAGTTTGATCTCCCGTTGATCTCTTAAAACGAGTGGTGCAGAGCTTTCAAAAGCTCTCACACGTATAAAATGCTGAAGAACAGCAAACTCTCGCTCTATTAGCAGAGAAGCGTGATGCCTGCATGGCTGCATGGATTGAAAAAAAACAACAAACAACACATTAAATGATATTAACATAATGAATAACAGTTAAATAATATGGAATGGAAGAGATTTGGAACCAATTAAAAGATATTAGAGACAATTTTGATAAGTCATATAACTCATTAACGCAAAATAGGCCTATTCAAAATAACACAGTTAATAACATGCAGAAATATTATATTTATATATGGCCAGAGAGATTAATTACACAAAGATCATTGCTCCCAGGTATGAAAAATTTTAATCAGATTACGATCAAATTTGATATCAATAAAAGAAAAGTACAATTTGGATATTTCGATCCCGACTATCCTGAATACCCCTTTGACAGTTGAAACTGGTGATCAACAGAACCGGAATCAACAGAAACAGCAACAATTGTCTCAATAGAGCCAGAAGAGTTTGAACACGAAAAATTAGCTGTTTCAATCATAAAAACAAAGCTAAAGCGTGTTGCCAGAAACCTAATCGGAAATAAAAATACACTAACTGAAGTCATTTCCCGATTAAATAGCAATGTCAAAGGCGAAACTGTAGATGTATTGTCAGCAAAACTGATGAATCTACAGCAACGCAATAAAACTGCTAACCAATATACAGTAGAGGTTGAGCAGATGACAAAAGCTTTGGAAGGTGCATATATAAACGATGGTTTAACCTTGGAGTTAGCAAGAAGTTATTCAACTTAGCATGCAGTCAAAGCAATGACTAAAAATTGCGTAAACGATAAGGTAAAACTTATTATGCAAGTTGGTACCTTAAACACAATGAATGACGTCATATGAAAATTTGTAAATAGTTGTAATAGTTGTCCAGAAGCAACTGGACAGTTAAACACTGTCCTATACTACAGAAAGAATCCACAGCGCGGCGGAAGCCGCGGATGTGGAAATTATAGAGGTAACTATCATAGTTATAATAATAAATACAACAACTCCAATAATAGCAACCATAACAATGGTGGACGAGGCCAATATACAGGAAACTCTAGAGGCAATTCGAATCGAGGCCACCACAACAACAACCAAAATAATGTCAGAGTAGCCCAGAATACTTCGGTAAACTCCCAAAACCCTTTAGATATCCAGCAGTAGAATATGCTAGGGTTCACACTATTAATCTCAGTCAAAATATATTCGTATCCTTTAACCACATAGCTACAGGAAAAGAACTTGTCTTTTTAATAGACACAGGTGCAGACATATTCAATTTAAAATAAAATACTGATGTTTTTCAAGACATTCAAATAGATAACAAAATTAATATTCAAAAAATAAACCAAGGGATTATACAATCCAAAGGATTAACATCAATCGAGATACAGACATTTATTTATAATTCCACACTGTTTTCATATTGTTGACTTTCAATTTGAAATACCATGTGATCGAATAATAGACATTGACTTTATAAAAAATTCAACTGCAAATTAGATTTCAAGCCGTGTGAAGATTGAGTTATAATTAAACTCAATAACCTAAATTTTCCGATTCATGTCCCAATAACATATAGTTATGGTAATAATACAATTCTAAACTAGCAAGATCACAGGTTGTCCGAAAAATCGAACTATCTTTAAGTAAAGATTGTGTATTAATTCCAAGCCAGGAAGTTCAAACTGGTATTTATGTTGCAAACACGATCAATTAGTTAGTATAAATAATCTAAATTATGAATCACTTTCGAACTACGATGTAGTTCAAACGAACAATAAAAGTAGAAAAGAAGTCTTGTCTCGATTACCCAAACATTTTTCACCACAGTTTAAATCGAAGTTAACTAAATTATGCACCAATTATACAAATATATTCGGACTAGAAACCGAATCAATTTCAACGAATAATTTTTATAAACAAGAGCTGAGATTGAGAGATGATGATGAAAATTAGAGAAATCCACATAGTCAAACTCAAGAAATTCAAGCTCAGGTACAAAAGCTAATTAACGACAAAATAGCCGAACCACCTGTATCTGAGGAAAATAGCGATTAGTGATTGACTATCGTCAAATTAATAAAAATTACTATCTGATAAATTTCCACTCCCTAGAATTGATGATATTTGGGAACAACTAGGTCGATCAAAATACTTTTCATGCCTTGAGTTAATGTCAGGATTTCATCAAATTGAACTTGAAAAAAGTTCCAGAAATATAACGTCTTTTTCCACGAACAATGACTCATATGATTTATTAGAAATTTCGCCGATTATTCACGGCACATAGCTAGATTATGTAAAAAGAATGTCCCATTTGAGTGGACAGATGACTGTCAAAAAGCATTTTTACACTTAAAATCTCAATTAATAAATCCAACTCTGCTACAATACCCAGATTTCAGCAAAGAATTTTGCATAATAACAGATGCAAGTAAGCTAGCGTGTGGAGCAGTTTTATCTCAAAACAAAAAAGGACTCCAACTTCCAAGTGCATACGCATCAAGATTATCGATAAAGGATGAAAGTAACAAAAGCACAACAGAATAAGAATTAGCAGCAATTAACTGGGCAATAACCCATTTTAGATCATATATTTATGGTAGACATTTCTCTGTCAAAACAGATCACAGACCACTTACGTATCTATTCTCAATGGTTAACCCAAGTTCTAAGCTAAGGCATCCAAAATGACGAAGTACTTAAAGTATTGACGTTGCATGTAAATAATTCGCTGTTACTTTAAACATGAAAAGAAAATTACTGCAAGATTTGATGTTAGCGATATATATACTAATGGAATTCTTGACTTAGGTCAGTTTTGCCAAGGGCTTGAAATGCAAGCCGGTATAAACAAAATCAGCCAATTCAAAGTGGCAAATATCTTTGAACACGTTTCAATAGATATTTTAGGTATATGGGCAATGAAATATTAAAATCATTAATAATAGCGCTACAGAACCCGGTGACCCTAATAATAAATGAAAAAGAACACAATTTTGTCTACATTCCATAATAATCCAATACAGGGAGGTCATACGGGCATTACAAAAACCCTGACCAAGGTCAAAAGACATTACTTCTGGAAAGGTATGTTAAAAATATAACTGAGTACATAAGAAAATGTCGAAAATGCCAAAAAGCGAAAACAACAACGCACACTGATATACCGATATATGCTTTCGACAGAGTGATAGTGGACACTATTGGTGCACTACCAAAATCAGAAGATAGCAATGAATGCAGTTACACTAATATGTGACTTAACTAAATATTTAACTAAATATGGCAACTGCCATACCAGTTGCAAACAAAAGGGCACATATTTATTGTCCATATGAGTGAGTTAGTCTTTGGAAAAACTAATAATTTACCAGAGCATTTTAATAGTATAGATAGGGATAAGGATAGAAAAGGAAAGTAAATTTAGACTAGAAGTAGCATATAAAAGAGCTAGAATAATGATCGAAGAACATAAGAAAAAGAATAAGGAAATATATGATAAGAAAGTAAGATATATAGATTTATCCATAGGATATAAAGTGTTATTAAAAAATGAATCAGGGTATAAGTTAGATTTTAAATATACCGGTCCGTATACAGTAACGGAAATATGAGAAAGAGATATTGTTACAGTCTCTAACAATAAAAATAAGAAACAAATAGTACTTAAATCTAAATTAAACAAATTAAATTAAATTAAAAATTAATTTTTCAAAATCATATTTAGTATGGCCATTTTCTTTCTTGTTATTATGTACTATTTTCAAATAAAAAAAAAAAAATATATATATGATAATATATATATATATATTTATATATATATATATAATAACAAATATATATATATATATATATAATAACAAATATATATATATATATATATAATAACAAATATATATATATATATATAATAACATATATGTATATATATAAAACTAAGATTCACCATATAATCTTACATATATGTATATATATATATATATAATAACAAATATATATATATATATGTAAGATTATATGGTGAATCTTAGTTTTATTACGATAAAGTTAATATTATAATTAGATAATTGTACAGCTTAATTTACTTGTCGCTTCACGGCGGACGACAACTTGAAATCACTCCGACTGCTGACCGGCCACTGCTTACTGCTGACTGCCGACCGCTGACTACTCGATATCCAGCTTATCGATTCTTCTCGATATTAGATATCGCCATCCACCGCTTCTCCGATACTTCTTCGTACCACCTATCTCATCTCACCATATTACATTCGGCCATCCTGATTAGTCCTCGGCCCCCGATGACCAAAAATCTTCGTTTTCAGCCACATATCTCCACAGCTTCGTATGATCGCAGCTTGTTGCTGTATTGTTTGGTCCCTCAACATCTGCAGCTTTGCGTACTTCGTACCGTCCCTTTCTCTTGATTTTCGTGATCTCGTATGGGCCAAGGTATTCACTAGCTAATTTTCTGCCCGCTACAAACTGGGTACGGCGAATTGCAACCAAATCCCCAATCTTATATCCGTATTCGGCTTTACGCTTCTTATCGTATTGATTCTTATATTTCTCCTGAGATTTCTGAATTTCTTGTTTAGCCAATTGCCGGATCTTCTGCCGCTCCTCGTCAAAGTTATCAAACATCTCCTTTTCTAATAGCTGCATGATCTCATCATCGATATTATTTCGCATCTTCACGCCAAACATTAGCTCAAATGGCGATCGCTTCGTGGATACGTGTACGGTGCTATTCATCACTCTCTGGACTCTGCCTACAAATTTGTACCACTTTTCTGGATTTTCGGAAGACATCTTGGATATAATTGATAAAATGGAGCGATTCACGCGTTCTATTTGACCATTTCCTCTTGGCACTCCAGTTGTACTCCACACATGTTCGATGCCTTGTTCCTTTATATATTCTTCAAAATTAGACGACGTAAACGCTGTTCCACGGTCGCTAATTATACGAGTTGGGTTACCAAAAACTTCTGACCAAATTTCCAACTTTTTACGAACTTCCTCGCTGCTTGTAGTCTTTGTTGGGAACAACCACACAGACTTTGTGAATCCATCAACCAACGCAAAAATATGTTTGTACTGTTTGGCAGTAGCGTCCATTGGTCCGAGATGGTCTACGTGCAATGTGTGCAACGGCTCTGCTCCTTTCTCTATCTGATGCATGAAACCTTCCTTTTTGTCCAACTTCTTATTGTGGATGATGCATTTAATGCAGTTAGCTATGACCTGTGCAACCTTGCCTTCCAGGTGGGCAATCCAATAATTTTGCTTAACCAAATGCATTGTTTTTTGACTAGCAAAATGTCCAGCATCGTGAGCATCCACGATGATTTCTCTCTCCATTCGTTTTGGCACTACGAGCAAGTCAGTGCCGTCCACAGACTTGAATAGCAAACCTCCTTTAACCTTAAAATTTTCATACGGCCGGCTGTTGAGAATTTCCAAAATCGCTTTTATCATGGTATCGTCTTGCTGCGCCTTTTTAATTCTAGCCGACACCTCTGATGAAATCACCATGATTTGCTGCGGATAGCGACTAAGGCAGTCCACATGTTTTAGACATTCTCCTGCTCTGTGTTCCACTTTAAAGTCATAGTCCTGCAAATATAGGACCCATTGGGCTCCCTCTCGTGGTACATCCTTCTTAGTTAGTGTCTGCTTGAAAGCCGCACAATCTGTTACCAGCGTAAATTGAATACCCAGTATGTATTGGCGAAACTTTGTGCATGCCGAGAAGATAGCCTTCGCCTCTTGGACATAACTGTGCTGACGCTCTTCAGCTTCATTGGTCTTCTTGCTCCAGAAAAAAACAGGATTCAGAAGACCCTCGTTCCATTGCAGCAGTGCAGCAGCAAATCCATCTTTAGATGCATCTGTATGAAGCTCCGTTTTTGCGTCTCGTTGATAAATTCGCATACCGGCTCTTTAACTAATGCCTCCTTTAGTAGCTGAAACGCCTGAAGCTCTGCCTGATCCATTGCAAAAGGTACATCCTTTCGTAAAAGATTGGTTAACGGCTTTGCTATTTCCGAATATCCTTTTATAACACTTTTTTTTTTTTTTTTTTTTTTATTATTTATTTATTAATAAATCGACTAATTGCAGTCGATTAAAGGATTACAAAAGAATTAATATAATTATTATATAAATTAAATTAAAATCTAGAAATTAATTAAATTAAAATTTACAAGTAAGATTAAAATTGAATTCTGGGGTATTAAAATCAATCAATTTTTATGGTCCAACATTTGTTGCACAGGATTGGGGAAAACCCAGGCAAAAAACCCAATCAGACCAGGAAAAAAGGCGAAAAAGAAATATAAAGATTGTTGAAAATAGAATGAAAAAGAACATAATAGACAAAAGGATAGAAAGAAAGAGAGTAATAAAGTAAGATAACACATCACATGGACATACATAATAAACAATGTGACCGTGTGCCCCAATTTGATGGAACCGAGGATCCATAGTAGATGGAGCAGATGCGTCAATGTATCGCGCTTCAAGCCAAGCCATTGCTGTGGCGAAAATAATTAATAATTATAATGCAGTTATCCGACATAGAACTACATCCATTTCTACATTAAAAAAAATATCAAAAATCAATCGAGTATCGAAAAATCAGAATCTCGAGATTTTGAGCGGATTCTCGGTAGGTATCCGGACTTTTTTAGTGATGTATTAAATTATAAAAAAGAAAAAGAAAAACAGAGAGAAAAGAGGACAATTCAGGAAAACACCAACCAAAAAAGAAGCAGTGTTGCCAAGGCAACAACCACGTCAACCAATCAATGATTGGGGTTCTCCCGAAGATAGAATAGAAGAGTAGATTTTAGGTGTAAGAGAGAGAGTTCTAAAGAGATAACGTGATAAAATTCGTTGTAATTGGAGCACAGTACACGGAATCGATTGTGCAACGCATAGTCAGTTGTGCAATTAGATAAAAATAAGGGATAATAATTTCTTGTTAGTCTACGTGGAACATGAAAGTTAAGACGAGATAATAGAAAAGGAGAGCTAATGTCACCGATAATTAATTTATGAAGAAAAATAATACCAAGGATAGTTCTACGGTTAGTTAATGAAGGGAGATCAATGAGTAAGAGCCTATCAGAGTACGGTGGAAGACGGCGATCGGGATCCCAGTTTAAGCCACGAAGAGCAAAGAGGAGGAATTGCTTCTGAATGGATTCAATACGAACTTGATGGATTCCATATTGAGGACTCCAAACACATGAACAATATTCTAGTATGGGACGAACTAGAGAAGTATAAAGGATTTTGGTAACAAAGGGATCATTAAACTCCTTGGACCAACGTTTAATGAATCCAAGAACACCCTTGGCTTTGTTAGTTATAGAGGAGATATGCAGAATGAAACTAAGTTTGGCATCAAAAAGTACACCAAGGTCTTCCACAGTCGTTATACGTTGCAAGGGTACATTGTCAAGCGTATACGTGACTAAGTGTGGAGTAATTCGACTAAAAGTCATAAACAAGCATTTAGAAATATTTAAATGCAACTTATTAGCCTGACACCAAAGATGCATGGAGTTACAGTCATCTTGCAGACAAATATATTTAGAAGGATCGTTGTAAGAAAGAATAAGTTTCACATCATCAGCATACATAAGGATGCGTGAGTGGGACAAAATAGAAGGCAGGTCATTAATAAATAATGTGAAAAATAATGGACCAAGATGACTACCTTGCGGCACACCCGAAGTAACAAATACGGGTTTAGAAATTTCGGATCTCAACAGAACTCTTTGGGTTCTGTTTTTTAAATAAGAGGAAATCCAAGTCAGAAGTGTGGGGGGGAATCCAATTCGATCTAGCTTGAAGATTAAAAGATCATGATTTACAGAGTCAAATGCTTTACTGAAATCAGTATAAATGACATCTGTTTGCATTCTACTTAGGAATGCATCATTCACCAATGATGTGAATTCAAGCAGATTAGTCGTGGTAGACCGACTCTTAATAAAGCCATGTTGAAAAGGGAAAATTATCGACTTACAGAGGTGCTGCAAAGTTGATGTTACAATTTTTTCGAATAATTTTGGGATTGCAGACAACTTTGCAATTCCTCTGTAATTCAATATATCGGATTTAGCTCCCTTTTTGTGAATTGGGATAATATATGATTCCTTCCAAAGACATGGAAAAACAGCGGAATCAAGAGATAAGTTAAAAAGTTTGAGTAGGGGAAGATGTAGAGAGCTCCAGCATTCTCTGAGTACGCAACTTGGGATATTGTCGGCCCCAGGAGAATATGAAGATTTTAAAGTTTTCATTGCTGTAACTAGATCGTTATCAGTAATGATAGGAGAAAATAAAGAGTTAGAGGAAGAAATAGGATAAGGATAAGGGTAAGCGATATTGTTAATGGAAGAAGTGTAAGTAGATTGAAAGAAATTTGCAAAAAGGTTAGCACTAGTAAAGTCATCCTTGGATCCCTCATTTTTCAGAAAAAATGTAGGAGGCATAGACGAGCTGTTACGCTTAGAATTTACAAATTTATAAAACAGTTTAGGATCCCGCTCAAACTGATTCCTGCAGCGCATAAGATACTCATTATAGCATTGAGAATTAAGGAGAAGGAAGTTAGGTTTAGCAAAAGAATATTTAGAAAAATCAATATTAGATCCAGAGAGTTTAAATTTTTTAAATAGCTTAGTTTTAAAATTTTTTAAATTTGAAAGTCGACGTGTAAACCAGGGAGGCTTGGATGAAACAGGCAATACAACACTACTTGGAATGCAGATATCAAGAAGTGAGTTAATAGTGTCATAGAAGTGGGTTAGAGCAAAATTTATATCAACCGAATTGTATAGAGTAGACCAATCAGCTGAGGAAAGAAGTTGATTAAGCAAGGAAAAATTTCCCTTGCGAAAACAACGGCGGGTTTTTCTAATAGGTTTAGATATTGGTTTAGTCGACGTAGCAATTGATAGAGAAACTTCTACGGTAGGATGAAAGGAGTCTTCAGGAAATACTAAAGGACAAGATCTTGACACACTGGTAGAAGTGCAATCGTTGACAAAAATAAGATCAAGCATTCTGTCAAGATTATTAGGAATCGAGTTTATTTGAAAAAACGAAAGGTCATACAAGGAATCTACAAAGTCATGTTGTGCAGAAGGCACAAGATGATTAGATTTCCTAAAGAGAGACCACTGGATATTAGGCAAATTGAAATCGCCTAAAACGACAAACATGTCTTTATCACGTACTAGTGTTGATATATATTCAATACGGCTTAAATGCTGCATATAAATAGAAATATCAGAACACGGAGGGATATAAGACACAGCACCTTCAAACTGCAGCGGAATATCAACATCAGCATTTGCTTCCACTACATTATAAATACTTATCATATTTATATCCAAAGTTTTCTCCCCGGCAGGGGAAGAAAACTCATATCCAGCTGTTGTCATCGTCACGCTGAACTTTCTGATAAAGTCGTACCCCAACAACGCATCAGATCCTAGTGCACCGTCTACCACGACTAGGAACTTGTGGATCAGCTGCATGTCGTCAATTTGTACATTAGCGAAGAATTGGACAGCTGGACGCACTATGTTGGTGCCTAATCCTCGTAGGGTCGATACACTTTTCTGCAACTTGCCGCCGTTGATCTTATCGAACACTGATTTCTTCAAAATTGATATGTCCGCTCCAGTGTCGACAAGTGCTTCTACTACCACATTGTTAATTATCAGCTTCTTAAGACGCTTAGCTTCATACACAACATTTACTCCAGCTGATGATGTGGTCTCTTTTGACCAATGTCCACTTTCATTGCAACGGAAGCATTTCATTTCCGCTTTGCAATCTTTGCGAATATGGTCTAATGATCCACAATTAAAACAATGCCGCTTTTTGTCACTCCTAGCATCCATATTCTTGTTAGAATTCTTAATCGGCTGATATTCTTTTTTCTCCCTGTTTGCATTCTCGGTTTCTAGAATGCTTGCGTATACTTCATATTTTTCTTTCAACTCTTTGAAAGACGTGCATCCGTACAAGTTATATTTGAAATCAGTTTTTAAATTGAGCCCATTTACGATATATCTTATCACTGACTCCACATCCATTACACCACGAGCAGCAATTCGCTTCATTTGAAGCATGTATTCATGAAAACTTTCCTCTTTACGTTTAACACGGGCATTCAATTGCTTATGAATTTCGGCACTGCACACTTTTTCCCTTTGAAATTCGGCGATCAGCTGTTCGCGCATTGCTTCGTACTCATACACCGTCGTCGACTCCAAAAATAATGCAGCTGTGTGTGTCATTTTTGCGCGCGCTTGCACGTACTTTTGTTTTATGTTTAAACCATAGGCATCAGCATTGAGTTCAAAGTTTGAGAACCACTTTTGAACATCCATATTCTCTCCGTCAAACTCAGGAATTATTTTAGCAAAGTTCTCCACCAACACTTTGCCTTCGTCTTTCGCGATTTCGTCAGCTTGAATTTTTAATGACAGAAGCTGAATGATCTGCTGCAACATTTCTTTATTATCGTCGTTCTGCATTGTACTTGGTAACGCCTGCTGCTGTATATCCGTTATTCCTCCAATTCCTTCTGTGTCGCTCATTCTTTTTTGTACCGCTATACACGGTGCCGGCTTTGTCACTTTTTCTGGCTCTGTACGCAATGTATGTACCGGTTGACTCACTCATACTGCTGGCAGCTTGCGTTTGGCGGGTGTTTTCGCTTGGCGCCTCGATTTCTCTGGAATCGTCTGTACGTTGGCGCCAGACTTCTGATTTTTAGCACTCATACGCTTTTTTCACTCAGCCGCAACTTTTAAAACTTTTAGGTTTTTGTTTGGACGAGCCCCCAAATGTAAGATTATATGGTGAATCTTAGTTTTATTATGATAAAGTTAATATTATAATTAGATAATTGTACAGCTTTACTTGTCGCTTCACGGCTGACGACAACTTGAAATCACTCCGACTGCTGACCGGCCACTGCTCACTGCTGACTGCCTACCCTC
Source organism: Drosophila repletoides (assembly GCA_018150835.1). Lineage (NCBI taxonomy): Eukaryota > Metazoa > Arthropoda > Insecta > Diptera > Drosophilidae > Drosophila > Drosophila repletoides. Next base: position 12,465,596 of record JAECWQ010000221.1, read on the forward strand.
GACTGCTGACTGCCGACCGCTGACTACTCGTTATCCACCGCTTCTCCGATACTTCTTCGTACCACCTATCTCATCTCACCATGTTACATATATATATAATAACAAATATATATATATATATATATAATAATAAATATATATGTATATATATATATATATATATATAATAACAAATATATATATATATATATAGTAACATATGTTACCCAGGAATCAAATATCCTCGTACATAAGGATACGAAACAATACCTAAACAACACATAAATAATATAACACTTAAGATCCGATTTTACCTAAACACCGAGATTTAAAAACAAGTAACATATGTTACCCACATACCAGGAATCAAATATCCTCGTAGATAAGGATTCGAAACAAGACCTAAGCAACACATAAATAATATAACACTTAAGACCCAATTCTACCTAAAAACCGAAATTGAATCGCCACACATATGGTAACCAGTGCACCGCACTTGAGAATAATGTAAAACAGAACAAATTCAATTCAGCACTCATTTGGGGTGCCAAGCCAGGAAAATATATTTTTTACTTTTAGTCTTAAACTGAACTCCGGAAAATAAAGTCATACATCGAATTCGTGTCGTGTTTTTATTCTGTCACATTTCAGTGTCTGCTTGAGTCTATATAATCATAGACCGGCAGTTAGTTCGACTAGTGTAAAATAATAATTATTTTACAAAGTAAATTTATTTTACTGGCGTAGCCGGTAGGATATCATTAAATTATTGATGCGATAGCTTGACTATATAATTCTCTAATTTTTGGTATCCGCCAAAGAACTTTGCGGTAACAACCCGCGACGGTGAACATCACGTTTAGTTTAAATTTAAACCTCGAAACCGTGAAACGCTTTTGTTAAAAAAAAAAAAACATAGACGCTCAAGAATTCGTTGGAAAAATAAATCCAAGTTGATTGGTTATTCCACGAAAAACGAAACAGCTTGAGTGGGAAAAAAACAATAATTTTTAAAAAAAATAAGTGAGTGTGTAAAAAAAAAAAAAAAAAATAACATTAAATTACATATAAAATTATAAAAAAAAACCAAAAGAAGAAACAAACACAACGATGGAAATACCACAAATGGTTATACCAGCAGCAGCACCACTCTCCGACAATGGGATGGCACAAGTGGAACGCCAGATTCATGATGTCGAAACTTTCCGAGGTGATCCCAACGCACTATACACCTTCATAAGCCGGATCGACTTCATATTAACGCTATACCCTACCAATGACGTCCGTCAGCAGTGTATAATTTTGGGCAGCATCGAACGCAATATCAGTGGAGAAGTTATGCGCACTATAGACGCATACAACTTAACAACCTGGCCGGAACTTAAACGGAGACTCATCTTATATTTTAAGCCACAAATACCAAATCATCAACTACTAGAAGACTTTCGCAACACCCAATTCAAAGGAAACATTCGACGCTTTTTGGAAGAAGCCGAGATGAAACGTCAACTATTGACAAGTAAGTTAGCATTAGAAAACAATGCAGCAGAGTCAACTCTTTTTAATCAATTAATTAATACTAGTATTGAAGCATTAATTCAAAAATTGCCTACAAATATTTATTTAAGAATTGTTAATTGTAATATACCAGATTTAAGATCACTTATAAATGTACTACAAGAAAAGGGTTTATATGAAGACCCCGATCAAAAAGGTCAACCAAAATTAGTTAATTATGATAAACAGAATAAATCCCGTTTTGATAACCGAACACCATACCATAACCATACTAATACTCCATTTCAACCAAATTTCAACCCTAATAATATACAAGCAAATTTTCCAGAGCCATATCGTCACCCGATACCTAACAATCTTTACCAACACTATCATCCTCATTTTAATAATATGACTCGCCCAATTCCACCAATACCATACATGCCCAGACCCAACGCACATTTTCAACGCCAAAACGCCTTTGACTCAAATCGCTTTGGTCAACACCAAACTCAACAACATAACTCAAATCCGTTTACAAATGAACCTTATAATTATTATTACGACCAAAATTGTTATTACTATCCGGAATATTATCCACAGCTTAATAGCCAACAATATTCAAATGATCAATATCCACAATTCCCGATAGCAGAAGAACAAAGTAAAGAAGACATAAAATTTTACGACTATGATTTCGACAATAAATACATTAAAGGTAAAGAGAATCACGTAGCTGATGCCCTATCCCGAGTAAAACTAGAACATAGTTACTTGGCTGAGCAAACGCAACACAGTGCCGATGAAGACAGCAACAGTTTAATTAGCATTACTGAAAAACCAGTTAACACAAATAATATTTTCCAAAAGTCCACCAAGCATCAAGCACGAAACTTATTTTAAAAAACAAATAACACACATTTCTTATGATGAAATAACAAAAGAAAAAGGCGAAAATTGCCGCGATAAATTTGTAATAGACATTTACTCTTTTGAAGGCAATAATTATTTGAGTTGTACAGATATTTACTCAAAATTCGCTATCCTCGAACAAATAAAAACGAAAGATTGGATAGAATGTAAAAACGCTCTTATGCGAATATTTAATGCTTTGGGGAAACCCAGACTATTGAAAGCAGACAGAGATGGAGCATTCTCGAGCCTAGCCCTCAAAAGATAGCTCTTGAGCGAAGATATTGAATTGCAACTTAATACATCAAAAACAGGTATAGCAGACGTAGAAAGGTTACACAAAACCATAAATGAAAAAATTAGAATTATAAAAAATTCTGACGATAATGAACTCAAACTAAGCAAAATAGAAACAATACTTTATATATACACATGCTCACATATTTCTTTATGCCGGACAACCAACCCTAGATAAGCAACAAATCAAGGAAAGAAAAATCAACAAATTAAATAATAATAGACAAGATTATGAAATTGATACGAAATACAGAAAGGGCCCGCTTCAGAAAGGTAAATAGAAGATCCATTTAAATCAAACAATATTGTAGAACAAATTGATCCTGACCATTACAAAATTACTAATAGAAATAGAGAAACACACTAATAGAAATCACAGTTCAAAAAAAAAAAAAAAAGAAAATCAATCACATTAAAATAATCTAGAAACAGTTGCTCAAAATTCAATTAAAATCCATGAACTAAATGACGTAATACAGTCAGTAAATGATGGATTAGAAAAAATCAAACAATATGAAAACAACCGCAATAGCATTGACACACTCACATACGAACTCATGCAATTCATTGAATTTATAGAAGACATAGAAATGGGTATGCAACTCTCTCGTCTCAGACTGTTTAATCCAAAGCTATTAAATTATGATAAATTAGAAAATGTTAATAACCAAAATACACTACTAATCAAAACATCCACTTGGATTAATCGCAAAGATAATCAAATAATAATTATATCTCATATACCTATTGCATACGAATTAAAACAATCTATTAAAATCATCCCTTATCCTGATCACAACGGTTACCAATTAGATTATACTGAAACTAAATCCTATTTTGAAAATGAAAATAAAATCTATAGTGAAGATAATGAAGAAGTACAGGATGATTGTATTAAAGATATAATTAAGAGCAAAAAACCAATCTGTAATTTCATCTCAATAAATACTAAAGAAATGATTAAATATATAGAACCAAATATAATTTTAACCTGGAACTTAAGCGAAACCAATGTTATACAAAACTGTAAAAAATCGAATAATGAATTAAAAATCAATGGAAATAAAATCATAAGAATAACTCAATGTAAATTTGAAATCGGAAACATTATCTTAAGCGAAAATTACTTACAACCAGAAATAGACCTAACACCATTATATCCACCATTAGAAGTTACCAAAATCAAAATTGTAGAACACAATGACATTGTTAAATTGATATCACAAAATAATCTCACACTTTACACAATTATAGCAATTATAATTATTATATCTATTATACTATTCTTGTATTCAAAATATGTAATCAAAAACCCATTTATGTTGATATATTCAAAAACGAAAAAGCAAAGAAATGTAAATCACAATCCAACACAAGCTAAATTAGAAGTAGCACATAATCCATTACCCACATTGTACCCAATAATCTCAGCCTAAACATAGGCTTCCTTTTAAGGGGAGGGAAGTAACATATGTTACCCAGGAATCAAATATCCTCGTACATAGGCTTCCTTTTAAGGGGAGGGAAGTAACATATGTTACCCAGGAATCAAATATCCTCGTACATAAGGATACGAAACAATACCTAAACAACACAAATAATATAACACTTAAGATCCGATTTTACCTAAACACCGAGATTTAAAAACAAGTAACATATGTTACCCACATACCAGGAATCAAATATCCTCGTAGATAAGGATACGAAACTCCGGAAAATAAAGTCATACATCGAATTCGTGTCGTGTTTTTATTCTTTCACATTTCAGTGTCTGCTTGAGTCTATATAATCATAGACCGGCAGTTAGTTCGACTAGTGTAAAATAATAATTATTTTACAAAGTAAATTTATTTTACTATATATATATAATAACAACATATAAATTACGTTGAGTACGAAAAAAAAATTTTTTGTATTTTAATAAAAATAGAATTAATTTAATTTAAATTACTAATAAAATAACTACATAGAAATACGTTATTTTTCTAAACAAGGAAGATGTAGCATGTACATATAGTGAGTACATACTGTATAGTATGTACTTAATGAATATACACTGTTACACTTTGTATACAAAACGCGGGACATAAACATTCTTTAAGTCCAAGCGTAAAATGATCGCGCCTTTGCGCAACTAAGCGCACATGTGCTGCGTCAGCATATTGAACACGAGTTGACGCGCATATGAAACCAAGAGGCAAGCATATACGTAAGTATACAATGTTACATACATTGCGGCCGCTCCGCTGTGGCGTCACCGACAGCGCAGCTACGCGGACCTAGTTTGATGAAAACATATATTCCAAGACAATGATAAATCAATAAAGACAACTCAATATCCACACAAATCGTTATTACAAGAAATTTTGCATTGAGTAAATTAACTGCCATCTTTAATGCGAAATTAGCCCCGATTGGCGTTATACCCCGAGTAAAACAAATATTGAAACATATATGTACTCGAAGATATGAATGGAAAAGAACTGGGTAAATTCCATGCAAAAGACATATGGGAAATATAAATATGTATATTACACTCTTTTTCGAGCTTTTATTTTCGTTTCGTCTCCAAAGATCAAACCTATGATTGTGAGGGTGTTTTTAATCAATATGATGATAAAGCGACAGCTGTAATTAAAATCTACAAAAGCTTTGGGATCATACTTGAATTCCACAGAAGCCCTTAGGTCAAAGAACATATGACATGATCTGTTATTGCATTGCAAAGTAAAGTGACGTATGCTCATATATGCGTTGATAAGCTTTAATGCATATATATTAAGAAAAGCTTAGATGCAGGTGTACTATGAAAGCTCTTAAGTGCATGTCGTAAAAAGCTAGTCACGTGTAGTGTCTCTTGAAAATGTTTGATTATAAATTTCGGCTTAGATGCAAATAACGATTTATTTTTACTCTGCTTGCTAAAACGTACTCTTGCAGTCAGTTAATAGGGCGTTATAACGTCAAGAAAATCAAACTGGCCCTGGATGCTGAGCTCATAGTATATTTTTAAGTGCGGAATTTATTTCTATTGTCAAAGTGTTAACCTCGAAAAGAAAAGAATAACGCCAATTAGTTAGGAAAAATTTGTAATAATTTATATGCTATATAAATAATTAAATTAAAGTGGAAAAAAATTTAAAATAATAATTTGTTAAATAGTGTAAGTGCTAGAAAGAGGAATTTCTTGTATGTAAGTATGTAAGTCAAAGAGCATTTACCTATAATAAAGCTGTAGCGGTTCGGTCTTTGAGTGATTTCGAAAAAGTTGAGTGAAAAAAACTGCAAACGCACTGCAGAATATTCAAAAGCAACGAGTGCTTTCCCGATCGCAATGCAACACATGGAAAATAACAGCTGTGCGACCGCGATTCAAAGCAAATCGTCAACTTTGAGCGTACAATTCCGGAAATTTTAATTCTTTGTTGAGTGAATGTGCTGTGTATCTCTGCCGGTTTTTGTAGCCGAGTTCGAAAGAGATGGCTACCTCTTTATTATAAATGCTCTTTGCCTCTTTAATATAAATGCTCTTTGTATGTAAGTGATTCTAAATTACTATTTTTCAATTTTCATATTCTGTATATTTTATGTTGGGTACTGAAAAAATTTTTTTGGTTCTTTTATATATTGAGAGAATGCAGAGCAGAAAGATCAGTCAGCTGTTTTGCGACTGAGATTAAATTTCTCCTTGTTGTTGTGTTCATACTAACGCCTGCATTAACCCTTAGGTGACAATAAAGTCAATTACTGACATCAATAAAATTTAGTATAAAAGAATTTTGAAAATAAATAATAAGAAGAAATATTAAGCTTGCTCATGCTCTCTCTTTTCTTTTTTGTATGCTTTCAATTTTAAATTAAGAAAGTTAGGATATTGTTTTTAGTTTTATTCTTCTTTAAATATTTTACCTAAATAAATAAAAGAGAATTATAACGTTGAAAAAAATATATATTTTACTATTATTACTATTACTATTACTACTATTATATTTTACTTTTATTATTACTAAACCGTTAAACAAAAACACAATGAAATTGATTAAGCATATGGAAGTGTTAAAATTCAAAATTAATTAAATTTATTATTTTTATTTTTTTTTTATTCAAATAATTTTTTAGAGATCACAATAACATTTAAATTTTTTTCGGATTTTTTGATCAAGGTTGGGTGGGTATCATACAGATTGTAATAACATCTATAATCTGCAATTAAAAATGTCTATTTACCAAGTATCACTTTCTGTATACATCGTCGTCCGTCCGTTTATACCCTATCTTTTTGGTATACGAAAAAGAATAAAATTTGCAGCCTATTCCTTTAGCACACAAATTTTTTTGTTGTTCATAATTAATATACCATGACAGCGAGCACTAATGCTAGAAGGCCTTATCTCCCCACTCCCGACTGCGGGAAGCCGAAATCAACCGCGTGCTTCAGTATAAGCAACCCAACACCAGCTTGTCCGATTGAGTAGACCGTAGATGCTTTACGTTATCTGCTTCACACGCCATGTATATTTTTAGTTGGTCTTTTCCGATTTTTACCCAGTATTCCTCTCACGGCTACTAAGTCGACTATTTTCGGCAGCTCCGATACCTTGGAGCTAACCTAAGGGCACCTGATAGCATAAACGCCGCAAACATGTTTAGTTAAATTCTAGGTAGAAGGCGAGAATAATATAGGCCTACCTACTGCTTGAATGTTCTTTTAATTTAGTTTTGTACATTCCTTTTCTCTGTCTCATTTTTATTATTGTGACGGCTAAGTCCGAAAGAGCACAAAATCCCACCCCCACTTGCCCTAATCATGGCAAGACCTCGTATTAGACAGAGAGTGATCCGAACTACTCGTTTCTTTGGTGGGAGGAGGCCGTTCTATCGACTGTCGTTCAGATGTCGGCACGATCCGAGTGAGCTGTTCCGATTCGTAGAGAGGTCTAACACTTGTTAAAACAACGGGAGGCTCTTGGGCACATTCTCCGAGGGGCATCTCATCAAACAAAAGGGGCCGGATGGCCTAAACTTTTTGTCTGGATCCGGTTAAAGAGGTGGCACAGAGGACACATTTAGTACGGTGTCTGTCGCCGGTATTCCGCCACATGGGGCTTAACCATGTCAGGGGCGTCTAGTAGCGTGCGCTAATTACTGACAATAAGCAGCGCTTGGTAATCCGTTTCGCGAAGTGATTTGTACTTCACCAAATGCTGCTCTCTACGTACGACAGTATAATGGTGCAACGATTTATGGAAAGCATTCACATAAGACAAGAGGGGAATTTTCCCTACATTGGTGTCAAGTGTGGAGTTGTAATTGGACTTGCAAAAATACACGCTACCTAAAAGACGGCTCGCTCGCGCCGGCAAACAGTAGAGGGAGACATACGAGAGGAAACTACAACGGCCGAATTACAACAACTGTCGTCTGCCGCAGCAGATATGCAGAAAGAGATTACTGCTCTGCGGGAGCATCAATTTGCGCAAAACAAAACTGTCTGAGGCGATGGCCTGTCGCTTGGAATCCCTAGACCATACACTGGAGGAGAGGTTTGATCGGATGAAGTCGTCAATTGAGGTCACTCTGTTAACATTAAGCCGGGAGAGAACTGCAGAGAGCATTCCCCTAGATGGAGCGTTGGCTGCCAAATCGGCTACGGTGACCTGGCAACAGGTACAGTCAGAGACGGCGGCATCAATCTATTATCTTCAGCGCCCCGTTAATGGCAGAGCCGAACGTGTGCGGCTGCGGCCATTGATGGTGTACTCTCCGGCGGTCCATTTGCTGTGCAGCCACACAGATATGGCTAGCCACAATCAAAAAAGAACTTGGATACCAAGAACTTGGAGACCTAAACAGAATTCGAAGGGATTCGACGGCTGCCCAATACCACTGGTCCGAAGATAATAAAATGTCGAAAGTTGTTGGCCTACGAGTCCTTGACCATGGCCATGCGTAATATTTTTACCATTAACACCAATACCGAGTAACAAGTACTATACCATCGAAAGTGCAAGGCCCCAGAATTGGCTGGACTTAAAGATAGAAGTAAAGGATAATAATTTTTAGTTAGTCTAAGAGGAACATGAAAGTTAAGACGAGATAATAAAAAAGGAGGGATAATGTCACCGATAATTTATGAAGAAAAATAATATCAAGGATAGTTCTACGGTTAGTTAAGAAAGGGAGATCATGTGTAACAACATCTCAGAGTACGGTGGTAGACGGTGATCGTAGAATGCAAACTGATGTCATTTATACTGATTTCAGTAAAGAATTTGACTCTGTAAATCATGATCTTTTAATCTTCAAGCTAGATCGAATTGGATTCCCCCCCACACTTCTGACTTGGATTTCCTCTTATTTAAAAAACAGAACCCAAAGAGTTCTGTTGAGATCCGAAATTTCTAAACCCGTATTTATTACTTCGATGATGTGAAACTTATTCTTTCTTACAACGATCCTTCTAAATATATTTGTCTGCAAGATGACTGTAACTCCATGCATCTTTGGTGTCAGGCTAATAAGTTGCATTTAAATATTTCTAAATGCTTGTTTATGACTTTTAGTCGAATTACTCCACACTAAGTCACGTATACGCTTGACAATGTACCCTTGCAATGTATAACGACTGTGGAAGACCTTGGTGTACTTTTTGATGCCAAACTTAGTTTCATTCTGCATATCTCCTCTATAACTAACAAAGCCAAGGGTGTTCTTGGATTCATTAAACGTTGGTCCAAGGAGTTTAATGATCCCTTTGTTACCAAAATCCTTTATACTTCTCTAGTTCGCGCCATACTAGAATATTGTTGATGTGTTTGGAGTCCTCAATATGGAATCCATCAAGTTCTTATTGAATCCATTCAGAAGCAATTCCTCCTCTTTGCCCTTCGTGGCTTAAACTGGGATCCCGATCGCCGTCTTCCACCGTACTCTGATAGGCTCTTACTCATTGATCTCCCTTCATTAACTAACCGTAGAACTATCCCTGGTATTATTTTTCTTCATAAATTCATTATTAGTTACATTAGTTCTCCTTTTCTATTATCTCGACTTAATTTTCATGTTTCTCGTAAACTAACAAAAAATTATTATATATTACTTCTATCTAATTGCACAGGATTACTATGCCTTGCACAATCGAATTACAAAGAATTTTATTATGTTATCTCTATAGAACTCTCTCTCTCACACCTAAAATCTGCTCTTCTGTTCTATCTCCGAGAAAACCCTAATCATTGATGGTTGATGTGGTTGCTGCATTGGCAACATTGCTTCCTATTTGGTTGGTGGTTTCCTGAATTGTCCTTATCTTACTTTATTACTCTCTTACTTTCTATCCTTTTTTCTATTCTAGTCTATTTTCATTCTATTTTCCACAATCTTGCCTCCTTTCCTGGTCTGATTGGGTTTTTTTTCTGGGTTTTCCCCAATCCTGTGCAACAAATGTTGCACCATAAAAATTAGTTTGTATCTAATACCCCCAGAAGGATTAAATGTAATGTTAATTTAATCTTATTTGTTATTTTTAATTTAATTCATTTTGTTAATTTTTAATTTAATTTATATAAAAATTTATTTTTATCTTTAGTAATTCTGCAATTAATCGATTTAAAAATAATAATAATAAAAAAAATAAAATAAAACATTAGAATATAGATAGATGTAACCATATTTGAGAGAGTAATCAGCATTAATCAAATCTGGTACAAAACAAAAATCAAAGATATTTTCTCTAATATTATCTAATAATAATTCAGGCTTACAAGTGAGAGTAATTAAAAAAAAAAAATTAAAAATCACATGTTAGGCAGTATCACAGATTATGTTGAAATATTAATGAGTAATTAAAATCTATTTCTTATTAGCATCAATTTTTTTTAACGGTGTTCGGCTAAGCGCCTACCGCAAGCCCATTAATATGTTAATATTATGTAGTAGCTAATTATTCCCCCTTACATTTGACTGTAAGACTAGCTTAGTTTTCCTTTTGTTTTGATCATGCTCTTTCGCCAGCTGCATCAGCACTCGTATTGGGTTATGCTGCTGGGCATTGAGTCTTTTTAATTTTGTCTATCGCTCGTATCGGCTTGTATCAACACGCAAATAATATCATAAGAACCAATTTGGGATTCTGTTAGTATAATTTCCATAAATATATAAAATCGAAGATTGTAAGATTATATACAACAGATAAGTACGTTCGCATATATAAATACATTTGAAACACGAATTGAACTAATTTTTTCTAAATAAAATTTATACTTCGCAAAAAAGCTTGTCAGGTCAACATTTGGTGACCCCGACGTGATTTATTAAACTATTGATTATTGTGAACACTTAGTGCAAAATAAACAATATTCAAATTTATCAAAAAATACGTTTAAAATAAAATAGTAGAAAACAGTGCTGAATAAAATAAAATTTATTTGAAAAATTATTTATATTTGCATTTGTCTATTAAACGCGATCATAAAACAAAAGGAAGACTTTTACCCACTTTCCATTCATTAAACTTTTAGATCCCCATTTTGACTTGTTTCGTTCGTTGTTTTTATCGCGCGCATTTGACTGCAATCCGCCAGGGCGAACTGTTAACCGTTTGATTGTCGGCGCATCTGCTATTATCGTTGTTTTCGTGCGCTGAGCACATCCAAGACAAAATTATTCACTGTCCAACAAAGTTTCGCTGCCAGTTCACTATTCTTATATTGATTGTTTGCATTAGCACATTTAGATAAATTTGAAATTTTGAAGAGGCATGATGACAAGCAATTCAGCTACAGTTGCGCATAGCAATAATAGCTCAAATAATAACCTGAAGGCTTATTATAAGCACAAAGCAGAATCATTTTACAATAATCTGATGAAACTCGACAATTCATTGCCCGCAGTAACGCTCAATATATTTTTTGCTGCAGAAAATTAATATTCGATTGGAGTCCTGCACAAATGGAATCATTTAACCTCGCTCATGATAGTTTGGAGGAGATTGATTACGAACAGATCAGATCTGAGCTACGAGATAATTTCGATAGTTTACTTTTGTCTTTGGTATATCGTTTACGGAAGCAATTCGAATGTCGGCAAATTCAGCAGCCTTTTTCGTCCACGTTTCGAAACCAAAATGATAGCTCTAACCAGCAAACGGTCATACATATCGACCGTTCACATCGATCTCGCCTTCCGGAACTTAAATTGCCAATATTTTCCGGAGGATACACGGAGTATGCTGACTTCATGTCAACGTTTACTATAGTCATTAACAGCGACCCGGATTTGACCAAAATGGAAAAACTTCAGCTCTTGTGAACCTGTGTGCAAGGCGCTGTGTCGCTCGGTTCGCTAACTTGTCACCTTATCTTCGGTTTAAAGATGCTAAGAAATTTGAGCTGTATCTTAATTGTCTTGAAAAGGACACCAGTTGCGTTCCTGAAGCTCTACTGCCTGCCGTGTTTGTGATTGCAAACACTACACTTCGACCGCTCGAATCGTTTGCAGAGCGCGCCTCAGTCTGCAACCCAAACACCTTCGGTGTTGCTCCATCGTAGCGCATCAATGCCTTACACATCTAGCTCTCTTGTGGTCCAGAATCTCAACGGCAATGTCGTCCTTTCGGTCACTGCAGTTGTACTCATCAGTTGTACTCATCAGTTGTACTCATCTCTCAGCCTGCAGTCGCAAACAGCTGGCTACATTTAGATATAAGCCACTGGAATATTCCTTCGGACATTGGCTTAGATGACCCACAATTCTTCAGGCAAAAACCAGTAGATCTGCTCATAGGTTAAAGTCTATTTTTCACCTTCTTTGTGTAGGCCAGATTAAATTGAATTTAGAATTACCCTTGCTTCAAACTACTCTCCTACTAGTAGCCGGCCATAGTGAGCAGCCGCGCAGCAGTGCTCTTATTACAGCATATTTCACAACTGATATTGTTCAGAAATCCCAGCTTCAAATTGACGGCCAGCTACAGCCTGCAGCAGCGGAAGATGATGTGGATGATGCCTCTCGCTCTTTTCCAGCTATATCTTCAGATGGTAGGAGCTCAGACCCCAATAGGGACGTCGACTATAATTTTAACGAAACTAAGCGCGATGTGCATGCTGGATTCCGAGCATTACTCACTATCATTCGGCAGCAATATTGGTCACTTCTATTATCAATCGCTGCGTTAGATGCTTTGGACTTTTCAAAGGAAAATGTTGAAAGCCGCTGCATTTCAACGGGGGGAGTATGCTGTGCTAAGCGTCTGCCACAAGCCGATCTAGTATTAATATCTTAAATAGCGTATTATTACTCTATTATTCGTTTGTATAGTTAGCTTATCCCAATTTGTTTTCCTCATACTTTCGCCAGCTGCATTAGTGCATCGGTTGCTGCTGCTGGATAGTCAATTTTGTCTATCGTTCGTATCGGTTTGTTGTATTAACTTGCAACTAATATTAATTCCAGATATAAATTATAAATCGAACATTGTAACAGTGATTATAATTCATATTTACATTTACATTTCAAATTTTGTATTTAAAAAAAACGTTATATTTATGTTTAAAATAAAATTTATTAGTTTAAATTTAATTCACGGAGCTCAGTTTGTAGCTGCTGCTGACAAGACGAAATTTTTCCGTTCCGAAATATTTTAGATTAAGATTTGATTACTTATCGTTAGAGTCCAAGAGAAAATATCCGATAAATAAACTACCGTTAAAAAAAAACAACTAGGAATTACGATTACATACCCTTGCAAAGATATGTGATAATCCGATCTTAATATTTTCCACATAACTTGTAAATATAGTCAAAATACCTTGGGAAACAAAGAAGATTTCCATACAACAACTTTGAACTGATTGTTCGTATGGGAGCTACATGATATATTTGTCCGATCCGGCCGGTTCCGACTCTTCGTCTTTATCAATAATATATATACATTACATATTTCATGACAAAGTTATAATATTCTCTGCAAAATAGTTTTGCTGTGCTTTTATTAAAATATTTACATTTGTATTTCTTTTTCAGGAATTACAAAAATAAGGGGCAATATAAAAATTATCATTTCAATAATTTAACTTTGAAGGAAACTTCACTCTGACAGTGAATGCAGGGTGTTTTGTGGATGAGCAACTATAAAGAGCTTTATTTCAATTAGGAACCTAATAGGTGAAAGAGGAAATTTCGGCAGCATGTAATACACATAAGAAGAATTTAGATGAACATTTTGTAAAATGCTCTTTACAATAGGTTATGCGTGCACTAAAAATATATTTATATTTGCGCACGTCTTCTTACCTTATTTCAATTTGTTTATCATTTATTTATATAAAGTAAATATATATATATTCTTATATATAAATATATATATATATATATATATATATATATATATATATATATATATATATATATATATATATAAATATATATATCCATATAAAAGTAAGTATACATATAAAAATTTATTTTTAGATAATGTTTAGATGCACTTATAAAATAATTCGAATGTTGCAAATGAAATGGTCTCGTCAATAAAAACTTTAGTTAGTTTGAATTAAGCGAATCTTAAGGTAGTTTAGAAAATCGCATTAAAGTGTTAATTGAAAATCATATAAGTTAAAAAAAAGTGTCATAAAGGACAATCGTTTTATTATTTTCATTTAAGAAATTTTATGAGTAATTAACGACCAGCGTTATAATGGCTTATTCTTGGGATAATCGAGTCGACTTCGTTGTGCGATATATGTATGGTAAGTTTTTTTAGAATAAATAATAATGTAATAACTATATGATATAACAGATATTCTTAATAATACAATATTTTTTTCTAAAACTTAGCGTTCGACTAAATCTGCCTAAGATAGGTTTAATAAGCCATCATCTTATTCCCAAACGAATTCGTTCATTGATTCAATTATTTTTTTTAGACTTTGAAAACGTTAACTTGTTCATACATAAAATCAATTTGCCACAAATAATCTAGGATGAGCGATATCATATATGTGTTATATATTGTATATATCCATTTGTTTGTAAAATCTAGTTTTTCAGGCAGACAAATGAAAACCCTTTAATCAAATGTGCATCTAAAAATAGCTCTGAAAACAAAAAATAGATACGAGCTAAATGTATATAAATAGAATTATTTAAGGTTTATGTGCAAAATGCAGGTCGAAGAAAAGCGATAAATGTATGAATACAAGTAAAAGAGAAACAAACAATAAAAAAGGCAAGCTAAATAAAATAAATATATTTCTGTATGAATAAAGGAAAAATAATGATGTTAAAAACTTTTTTGTTTCTTAAAATATCTTAATGAAACTTCCAAGATAGATGAAAAAAAGGGTTTTTTCTTAATGAAACATACAAGTAATAATGTGGTTTCTAATTGTTGGTCAAATACTATTAATATTTTACCATAGGTGTGGTCGAAATATATACGGTACATGTAATGGGTATACAACTTGATTTTGATAATATATTTTTATGTATTAAGTATTTAAAAATTTCAGAAATACAAGCTTGTGCCAGGGAATTTAATTTTCGACATTCTTTATTCATTTTAGTTACATTATTCAAGAATCTTTTTAACGATGTGAATAATGAACGAATTACATTAGTAGTTGAATTCTTAATTTATATCATATGAATTATTGGAGCGGGTGATCAAGGAGTGGGCTGGGCATAAGGGCCACGAACATAATGCCTACCAGAATTAATGGAGTATATTCATATAAATTAATTACTATAATATATTTTTACTATACGGGTATGTTGGTTCCGAAGATAGCCCGGATTTTGTTAAATCAATCATGAATTAAAAATTAAGAATCTATTTTGCAAAAAGATTTAAAGATACTACCTATCGACCTAAAAAAATTGTTTGTTTCCATTATATTAAGGAAATTTGCAAATTTAATGTTAAAGAGAAAATAAAGTATACAGCGTTAAAGATATTAAAAAAATATTATATATAAAGGATATAATTTTAATATATCTATTAATTTTTACTATTTATTTTATTTTTAGATATTGACAACAATGGATTTTTAGATCAAAACGATTTTCTATGTATGGCAGTAAGAGCATGTGTTGTGGAAGGCAAAGGAGACTGTAGTACCGCTCGATTGGATGAATACAAAAAATTAATGAAAAATTTGTGGGATGAAATTTCTGCCATTGCCGATGATGACAAGGTGACTTAAAAGAATTTGATTATTCAACTATCAAAATAATTTTAGAATAGTTAAATATTAGGCAGTCAGTCCATACCTATTAATAACTAAAATGATTGTTCTTAATTTTTATGCTTTGTTCCCCTTACATATTCGTTCAAAAATACAAAGCCATTGCATACGCTTTTTGTGCAAATACTGTCTTAAATAATTTCTGTGTTTATTATCCGATCGTTTTAAAAAGTGCAAATTCGATTCAATTGCTTTAAAATTTTTACTGAAAGCTAATTTAATAAATTTAGTGCCAAATAACTGACACAGCTTAATAAACTTTATTTTATTTTAAAATATAAATAATTAAATATGTTCAAGGCGAAAAAACGCGACAAGGAATTACTAAGTTTTTGAGTTTATTGTTACCTCAAAGATTATTAAGATTATAAGAGACGGCAATTCGCTGCCAAATCTTTGATATTGAACTCTTTAGAATCGATTAGGCTTCATGGTCATACATCCGAAAAGAGAACGAGTTTTCCCACTCAAAGCGAATTGGATTTCCTGCTCCTCATTGGTTTACAATGTGGTTCTTGTACATTACAAAAACGGCGTAATCGTTGAACCCAAACTTGGGATAATTTTCGAAAATAAAAATATAAATTTTACCCGATCAACTTCAAAGTTAGTTTCAGAGGTTAATATTAAAACCTAATGTCCGAAAATGAAAGTGAAACCGTTACGAACATTTTTAATTTCTTTTTTTTTTTACAAATAATACTGTTTATTTTAATAATAATTATTATGTTCACAGATTTTGTAAGAGGAGTTTTCTTTTTTTGAACAAATGTAACATAAAAATTATTTTGATCACGGGCGGGAAATAGGTGAAAATTTGTGGGGTTATCATTTTAACCAATTGCGTCAAACTGTTTTTCAAAACTATTTCCCAAAAAATAATAATTGCGTGATTTTGATAAGTCCAGGGAATGAACATTTAATCGAACTTATCAAAATTTAATTCTAATGATCAGGGTCAAGGTCATACCGTTATGTGTCTTATGTTGTGTGTTCTATTTATTGCTATTAATATATATTATGTAGATATATGGGTGGCATATTTATTTTGACCTTGTAAGGCTATATTAATGTTAAGCTCTGAAACATTTTTATTTTGTCTTTCTGTTTTTATCATTTATATACATTCATTACGACCGACCTTCATGCAATCCACAAGTTCTAAAACAGAATTTGAAGTCTGAAGAAGGGTAAGAACTTAAATTTGTCTCATTCATCCTTGACCCGCAATTTTCCCACCTTGGAGTTGGATTTTCATAAAAAATGTTGCTTATGCAAGAGCTTTAATGTAGAGCTTTAAAATTAAGTTTAAAGTCATTTGAATAAAATGAAGTGTTACCAAATTCATTTTTTTTAGACATAAAATTTCGATATGTTAGATTATATTTCCCGTTGTTAGAAAACAGAAACAGTTTTGAAAAACGGTTTAAAGCAGTTCGAGGAAATGATAACTCCACAGATTTTCAGCTAAAATAGCTTGAACATAAATTTTCTAATAGAAACAACACTGATAAGAATGTTTGGCAACATTCGAAGTAGCTCTAAATGGTCATTTAAATTTTTTCAAAAAATCATTTGCTTAGATCAACTTCCTTAATAATCCTAATCCTTAATCAATTAGAAACTGTTGATTATACCTAAAGACACTTTGAAAATATGGAAAAAAGAAAATGTTCTTAACAGTTTCGCGCATATTTTTCAACTTTGGTCAGTATATAAAAAAAAGAAGAAAAGTGCAACACCTATTTTTCGATTTTAATGTTAAGCTCTGAAAATAAATTTGAAGTCCTTCGAATAACATTGCAATTTGTCTCATTCATCTTTGATTTTACCGACACTTATATACACATATAACATAACGCGAACGCATATATTTTAGATTTGTATGTAGTTCTCTGACACTTTGAATTTGAAGATAATTATTTAAGAATTAAACTGTACCCGATTTAGCATTGATCCCACATTATTTGACCTTGGAGACAGATTTTCCAAAATATGTTGATTACGTATATTTTAAATTCGAATGTAAATTCAGTTCAATCGGATAAAAAAAGTCTTTCCCCAACTTCTGACGTACATCTGTTGACTTTTGGAGGCGGCTTAAAAAAAAAAAATTAAAACAGATGGATTCAAAATTGTGGACTCCACAATGAGCAATATCCTAGTATTGGAAGTAGGTTCTTAAATAGATTACACCAACGTTAAATACATCCAAGAATACCCTTAAGTTTGTTAGTTACAGAAGAGAAACAAAAAGTACCCCAAGATGTTTAGTGGTCGATATGCTTTGCAAGGGTAAATCTTCAAGCGTTTTCATGACAAACTGTAATTGATTAGCCTGACACCAAAGTTGCATAGAATTAATTTTTTTTTTTTTTTTTTTATTCATTTATAATTAAGGTCATCTTACTCAAGATTATAGTTAGATCGTTAGACAGACCATTGTAAGTTGTTTCACATCTTTATACGCGTAGAAAAGCATGCGCGAATATGATAAAATACATGGCATGTCATAATAATAATCCCAGATGACCACATAAACAAATAAAATCTCAAAAATTTTAGACCTTCTGTTTTTAAACTTAAAGAAAAATCTTAAACAAAACGGTAGGTAATCAATATCGATTAAAGATGATGATTTACAGAGTTAAAAGCATTACTGAAATCAGTAAAAATTACATCTGTTTGCATTTTGCTTAGGAATGAATTCAACAATGATCTGAATTCATGGCAAAATCTCAAGATCATGAATATAGAAATTTTTGCAACGTTACAGAAGAATAAACTTGATATTGCAACTGGCCTCTTCAACTTTTCAACTTCAACTTTTTAAAGAGTTTAATTTAATTTACTGTTTTTAAGAGTAACAGTTAATTTAACATACATGCATTATTATATAAAGCAGACCATTCTTTTTTTATTTTTTTCTTTTATTAGATTTGTTAAATCATGTCACATATGTTTAATGTTCTTTATTTTTTGCTTACATATTTAAGCAATCAAATAACAAAATTTTAAAATTATAATTATTTATATCAAATTAATTAATAATTTTGTGTACCTAATTATGATAGTAAATAAAAAAATTTGATTTACTATGTTGTTTTTTTTTTTTTGCTTTAGGATGGGAAAATTTCTAATCAAGAATTCAAGGATGCGGTTAAAAAAACATGCGTAGGAAAAAAATATGAAGAGTTTCCACAGGTAAGATTTCATTATTAATATTATTAATTAATATAATTTAGTCAATTAATTCAAAAACATACAAAAACCATAGTCGATAATTATGTATGTTAAAATATTCTTTTATCAGTTATTATTCAAAAATTATTCAAAAAATAAAAAAAAAATTAAGCAATTGTATTCTTTACATACGTAAATTAATAAACCAAATAATTAGAAGTGGTAGGAACAGCTGATGATTGGATACCTGATTAGCAGCTGTAGTGGTTAAAACGCATCTCTCATTGTCCATCACATGATGATCAGCACTGCAACCTCACTCGCCCCACAAGGACTGCATACTCGGCTTTTGCTTCGATACTTCATTCTGTTCCAATTGCCTCTGTTCCTGACAATCCTCATTGCGATGGCAATAGGCACCATATTTCACTTCCGGTTCACAAATGGTATTGGTTGTATTAGGCTTATCTTCCTGTTGGATTCTTGGATAGAACTTGGGACGGCAGCCGCAACTATGATTACTGCTGCATATTCCTGCTGTACCAAGGAGCGATTGGCACTGAGCATTAGCTGTACGACTGACGCCATAAGCTGCTCCTGGCAGGCACATAGTCTTATTGGGACTGTAGACGAGTCCAACGGGACAGGCGCTTTTATTCAATTGCGGTAGCCAAATTGCTTCGATGTCACCACAAGACGCAGTCTGTGTTCCTTTGCTGAAGCAGCTTAAATCTAAAAGCGCTACACATCGTCCTTCATGTGGTTCAAAGAGATCCTTGCAAAGGCAGCGCTGCTGCGAGGGATGGCAGACTGCAGAGGGATCTGCGCGCTGGCATTGTTGCGAAAGTTCACAGGGGTCGTCCGGGGCTACCGATTGAGCAAGGCAGCGTCGTCTATCGCCGCTGGGCAGATACCCAGGGCTGCAGTAACACTGTTGCGTTTGCGTATCACATACAGCATGGGGCTGGCTGCAGGAACAGGGTCCTCCAATGATATTATTAAGTTTTTGATCCTTTGGATGGCATTTGGTCTGTTTATCACCGTCTCGTGTCGTCGTGCAGCGACAGTGTGAGTCGTGACAGCGACCATGCATGAACTTTGCACACTGATCGTCCGTAATGCAGCTCAGTTCGAGTAATTCATCGGCAGTGGTGGCAGCTAATAAGCAAAAGCTTAACAATACAAATAGCGTTAATTGCATTATTAATTAGTACAGAACGTTAAGTGAACTTAACCACAATTTGTAAAATTTATTCAACTATTTTCAACTATTTATGCCTATTTAAGGGTTGTTCTTATAAAGCGGGTTAAGTTTTGTTCGGTTAAGCGCCTACCGCAAGCTGTTTAACTAATATTTTAATAGCCCTTAAATTTGTTTGTATACGTAAGTTCTCTTTGTTTTGATCATGCTTTGCGCCAACTGCATCAGCGCAGCAGCTTCTGCTGCTAGGTAGGCCTTATCGCCTTGTATTTATTAATATAAGCAAAACCAATTCGGGTTGCTGTTTCATATTCGAATTTCTATATACATCATTATTATCGAACATTGTCATACATACATATGTACATTCAAATACATTGTCCTGTGAAATATGAATAAATTAAAATACAAACTAAACTAATCATTTAATAATAGTGGATTTCTGTCAAACCTCAAATTCATAGTTGCCAAAAAACCTTGTAAGCTCAACAACTATTATACAAAATTTAAGCGAAAGCTAATCGATTAAACAAATAAATAATTTTGGGTGTGCGTATAAGAAGTCCACACTCTCATATAACTTGCAAATTTTATTGAGATACAATGAGAATCAAAAAAGTTTCGATACAACAACTTTTGAACCGATTGATTATTCCTAAGAGAGCACTATGATATAGTATTCTGATCTTAAACATTTTTGGTATTTGTTCACAAATCTGGTTTCATCCACCTAACTAAAAAACTGAGAGACTAGGTGTCATTGATGCGGACACACAGACATGACAATATTGGCTCGTCGCCCAGATCAATAATATATATACTTTATGGGGTCAAAGTTGCCCCTTTCAATGCATTACATATTTCTTGACAAAGTTACAAGGAACCCAAAATATGTCTGTTGCGGATGGGATGAGTATTGCCGGAGAAGAAGGTATGGTCAGCTTTTTGTTGAAGTCAGCTTAGAATATAAGATTGTGTGTGCAAGGCTTGATTAGTTTCGCTAGTTAGAAGAAATGAAGGGTAAGGAAAGTAAAGATAATATAATGGTTGTTGAGCTGACAAGCGTTTTTGACAACTATAAATTTTAAATAATTAATCCAGTTTTTATTTTAAATGTAATTGTTAAACAACTTATTTTCAATATATTTAAATATGTATAACGTAGGTTCTCAATTTCAGAATGTTCGAATTATGTACAACCCGAATTGGTTCTGCTTATATTGATTACGACGAGCCGATAAGTGTGAAAGACAAAATTTAACTGACGCCCAGCTGCATCAGCCGATGCGCTGATGCAGGTGGTGCAATTCAGGACGAAAACAAAATACGATAAAACAAATTTAAGAATTATATTGTAACAGATTAATATTAAGCTTGCGAGGGACGCTTAAACAATGGTAAAAAACACAAAAGAACAAAGGAGTTTAAGAAGATTTAAAAGATTTCATAGAAAAACTACCATTCTAATTAGATTATTCGGGATAATAAATATCAATAAGAGAGTCTAAAGAGTCCAGTTTTCCGGACCGCCCCATATGATTACCTATGGCTAAAAAATAACCACTGAAAAATTTGGAAAATGGAAGTCATAAATTCTCACACAGTGCAGTGAAAAATTCAGTACAATAATCCCCTTGGGACCTGACCATGCGCCACAGTCGTTTTTGGCATTGATTTTTCTCAATTTTCTTGAGATCTCACATAGTAAGACCTACTTACCATAGTGCAAATCTCAATGTATCTCAATGTATTATACATTTGCAAAGTGTATTATTATTATTTTGTCATGAATCAGCTCCGGACACCTAAACTATATACATATATTAGTGATTAGGACGACGTGACAAGTTAATATATTCATGTCCATCTGTCCGTCCACTGCTTATATGCAAGCTAGCCTCTCAATTTTTGATTGGATAAAATTTGGCATGCTTACCTCTTTTTATTGAAGGCAGTATATTTGTTGGAATCGGCCGGATCAGACAACTATATTTTTCGTTTTCTAATATATATAATATTCTAGTCTCATTAAAATAACTGTTCTAATATATTCGTTTTCAGTAGAGATTAAATTAACTTAAACTACAGGATATATTATAATATTATATTATTCCTGTTATAATATTATATATTTATAATATTTACGTACTATGTACGGGAGTAATGACTCCATTCGCCCGTTAGCGAAAACTTAAAAAATCACAGTATTTTGAAGGAACAATGAGCTTGGCTTTATGAATGATAGGTCGAAGTCCTTACAATAGGAAGTTTTTGTGAAATGACCTAATTATTGGAATCAAATCTCTTTCAAGTTTGGAAGCAAGAATTAGCCAATAGGCTAAATACGGAAAATAAAAAGGGCAAGGGGCAATTCGTAGCCTAATTCATGGAAATATTTTGAAATAACTTTTTTACTGTCAAACACAATTGTCTCTTTTTCAAACCCAATAAGTTAGCAAATTATTCCCAATTCTTGTTTTATCCTTTTGAAAATCGCCAATGTGGATAATACCGCGTGATACCGTGTGATACCGCGTGCATCATAAGAAACGGTGGCCGTGACATTTTTGGCTTTCTGTGGAAACGTAATTTTAAACTGCCGTTTGCTCTCTGGTATATTATGGTGAAGCCATAAACGTCGATCTTTATTTTCGATCAGCCAATACAAAATCGTGGATTAAATTATTTCAGCGGTAGAGACTTTAACTTCGCATTAAATTCAGAAAGAACCTATTGACCCGTTCACGTATAAAACTTCGACATTTTTATACACTTGAAAAGCGAATAACTTTGTCACGAAATGTCATCTGCGGCCACATAACGTATAAATTTATTTGATCTGGGCGATTCCATTCGTCCGTTTGTTTATATGCAAACAAGTCTGTCAGTTTTTGCTGCAGCTCGGAACTGGCCTGATCGGAGAACTATATCATATAGCTCCCATAGGAACGATCGGTTCAAAAGTTGTTTTTTAATATATGTATCTTCACTTTGCAAATGAATATATTCTTTGGGGTGCCAAAGAAAGCCTTTCTTTACTAGTTTTAATCTTCATTTATACAACAGGGAATAAGTACCTGTGTACCCATTTATTTTGCATTACTTTTTAAAATGTAATAAGTGAAATAAAGGTACGAAAATTATTAAAAATTTTGGAAATATCTGATAGATTCGTAGAGAAAATATCAAAAATATGTAACAATGTTAAAAAAAAAGTATGCAAAATATGGTTGGCTAACACGGTTATTGACCTATTCTCGGTTAGCGGCATAAGTTTCACAATGCTATTATACAACTGAATTTACCGATTGTGTTAGTGAATATTTCTAATTTTCTAATTTTTATATTTTAAGGCTATGCGCGCATTCATTGAATCCAACTTCAAGCTGCTTGATATAGATAGTGACGGAATAGTTGGAGTCAAAGAATACCGATACAACTGCATTACAAGGGTAGCTATTGATGACATTGCACCTATTGACAAAGCTTTTGAGACTCTATTAAATGTAAATAATTTGATTAATAATACCACTATGGAAGAATGTATAGTATGTTCATTATTCTCAGGATGATGATCGAAAGCGTGGTGGACTATCGCTTGACCGATACAAAGAGCTTTATGGTCAATTTCTTGGTAATACAGCTGATAACCATCCAGCGGTCAACCTTTTTGGACCTTTATAACTATTTATTTCATTATTGTCTTCGCTGTTGTTCAACTACTATTTTTTTAAGTTTATTATGTAATTACTATGACTATAAATTAACTAGGTTAAATGCATTCATATCATTTGTGTAGAATCGTCAGATGAACAGTTCGTTACTTTTAAACAATTTTATAATTAGAATAGATATTTGCTCTCCGAAGTTTACCTCAGCATAAAAAGTTGATTTTCTCTCAGATAAAAGCTCTTACAAAATGTTTCTCTCTCCTAATCTTGTAACATTTAATCAAATTGTTAGTATGTTTTGTTTATTTAGAAAGAATTTTGTGTAAAAGCGAATAAATTAAGTGAAAAGCGTAACACTTCCGACTTTTAATACTGAATTACAAATGAAAAGAAATAAATATCTAAAATTGGCCTTATCATTATTTATTATATATATAGAGGGTAGTATATTTTTGTCCAGAAATGGGTAATACATTAAAGGAGCCATCTGCGGCCACATAAATTATAAATATTATTGATCTGGGCGACGATGAGTTGTCTCATCTGGTCTGTTTCTATGCAAACTAGTCTCAGTTTTTGAGCTAGGCAAATAAAAGTTGGTGTGGAGCCTTCTTTTTGCCGGATCGGGTAAGTATATCAAATAGCTCCCTTAGGAACAATCGGTTCAAAAGTTGCTGTATTGAACTTTTTGTTTCTCAAGATATCTTGACTAAATATACAAGTGTTATGGAAAAGTGTGATTTCTAAAATCATGAAGATCTGATTACTATATCATATAGCTCTGCAAAGGTATGTAATCTTTGGCGCACCGAAGCTAGCATTCCCTTACTAGTTTTTAATTTTATGAAAAAAATGTTTTCGTGAATGATTTATCAAATTAAATTAAGACTAAACTGATGAAAGTTCTCAGTTAAGTAGTTCATCCAATAAAAAAAGAAACTAAAATTTTCTCAATGGATCTCTGGACTTACAAACCTTAATGTCAGTTATCTCATATCTGTTAGTTAGAAGTACTCAATTTATTTGATGAATTTTAAAAGTCTGTGCATGGTTTGCTTAATAATTATTTGTGAACTCCTCTTTGTCCCCTATTTTCCAACCTTGGAATCGGATTTTTGAATCTTTGTCCGATGTCCAGAAATATAAGAAACACGAGCACCCTAAAGTTGGGCTCTGAAAATAAATTTTACTACAACTATTTTGCCCCACTTGGAGTCAGAATTTCACAAAATTCCTTCTTAAATTTAATTTTCGTGCATATTACAGTTTGGTGTATATGATGATGAATCAGTCATTTAGTCAATGAGGATATTGTGTTATATATTTTGTACGTCTCTATACATATAATGATTGCTATTTGCCTAATGGGTTTCAAACTACAAGGTTAATCATCTGGAAAACTTCTCAACAAGGTATTACAGCAATCAGTTCATTTAATACAGGGTTACGTTGTTCACAACGAAGTAATAACACACTTGTATTCTTTTTTGAACTGGTAATACATCGCACTAACTAAATAATAGTAAGTTCGGTTTAATGTATTGGTAAATACAATCTTCTTTATTCAGCGTTTCTAATATTTTTCCCAATATTGGATTTACAAACCTTACACGTATATATATTCCACCACTACTACTACTTCCACTATAGACCAGAAACTTGGCTGAAATATATATATATTGTCGATAAAAATATATTAACCGGGTATTAAATTGTGGATCGAAGATGAATGAGGCAAATTCCAATTTTTTTGGCGATTGAACATTAAAATATAAGAAATACACGGCTAGAATATGAAAACTGATTCCTGCAGCGCATCAGATACTCATTCTAGCATTGAGAGTTAAGGATAAGGAAGTTAGACTTAGTAATAAAATATTTAGGAAAGTCAAGATTAGATACAGAGAGTTTAAATTTTTTAAATAGTTTAGTTTAAATATTTTTTAAATTTGAAAGTCGACGTTTAAACTAGGGAGAAATACATGCTAATCTGTTAAAAATATGATGGGAAAAGTATTAAGAAGAATTCACGGGCGGAAGATAGCTGAATATCTGTAGAGTTATCATTTTGTCGAATTGCCTCAAACTGTTTATCAAAACTATTTGACAAAAAAATAAAAGTTAATTAATTTTGATAAATCCAGGGATGGGAAATGTAATCCAACGTATTAAAATTAATTTCTAATATTTTGGATTGTTGAGCAACACCAGCTAATTTTTATATAGATATGTGGAGGGCTATTTAGTTATATAGAAGTATTGAACAACCATCGTGTAATCCATTCTTAAATCATATAGAATTTGTAAGGTACGAAATCAGAAAAGTATTGTAACCATAGAATATTAGTCATTTTGAATCATTTTTCTGAAAAGTCGAGAAAGTATGATATGGCATGCCTTTAAAAGGGTGAGAGGACT
The DNA here is from genome assembly GCA_018150835.1 of Drosophila repletoides. Classification (NCBI taxonomy): domain Eukaryota; kingdom Metazoa; phylum Arthropoda; class Insecta; order Diptera; family Drosophilidae; genus Drosophila; species Drosophila repletoides. Next base: position 12,491,998 of record JAECWQ010000221.1, read on the forward strand.
TAATAAAGCCCTTGTCACGTAGGAGTGACTATGCTTTGAACAAAAAGGATTTCCAACTGAGGAATTTTCCTGAACGTTTTCTTAACTTTTTCTATTACTAAATTATTAAAAATGTTTTTCTAATTATTTGCAGTTTTAGTTAATACATCTCTTATTTATAATTTGCTTACATTTTCTCAATCGCTTATACCATTTCCATAAAAAAAAGAAGATAACTAACACAGGCGGTTCTAATTATCTGACAGTGGCTCTATATAGATAGAAAATTGTTAAAATAGTTAAAAATGTAATATTTTAATTTTTCTTGGGAGTTTTTATACAGAGGTAAAGGGACGTACAAATGCATATCACCCCTAGTATAAAAATATACATACATATATATATATAAATATAAATTACTTATAGCTAAATGTAAATAATAAAAAATATAAAAATATCACTTAAGCATCCTATAAACAGCTCCACGTTGAAAGGCCTTCCGGCGTTGTTGTTGAGTGCATGTTGGTTTGTCGGGGCTTTAGTTTTGGTTGTTTTTTATAACTCAATCATGCAATGTGTAATGCATTGAAGTAGGTATCTCTTGATTAGAGAGACTTTTTTGTCATGTTAGATATAATATTTCTGTGACACTATAATACTCGAAAACCTTTCCTTACTAACCTTAATGATTCAGAAAATTTATAAATTAAATGACTTTGCAGAATCAATCGATTATAAAAAATCATGCGTCTCTGGAATCTGGCATTCGGACGGATCATAACTCTCGTCAACGAATAATTTAACCACTTCCAAGGTCTACGAAAGATTGAATAGTGGATTAGTGTTGTTTGGTTTCATAACACAATATGGGGACTTTATCTAAAAAGCAGTCCTTAAAACTGAGAATGCATCCCTTTCCAGTTGCAGCATTAGGAAAAGCGCTCCATTTCTTAACAATTTTATGCACCTGAACAAGAAAGTAATGCTTTCCTAGCAATACTACCTTCTGGCTGCTGTTGAACGCCTATTATGTACGTATTAGTTAGGAAAATTCCACTAAAATCACAAAGCTGCTTGCTTGTAAATATGAAAACTAAAATTCAAAAAAACAAAAAAAAAAAAATATGGTTAAAGAAAATGCAGCGTGGCTAGCTAAATTTAGATTGCGTTGAATGTATTATGCTGCGCTGACTTTATTGTACTACGTACTACGATCACAAAACCGCACATATCTTATTAAGCCACTTTACATGTCTTATACAACAAAAAAAACTCGCATATCGCCCGTTAAAATTTTTGGGTGACTAAAATTTATTTTAAGGCATCAAAAAGTATATAATTTAATAAATATAGATTCATCATCACTCAAAGAATAATTTTAATGTAATATAATAATATATATAAATCTATAAATTTGTATATAGTTGAAAATAGACAAAATTTAAATTCAACCAATATTCAGAGAGAGATTCCTATCTAAGTGAACAGTTTTTTTGGTGCTCCGTAATAAAATTCCTTTTGTATTATATTGAGAGATTTTTCTTTTAAATTTAACTTGGAAATAAACCTTATTGGTAAGCCAGTATCACATTGTTGCACACATAGTCATCAGCTGTGCAATTTTTATCAAAAGCTTTAATTTTTCTATTAATAATACCTTTACCTATCTTCCTTTTGTGCGGTCGTTCGCTTGTGCGCCGCTCGCCCGCTCAAATTTTTGTTGTTGCTTTTCGCATTGCTCAAGCATTGTTTGTGTTATTTATTGCAACTAACAGCTATTTCTTTTCGCTCTCAATTTGCGCGCTTTTCATACTAATCATAATAATACCCAGTGGGAAACTTTTAGCATCTTTTTTTTCTTACTAATATTGTAGACTAATAAAATGTCTTGCTGCAAGTTGAATTGCACGTATGCACGTGACCAACCAAGGTTTGTTAACTGCTGGTTGTGTGACAACATGATGCATGGCAAATGTGCAGTTCTAACTGGGCGAGATATTGACAAGTTGGAAAAAGACAATTCCAAGAAAGGCTGTGGAGGCCTGAAATGGACTTGTCCGAGGTGCAATGACTTGCAATTGAATTTCTCCAAAATGTATAATTCTGTGAGAGGTCAATTTCTTAAGTTGCATAAAATGTCCAAGCTTTTGTCGAGTGATTTTGACTCGAGTATTGAGATGAGTTTAATTTCGAATCTCCACCTATCCGTCGGTTAGAGGATCAATTTTTAAATGTTCCTCTTCCATCTTCAGAAAATTTATCAACTCCTCGCCGTTTAGAATTATCTCCGGTTCGATTTTTCTCGCTCTCGCCTTCACCGTCAGTCGGCCACTCTTCCTTTGCACACCCCGATAATTCCAACCAACTTCTCCAAATCAAGCTCAGGCTTGTTTGTGCTCCAACTACAACACGAGATACAAGTCCAGCTGTCCCTCCAGCTCCGGCTGCCGTTGCAGCTCCACTTCAGTTGGTGTCTGCGACTTCATCTCCGGCAACTGGCTCAATTACAGCCCATCGTGGTACTGCACCCATAACTGTGCTTCCAGCTTCGGTAACTGTTCAGGGTTCTGACCCTGCACCGACTCCTTTGCTTACTGTTGTTGCACCGCGTAAGCAAATTTTCCTGTCTAGACTTTCAGCTGATACTACATGTGAAGCTATTGCTGCCTATATTGCCAGCAAATCTTCAAGCAATGTATCAGTATCTAAATTTAATTTCTCTGAACCTAGGGAAATAGCATCCTTCAAAATTAACGTTCAATTAGACACATTCTCACTTATTTGTGATTCAAATTTCTGGCCTCCACAAATAATTGTTCATGAGTTCATTATAAAAAAACGCACTCGTCCAGTGCCTGTCAGTCTTCAAGCTAGTGGTTCTCTTTCGCAAGCAACCATTAGTAATAATCCTCAAAAAAACTAGATCGATCTTTAGATGTACTAAATTTTAGTTATCAGAATGTTAGAGGTCTAGTGTCTAAACTTAAAAATGTATTTCTACAAAATTCTCCCTTCGAGTCTCAAATTATTGATTTTTCTGAGACATGGCTTAATTCCTCAATTTCAAATTCTGAAATTTTTTCTACAGCCTTTACATCCTACAGAAAAGATAGAATAACTCGTCGTGGTGATGGGGTACTCATTGCAGTTAATTCTCAATATCTAAACCTATTAGTAAAACCCGCCGTTGTTTTCACAAGGGAAACTTTTCCTTGCTTAATCAACTTCTTTCCTCAACTGATTGGTTTACTCTATACAATTCGGTTGATATAAATTTTGCTCTTACCCACTTCTATGGCACTATTAACTCACTTCTTGATATCTGCATTCCAAGTAGTGTTGTATTGCCTGTTTCATCCAAGCCTCCCTGGTTTACACGTCGACTTTCATATTTAAAAAATATTAAAACTAAACTATTTAAAAAATTTAAACTCTCTGGATCTAATATTGATTTTTCTAAATATTCTATTGCTAAATCTAACTTCCTTCTCCTTAACTCTCAATGCTATAATGAGTATCTTATGCGCTGCAGGAATCAGTTTGAGCGGGATCCTAAACTGTTTTATAAATTTGTAAGTTCTAAGCGTCTATGCCTCCCAAATTTTTTCTGAAGAATGAGGGATCCAAGGACGACTTTACTAGTGCTAACCTTTTTGCAAATTTCTTTCAATCTACTTACACTTCTTCCATTAACAATATCGCTTACCCGTATCCTTATCCTATTTCTTCCTCTAATTCTTTATTTGCTCCTATCATTACTGATAACGATCTAGTTACAGCAATGAAACTTTAAAATCTTCATATTCTCCTGGGCCCGACAATATCCCAAGTTGCGTACTCAGAGAATGCTGGAGCTCTTTATATCTTCCCCTACTCAAACTTTTTAACTTATCTCTTGATTCCGCTGTTTTTCCATGTCTTTGGAAGGAATCATATATTATCCCAATTCACAAAAAGGGAGCTAAATCCGATATATCGAATTACAGAGGAATTGCAAAGTTGTCTGCAATCCCAAAATTATTCGAAAAAATTGTAACATCAACTTTGCACCTCTGTAAGTCGATAATTTCCCCTTTTCAACATGGCTTTATTAAGAGTCGGTCTACCACGACTAATCTGCTTGAATTCACATCATTGGTGAAGGATCCATTCCTAAGTAGAATGCAAACTGATGTCATTTATACTGATTTCAGTAAAGCATTTGACTCTGTAAATCATGATCTTTTAATCTTCAAGCTAGATCGAATTGGATTCCCCCCACACTTCTGACTTGGATTTCCTCTTATTTTAAAAACAGAACCCAAAGAGTTCTGTTGAGATCCGAAATTTCTAAACCCGTATTTATTACTTCGGGTGTGCCGCAAGGTAGTCATCTTGGTCCATTATTTTTCACATTATTTATTAATGACCTGCCTTCTATTTTGTCCCACTCACGCATCCTTATGTATGCTGATGATGTGAAACTTATTCTTTCTTACAACGATCCTTCTAAATATATTTGTCTGCAAGATGACTGTAACTCCATGCATCTTTGGTGTCAGGCTAATAAGTTGCATTTAAATATTTCTAAATGCTTGTTTATGACTTTTAGTCGAATTACTCCACACTTAGTCACTTATACGCTTGACAATGTACCCTTGCAACGTATAACGACTGTGGAAGACCTTGGTGTACTTTTTGATGCCAAACTTAGTTTCATTCTGCATATCTCCTCTATAACTAACAAAGCCAAGGGTGTTCTTGGATTCATTAAACGTTGGTCCAAGGAGTTTAATGATCCCTTTGTTACCAAAATCCTTTATACTTCTCTAGTTCGCCCCATACTAGAATATTCTTCATGTGTTTGGAGTCCTCAATATGGAATCCATCAAGTTCGTATTGAATCCATTCAGAAGCAATTCCTCCTCTTTGCCCTTCGTGGCTTAAACTGGGATCCCGATCGCCGTCTTCCACCGTACTCTGATAGGCTCTTACTCATTGATCTCCCTTCATTAACTAACCGTAGAACTATCTCTGGTATTATTTTTCTTCATAAATTAATTATCGCTGACATTAGCTCTCCTTTTCTATTATCTCGTCTTAACTTTCATGTTCCTCGTAGACTAACAAGAAATTATTATCCCTTTTTTTTATCTAATTTCACAACTGACTATGCGTTGCACAATCTATTCCGTGTGCTGTGCTCCAATTACAACGAATTTTATCACGTTATCTCTTTAGAACTCTCTCTCTTACACCTAAAATCTACTCTTCTGTTCTATCTTCGGGAGAACCCCAATCATTGATTGGTTGACGTGGTTGCTGCCTTGGCAACACTGCTTCTTTTTTGGTTGGTGTTTTCCTGAATTGTCCTCTTTTCTCTCTGTTTTTCTTTATTATAATTTAATACATCACTAAAAAAGTCCGGATACCTACCGAGAATCCGCTCAAAATCTCGAGATTCTGATTATTTCTGTGGATCTTCAAAATACTCGATTGATTTTTGATATTTTTTTTAATGTAGAAATGGATGTAGTTCTATGTGATGTGATGTGTTATCTTACCTTATTACTCTCTTTCTTTCTATCTTTTTGTTTATTCTGGTCTATTTTCATTCTATTTTCAACAAATTTTTATATTTCTTTTTCACCTTTTTTCCTGGTCTGATTGGGTTTTTTGCCTGGGTTTTCCCCAATCCTGTGCAACAAATGTTGGAATAAAAATTGACTGATTTTAATACCCCAGAAGGCTTAAATGTAATTCAATTGTAAATTTTTATTTAATTAATTTCTAAATTTTAATTTAATTTATAAAATAATTATATTTATCTAATGTAATCCTTTAATCGACTGCAATTAGTCGATTTATTAATAAAGAAATAAATAAATAAATATATATATATATATTATTTTTTTTTAATAAAATGATTCTCAGCTGCCGGAAGCCTCAACACCGCCACAGAGGAATTGAACATCCGCGGCCGCGTCGATAATATAAGCATACCCAGAGCGATCCATCTCCAAAAGCGCCTTTGATGATGCTGTTCCCAAGGAACACACAAGCACATGCATTTTGCATCTTAGATCTCACCGACCAATTCCCGACACAGCATTTCATGAGTAGTGTCCTTACGTTTGGGTCCTAATGGGGTCCTTGAATTACCCTTAAAGTATCTTGATCGAATCCTTCTAGTATTCTTGTTGTGACCTCGTATACTCACTGTTCCCGACCGACAACTACTGACCCTTCCTGAGCTGCAGCCTTTTATATCCACTGTCTGACTATATGCTGTTACCGAACTGTATAGTGGCGTGGCAACTTTCTAGAAATTTCGATCCGCCTGCAGAATACCGTAAAAACGAAAAATCGGTATAATGGATGGTATAATGATCTCTTGGCGCCTTGCTGGCGCCACCGCCTCTCCGTCGTCGGTGTGAAGGAAAGACTGTCTCTCTCCGGTCTCTCATTCTCTCTCTAACGGTGTCTCTCTTCCTCCGTTAGTGTTGCTCAACCTTTCATGTAGGTGTAACGCGTGGCATTGCTTAATACCTGTGTAGAAGTGAAAGTTCCTGAATTCGCCGCAATCCATTGGCGGCTTCTGTATTTTTGTGTCGGGTTAACATAACTCCTATCAAGTTTCTTTCCTGTCGTTTTCGTACTGTTCTGTGTCTGTGGTCACATTTCTGTCAAGGAATATTTATTTATTTATTTATATATTTATTATTTATTTTTTTTATTTATTTTTTTTATTTATTTATTATTAAATCGACTAATTGCAGTCGATTAAAGAATTACAAAAGATAAAAATAAATTATTATGTAAGTTAAATTCAAAATTTAGAAAATTAATTAAATTAAAAATTATAAATAAGATTAAAATTACATTACATTTAAGCCTTCTTGGGGCATTAAATACAATTTAATTTTTTTTTATGGTCCAAAATTTGTTGCATTGGATTGGGTAAAACCCAGGAAAAAAACCCAATCAGACCAGGAAAGAAGGAGAAAAAGATTGTTGAAAATAGAGTGAAAATAGACTAGAATAGAAAAAAGGGTAGAAAGTAAAAGAGTAATAAAGTAAGATAACACATGGACATCACATTAACAATGTGACCGTGTGCCCCAGTTTGATCGAACCGAGGATCCATAGTATCGCACGTCAAGCGAAGCCATTGCTGTCGCGAAACTAATTATAATGCAGATACCCTTCTGCATGCATTTCTAAATTAAAAAAAATTAAAAACATCCCCACAGAAGAGATTTTGAGAGGATTCGCGGTTGGTATCCGGACTTATTTATGTTAAATTAAAATAAAGAAAGACAGAGAGAAAAGAGGACAATCCAGGAAAACGTGAAAATTAAGCAGTGTTGCCAAGGCAGCAACCACGTCAATCATCAATGATTAGGGTTTTCCCGGAGATAGAATAAAAGAGCAGATTTTAGGTGAAAGAGAGAGAGAGAGTGATTTCTAAAGAGATAACATAATAAAATTCGTTGTAATTAGAGCATGGTACACCGAATCGATTGTGCAAGGCATAGACAGTTGTGCAATTAGTTATAAGTAAAGGATAATATATTCTTGTTAGTCTACTATTGTTATCAATGAATAACAGTCTATCAGAGTACGGTGGAAGAAGGGCAAAGAGGAAGAATTGCTTCGAAATGGATTCAATACGACCTTGGTGGATTCCATATTGTGGATTCCAAACACATGAACAATATTCTAGTATGGGACAAACTAGAGAAGTATAAAGGAGTTTGGTAACGAAGGGTTCATTAAACTCCTTAGACCAACGTTTAATGAATCCAAGAACACCCTTGGCTTTGTTAGTTATAGAGGAGATATGATTTGATTTGAGATCTTTTAGAGACCAATTTATTGCCAACATTTCCTTTTCATTAGTTGCTTAATACTCTACTGCTTTGGAGAGTGTTCTAGATAGGAAACAAATGGGTCGCTTATTCTAGGATAGAACACCGCCAATATCAAAGTTAGATGCATCTATGGTGCTGAAGTATTACGTCATTTAAGACCAAGGAGTTTTTGATTTGCTTAAAAGCTTTGATTGCCAGTTCATTGATGTTCATAAGTTTCTTTGCTGATTGGTTTTTGGATTCTTAAACGAGAGGTAAGGGGCTTTGACAACTTAGGAAGTCTTTCAAAAATTTTCTCTAATAGCTAGGAAGTCTAGTGAAAGATCGTAGATCTTTGAGTCTTTTCGGAAGTGGGTACATTGCAATTGTCTCGATCTTATTCGAACGTAAATGAAGCATATTTTTCCAATATGATCACGAAGAATGTCGTCAAGAGACATCTGAAAAGTTGAGCGCTAAGGGCAGTGTTAACTCACATTTGATGAAATCCACTTTTCAAATCTAGGATAAAATACTTTGTTGTCACCTAGCTGCGTTAATACCACGTTAATTTCGGGTGTAGGGTATTTATCTGCAGTAGTTATTATATTTAGTTTTCTGTAGTCTATCGCATGGTCTATCATGGACTTATTATATATTTCTTTTGTTTGGAGGCGTTTAATTCTTTTGGGACAATCCATACTGGTGAAATGTGTGGAGATCGGGAGAGTTGGATTAATCCGTACCCCAAGAGTTCTTTAATTTGTTTATGTATCTCGTCTTTAATGACAGCGGAAATTGTTAAAATATTGAATATATGGGGAATCAGTTTTGGTTCGGATTTTCGTCAGGATTGGCGAAAAGACTTGGGTGCATTTTGACTAGTTGATTTAGGCTATTTGCTTTTTGTGTTCGTTTGTCATGTGTTCTGTGTTAACTGCCTCTATTTTTTTCTGTTTATTGGGTATGCAAATGTTGTCTTTTATTATTAACAGGTTTTTGATGCTTTGAATTACAGCATCTAATTCTTTAGGACTATCGTTGCCTAATATGTCGACAAATGTTCTTAGTGTGGGTAAACGAAAGAATTTTACTTTTATATCATCTCTATTAAAAAGGTTGGCCAATTTGTGTTGCGTGATTTTTATTCTTCAGCCGACTGTGACGTCTTCAAAATGGTTTTCATTTGGAATAGGGTCGGACACGAATTTTGGATGGACATTAATTCTATTTGATCCCGTATCTATCAATATTTCGAGTAATTCTGCTCGCCATCTTTGATTCTATGTATATTAGAGAGGAGCTCTTAATCCTAAAAAATTATGGTTATGCTTCTTCTATTTGTGTGGTATATTCGCATAGCATTGTCTGTGTGTATTCTTCCATGGACATATAGTTGTTTTTGTTCTCCGTCAGTTCTTCTCCTGTTTGAATGTTAAAGAGTCTCGGTTTTTTCTCAGTGGTGTTCATTGGTCATGTAATTAACCATCATTGTTCGGATGCTTGGGTCTACCTCCATTGGCTCCGGACGTGGTTGGGGTTTTGGTTTAGACTTCTCTCGACTTAACTTTCATGTTCCTCGTAGACTATCAAGAAATTATTATCCCTTACTTTTATCTAATTTCACAACTGACTATGCGTTGCACAATCGATTCCGTGTACTGTGCTCCAATAACAACGAATCTTACACCTAAAATCTGCTCTTCTGTTCTATCTTCGGGAAAACCCAAATCATTGATTGTTGACGTGGTTGCTGCCTTGGCAACACTGCTTCTTTTTGGTTGGTGTTTTCCTGGATAGTCCTCTTTTCTCTCTGTGTTTCTTTATTATAAATACATCACTAAAAAAGTCCGGATACCTACCGAGAATCCGCTCAAAATCTCGAGATTCTGATTATTTCTGTGGATCTTCAAAATACTCGATTGATTTTTGATATTTTTTTTAATGTAGAAATGGATGTAGTTCTATGTCGGGTATCTGCATTATAATTATTAATTATTTTCGCCACAGCCATGGCTTGGCTTGAAGCGCGATACATTGACGCATCTGCTCCATCTACTATGGATCCTCGGTTCGTTCAAACTGGGGCACACGGTCACATTGTTTATTATGTATGTCCATGTGATGTGTTATCTTACTTTATTACTCTCTTACTTTCTATCCGTTTTTCTATTCTAGTCTATTTTATTTCTATATTCAACAATATTTATATTTATCTTTTTCGCCTTCTTTCCTGATTTGGGTTTTTTACCTCGGTTTTCCCCAATCCTGTGCAACAAATATTCGACCGTAAAAAAATTAATTTGTATTTAATACCCCAGAAGGATTAAATGTAATACAATTTTAATTTTTTTTTATAATTTTCAAATTAATTAATTTTCTAAATTTTGAATTTTATTTACATAATAATTTATTTTTATCTTTTGTAATTCTTCAATCGACTGCAATTAATCGATTTACTAATAAATAAATAAAAAAAAAAAGGTATTTTTAATACGTTTGTTTGTTGTAGTTGTGTCTGATAAGACCTTTGGTTGGGGTATTGTGGGGTCGGTCCAGTATTGTTGTACGTTGGCTGTCCATAGTTTCTATTGGTTGGCCAACGTGTATGAATTGGGAGTTGAGGCCTGAAATTAATAGGCGGTGGCTTAAAATTTTGGACGTAAGAAGGCTGAGCTGTTCGGGGTGGCTTTGTATTTGGGGGAACATTTCTATTTGGGTTTCTGGCATGTGTCAAGGTAATGTAAGTGCGGTAGCTTTGATTTTCTAATTTTGAATAATAGTGAAGAGCTGAAGGAAGAGCTGCTGGCTCCTTTATATCCAGAGTCCTTGATAAATATCCTTTCAATCCCCTTCTGACGGTATCTAAAACTTTATCTCGGTATATTTTTGTTATAAGGATTTCGGATTCCCTATTTGGTTCCATGAAACCTACCTTGCATTAAATTGTTATTGTTTGATTGTGTAGTTGTTGAAGGGAATCTCGCTCATTGCCGTACGCATTAGTTGCGAAACTCTTCTGTTGGATTTGTTTATGCAGTTAACAATATAACTTCTACAGGCATAGGCATAGGCATCTATTTAATACTTATATTTGCATTCTAGAGATCTAAAAAATCTACATTCCACATTTAATCGGTATATTAGCGCCGAAGAAATATTTGTTAAGATTTTAGTCCCGATCGCAAGACAAGGAAAGTATCCATAATTATAGATTTTTATTCGAGTAGCTCCTATATTTTTTTCTACATGTTTTTATGTTCAAGGGATACAGAGTTTCTGTTTATGGCACGGGAGGATATGGCATATGAAAACGACATACTTTTTGTGTATTTCCTTGACATAAAGCAGTATGTCTATGGCGCTAATATCGTAAGGTTTCCTCCAAATTTGGATTATCCCCATCCGTCGTCTGTCAATCAACCCAACATCGTGTTGCACTAGATTGTTGACAAATGTTTCATCTCTCTTGTGTCCCTAAATATTGTTGTTTCAAGACTTTTTTCTCAGTCATGTTCACATCACTAAATAAGTCCGGATACCAACCGAGAATCCGCTCCAAATCTCGAGATTCTGATTGTTTCTGCGGATCTTTAGAATCAATACTCGATTGATTTTTGATTTTTTTTTTTTTTTGAATGTAGAAATGGATGCAGTTCTACGTCGTGTATCTGCATTATAAATATTAATTAGTTTCGCCACAGCAATAGCTTGGCTTGAAGCGCGATACACTGACATAACTGCTCCATCAACTATGGATCACATTGTTAATTATGTATGTCCATGTGATGTGTTATCTTACTTTATTACTCTCTTACTTTCTATCCGTTTTTCTATTCTAGTCTATTTCCATTCTATTTTCAACAATCTTTATATTTATCTTTTTCTTTATATTTGGGTTTTCCCCAGTCCTGTGCAACAAATGTTGGACCATAAAAAAAAAAATTAATTTGTATTTAATGCCCCCAGAAGTCTTAAATGTAATGTAATTTTAATCTTATTTATAACATTAACTTAATTAAGTTTGTAAATGTTGAATTTAATTTACTTAATAATTTATTTTTATCTTTTGTAATTCTTCAATGGACTGCTATTAGTCGATTTAATAATAAATAAATAAATAAATAAATAAATAAATAGCATTATTAATGCGCATAAGCTTAAAACACTTTTATACTTATACATACATTTATATAATTTTAGGCACTTTCGCACAGCCACGATCTTAATACAAGTTAACACTCTAGTCAAGGAATGTGCAGCACTCAGCGGATTCTGGGAGTTGGACGGGCTACGTTACCCGATACCGTCGCACAGGCGTAGCCAATGACCGTTGCCGGTCACGAGGCGCGAGCTTCGATGGACGAAATTGGACACCATGCAGCTGGTTGCATGCGCGCAGTGAATGACCGTCGCTGATCACGAGGCGCTGATGCGGCGTTCTGCCAAGAACACCGCCGACGATCCGAGGCTTCAAGGGATAGTGTTAAGTAGATTTAAGTCAGTCTATAATTGAGTAGCAATCGGCCCTCACGGGTGATTTGTAATATTGTATTCTCGCCGGGCCTTACGGGCAAGTATATTCATTAAATAAAACTTAACAATAATAACTAACACAACTTGTTTAATTGACGCCCAACAAAGATAAGAACTCGCGGAAAAAAAGTGAGAAATAAAATACAAAAAAGCCAGAACACTGAAAAAAATTAAAACAAAAAAATTCAAACACAAAAGGTGGAAAAAATAAAAAGAAAAAATAGAACGCTAAAAAGTAAATAAATAAATAAAAGGAAATACCTGAAAAAAAAGTACACTGGAGAAAATATCCAAATATCCAAACAAATATTTTAAAGTTAAAAACCGAGCAAAAAAAAGCTCAAGAAAGGAAACTTCCAGAACGAAAAGTGAAAAGTAAAGTGAAAAAATAAATACCCAAAAATAAAAGTACACTGTAGGAAATATCGAAAAAATATTTAAAAACTAGAAAGTGAAAAATAAAGTGGAAAAAAATCAAAACACTTAAAAAATAAAAGCTCAACAAAGGAAATTTCAAGAAAAAAAAGTGAAAAATAAAGTGGAAAATAGAATAGTAATCTCAGATTTGGAAAATTTGCTATTAACTCTATCGTTTGCCAAGATAGACCTCATAAATCCAACCATTGTAAAGAACTTTGAAATAAAGCTATTAATGAAATATTAATGAATGAAAATCTCTCAAATATTAGCGTAGTAAATATGTTAGAAGTATCTAGTATTAAGGTTTTCCAAAATAACGAAATATTATACTTCTTAATTAACTACCCTAGGCCGATTGCGGTTCGCACTCTTACTCCGTGGGAAATTGCAGCGAGGCTGGTACCACGACGTTCTGCAGGAAGCTTGAGACTGACTCATGCGCGCAACAACTGGTAGCCGGCATCACCGCTAACTGTAACACCCACACAGGGCATTTGGAACCAATTACAGTGGTCGGGGGAGGCGTAATAATAGTGAATGACGCGACCATGAATGTCACTACCTCGGACGGAGACAATCAACCAATCTCCGGAACGTATCTCATTACGTTCACAGACAGCATCGCCCTCAACCATACTCAATTCAAGAATTACAAGCGGATCGTGAGAGAAAACCCGATCCTATCAGCCATGTCACCCGTTAATGTGACGCGACATAAGGAGAAGCTCAGCATGCAATTGCTTCACGAACTTAGCATCAGAAACCTGCAACACATCAGCAGCTTAAAGGATGACTTATTCTCTAGACCCATACTGAGTAGCTGCGCCACGGTAGCTATCATATTCGTCTGTAGTGGGATTGTGTGTCTAATTTTATGGCACCGGAAAAGTCGGAACATGACGAATAAAGTAACCACTATAGAGAGTGCCGAGGACGGCCCTCACTTACGCATGGGAGGAGTTAACACCAACGACAAAGTCGGCGGAAAGTGCAGCACTCCAGTCAAGGAATGTGCAGCACTCAGCGGATTCTGGGAGTTGTCGGATTCTCACTGTTGTTGACCGACACTAGTCTACATAACAAAATTGTAATTATCGCAGTTTTCACTGGGAACTTCTTACCCCCTCCTGTGCCGCAGTCGCCAATTTATAGCCATTGTCTGACCATATTATGCCGTTACCGAACTGTATAATGGCGTGACAAGTTTCTGGAACTTTCGATTCACCTGCACAATATCGTAAAAATGAAATAATGGTATAATTGCTTAATCTCTTGGCGCCTTGCTGATGTCACCGCCTCACCGTCGTCGAAGGTTCAGCTCTCTCTCCTGTCTCTCATTTTCTCTCTAACGGTTAGTGTTGCTGTATGCAGAAGTGAAAGGTCTTGCAATCGCCGCAATCCATGGGCGGGATGTGTATTTTTATGAGGGGTTAACATAACTTCTCAACTGATGTGCTTCAGATATTTCCAATATTTTGCTTATGCGATTCGACATGAATAGTTTCTATTTTGCTGCTCCTCCGCATATATTATATATAAAAATCTTATAAATTTTTGCAGCTACCACAGCCACGCACAATATGAAGATATTTTGCTTGGTAGTGCTCAGCACTAGGAATCGTGAGTTGTGGCTTAACAGGCTAAACTTTACATTTAGACAATAATAGCTCACACTGATAATGCTTTTCCCATGTTTGAAGAAAAGCCGCAGCAACATATGCATGCGGGCGTATCGGGCATACGGGCTATTTCCGATATAGTCGGTAGATCTTTGAAAAACAAATTACATTCACAGATGCTGGCACTTGATCCTCCCAGTTAAGAAGAGACGCTATGCTAAAATCTACGCGATGATATAATAAGACTTAACCATCCCATCGAGTCAAACAACTGAGCTATGGTTGACAATATAGTCCGCTTTTTAGATATCCCTGCAGATGGATTCCAGTATAGTTACAACGTACGTATAGCTCCCTCTGAATGGAAATATATCTTGCATTTCTCGATGTTCGATGGGTATTTTCTCCAACAGCTGTGAGCAATTGCTTTAGGTTAAAAAAATTGCGGAAAACTTTCTGATTCATCCAATGCTAATTGTTGTTTGACTCTCATGCCTAAATAGGGCACACAACTAGGCCCAAACATTTCAGTTGAACAACCGTATTTTTCAATGTCAGGTTTTTCAATGTTCATTAGCACGCCTGGTAGATACAACTGCAGCTTCGGTCCTGTTGCTAGTACATCGTTCAACGACTTCCCGTTACTGGTCTTCATCGAGCTGGTCAATATTAATTTATTAAAAAGAAATTATTGTTGTACGCTCGTTGATTTTTCCGGAAACAATAAAACCCAAATTAGTATTTGTGCCAGTGGAAAGCCCGAAGTCCCTCGAGACATTTGATTTAACACCAACTCGTCATAGATATCACTACCAAGCAAAATATCTTCATCTTGTGCAAAAGGACAAAATAATTCGTGTCAGCCATAAACAAATTTTTTTTAATGAGGCCACATGGCCTTAGACACATGTTTTGCGGGCACACTTTTCGCAATTGCGGCGACTGCTACACTTTGATGACTGGTGATTACTGCTCAAGCAGCTGAAACACAGCCGATACATCCAAAATGCCGCCTTACGATCCAAATATTGATAAAACTTCCGTTTTTTAGTTTGACCGCTCCAACTCCAATAGCAACTGCCCTTGTTTGTCATAATATTTAAGTTTGACATTTGAGATCAACTCCAAACTTTTTCAATGAGTTCACACAAGAGCGACACGTTTGCACAAATTGCTTTAAAGACGCAGCGTCGCTATGCTGAACTAATGGTTGTTGATCAAACACATCCATATAATGTTGAAAGAGCACTCTTTTCTTATTACAAATTCATCATTACCAGCACGAACGATTTGCGATTCGCATCATCTAGGTGTGCCCACTATACTTGTAGTGCGTACGTTTCTGTCATATCACTATCAATTTTGTACAACCCGAACAATGTCAAAAAATTCACTCACCCGCGAATTGCTTCCTTGTTTCGCTGAGATTGTGATAGCGCATTAGACGTGCTTCATTCATAGATTCTAATTGCTCAACTCTTATACAAGTTTGAGCACGACTTTGTCTCCTCTGAGAAGAAAACGCGACTTGTTCACGCCGTCTTTCTATCTGATTTTGTATTATTACCTGTCGATTAGAAGCGTCTCCTCTGCGTTCTTCATTATGGCATTCGTTATTGGATCGGCGAATAGCATGTTAAGATTTATTCATTTCCTGTTCAATGGCATTATCGTTCTGTCTTCAAATACTATGAGCTAGAGCATCTCGTACCCGAGAGGATCTACGGAATTCTGTCGCCGAGTCGCATGCTGACTGGCATTTATGTCCAATTGCTCTACAGTATTCTGCATTCTAACGCTGAGTCGCATGCTGACAGGTATTATCTTCTTATTCCATTTTTTGGAACCGAGCACTTATCTTCGGCCACTGTGTGAGCTATTACATCTGATAAACGTTCATTCTGTCGTAGATCAGAATACTTTGAGAATTTCGTAGATGAATGTATTCTATACGTTCATGGTAATAAGCACAACAAGAGTTAATAACATCCCTTTGAATCGTAAAAAAAGTTCTAAAGATGGAATTATTATAAACCAGCCAATGTTTTGGACTACTTACAGAATCAATGATATTGCACTAAAAGTCTGTGAAGTGCAGCTGCCATTAAAGCATAGAAGCACAGAAACGGTTTTCGTCGGTTCGTCGCACAACTGTGGTGCGGCTACTCCATGGACTCCGGCTCTCCTCAATAACTTTCAAACTCAACATCATATCTACCTCGTCATCTACTACTTTCTGCATTGCGGGTGATAAGGGATACTGTCGATCTTTGATAGCCCGCTGTCTTCACGTTTACTGGACCGTTTCCACAATACTAAGGACACTTTGTGGAAATTGTACCTAGACAGTTACATTTGAGGCAGAGTCTCTTTTCCAACGAAGAACATTCGCGAAACTCGCGATACCTAGGCTCATCGGCTCTATCCTACTATGGATCATTGGTTCGATCATATAATCACATTTTATTATGCATGTCCATGTGATGTGTTATTTTACTTTATTAGTATCTTACTTTCTATCCTTATTATACCCTTGTAGAGGGTAATATAACTTTGTTACGAAATTGTTTAAATGCTGCTTAAATTTCTGCTACTATACATATATATACAGAAAAATAATAAAATTAATATGGAACAAAAAAACAATAGCATCAGGACGAATATTAAATTATAATTCAAACATCATAAACACAACCAACATCAATACTGCTGTTTGTCATATTGTAAATATACTTAACATTAGTGACCAGACGTCCCACAAGGAAACAAAAACATGTTTTCCAATTAAACCAAGTGCAATTTACAGATGACGGAAAGAAGTTACGTAATATATAGAATACCCTGCTTGAGACATAGTATTCGAAGAAACAACCAAGTCTAAACTTAAAATAAGACAAAAATTGATTTAGTTGATTTATATTTGATACAGCATCAAGTGCTGAAACGGATAAAATAATTTAATTTAAATTTAGAATTAACTAGGACCGAAGAGAAGTATGATGTAAAGTTAGTAGAAAAAAATGATTAAATTTGAAAGAAGAATTAATTTGAAGAATTAAGCAATATATAAGAAAATAAAATTTTGGGACTCGAAGGAAGAAGTTTATAAAAATACATCAACTACTATACCTCCCACATTCTGATAACTACACCGATAAAGTTTTTTGGAAGATTATTCTAAGTGGTTGCTTGCAAAACGGGGCCACTAGCTTGAAGTTTAACAGGCACAGGTCGTGTTAATTTCTTTATAATGAACTCATGAACAATTATTTGCCGAGGCCAGAAACTTTGACCACATATAAGTGAGAATATGTCTGAAGAAACATTAATTTTGATTGAGGCTATTTCCCTAGGTTATGAAAAGTTAAATTTAGATACTGATAGTGAAATTATTAATTTAATTTGAAAGTTTAATTTAATTGCTTATTCCTTTTTTATTCTTTCAGGATTAATGATATTACTTAGGTGTAATTCACATTTATCCATTAAAGTGTGCAGAGCGCAAATTTGTCTGCTATTTCGTTAGTATAGACCTTACAGGTCGCGGCATCGACGAATAACTAACGAAAAGCCGTTTTCTTAGAATTGGTAACATACAAGTGTGCGCTAAATTTTCAGTAAAAGAGCAGATTTGATTTGAATTTTGTTTATATATTATTTCTACTTTAATATCGATTTTAATTTTATATATTTGGTAATATTTTACAAAATACAAAATAGTTTTTAGAATTTCAAGACCTTGAAAAATTATATATATATATGTATGTCATTGGGTTGGTGGCTCAGTTTTGATCTTTATTGAATTTGGTACAAGAGCAACGAGTTCCCTTGCTTATTAATGTGCTGCCAATTTTTCAACTGCCTCGTACAGCCCATGATGACTGTACTAATCAGTTTTGACGCAACGCATTTTTGCGTATTGTCATCACATTCACGACTCAAGGGACCACATTCAGTGACAGATAGCCTTTCCATTCTCACTAAAATTTTTTTTTTAGAATATGCTCTACGCAAACAATTTAGCTTTATAACTCTTAACGTTACGGGCACGAATTAGAACAGGACCAACACGCCTAGTAATTGAATCGTGACATGACACGTTCACAATATAATTTTAGTAACAAAGACCCTGACTACAGGAGATATTAGGCCCAAAAAATTGCTATCGAAAATTGCCTGATTGAGTATTTACCACTCACATTTTGCATAACGTTCCACATAATTTTACTCGCAATAAACTTAAATAAACGTTATTATTCATATTACATTGTGACTGACCGATAGGAAACTTATTGACCATTTGCTTTGAAATTTAGGAAGCGATAACAAGCAATGAAGACTTTAACGAGGAAGTGGTTGAATTTATCGATTAATCGTGGACGCAATTTCAGTAAAATTTTATTATTATATTTAGTTTCAATTATAAAAGTCGTTGATGCACACTGTGTAACAGTTATCAAAGTGGCTATCATTCATCTTGAGAATATAATTGATAGAATAATTGTACCAACAAGTTGAATAATTGAGAAGGGCATATAATTGCATTGAGAGTTTTCTCTATGTATTTTATATTGCATTTGTGTGAGTTTTAAGAACAAATTAAACTCGTACGTATTATACTAAGTCTAAGTTGAGACACATACTCCTATGATGTATATAACTCTCTCTTTGTTTGCATGTTTCCATACATATGAAAATATTTACAAATATAAAAGAGATAATAATTGTATATAAATTGCATTGGTATGGTCTACATAGACACAATTGGGAATGAATAGATATACATGTATGCATCAGTGGGAGTGACTCAGTATTCTTTGTGTAAGCAAGTGTTTTTAAAGTACAGTAACAATTTTTAAAGAAAGTATATAAAGTTTGTGTGTGTGTGTGAAAATATATGTCTGAAAGTTTTGTTTTAAAATCGGATAGGGTGAATTTGAGCTCGCTGATAAATCAGCGGGGATTTAAGCTCATATGAAAGAGAATAAAAAGCGCAGTCTTTGTTTTTGTTTGTTTTAATTTTGATTATTATAATTATTGTTCATTAAGATTCTAATTATCAGTCGGTTTGTCTCTCCGTTTTACCCCATGGATCTAAGGACCTATAACAACTAAAGCCAGCATATTTTGCTAGTAATTATTATTTTTAATTTTATGTACCTGATAAAATTTGTTGTGATTCAAACAAGAATCAGACTCCAATTTTGCAAAGCGAAGTTTATGATTAGAGTAAATTTGTGATACTGACTTTTTCCATGTACTATCTGGCGTCAACATCGAAAAGAATTTCGAGGGCCTAAAAAAAACTATGTTAAAATTAGGTGTATCGTGACAATATGTGGTTTGCCCTATACCCTTGACATTGGCAAGCAATAGTTCTAATTCATTTGTAAAATTTTACGCTTAACTGGTAAGGAGAAAAATGCTGTTTTCGGCACGCCAAACATTTTTGAACATAAAATTAAATTATAATTTATAAAAAACGGCCTCTAAGCTTGGAAAATGGAGGTTTAAGATAAAAGAGAAATTCTAATTTTTACTCAATTTTAAACTCAGTCTCAGAAGACAACATTAAAATCTAAGATATGTGATATGTGATATTTTAGC
Source organism: Drosophila repletoides (assembly GCA_018150835.1). Taxonomy (NCBI): domain Eukaryota; kingdom Metazoa; phylum Arthropoda; class Insecta; order Diptera; family Drosophilidae; genus Drosophila; species Drosophila repletoides. Next base: position 12,511,991 of record JAECWQ010000221.1, read on the forward strand.
AAATCCGCCTACAGAGCACGCCAATTGTGTGAAACTGTTGAATCTATTATTTTCTTTTTGGTCGTTATTTTTTTTAAATTTTTGGATGAAAAGGTAATATATGAGGTTGTACTAATTCTACATTTTCAGTGGAAAATTTCTTTTAAAACAACCGACGGAAACCAAAAGGTAGTACGTAATGAAACTACAAAAAGCAATATGAAAGAAGAGTCCCAGCACACCAGTAGCATCCACAAGACCTATCATTACAACTGCTTTAAACCAGAAAGCTACATATACACTCATGGACAAAATAATAGGTGTTTTTTTTTTAAACTTGGTATTTCTAATTCCTATCTTCTCTAATCTCAACAAATCCAACTTTTTTTCAAGATTTATATTAATTGTCTTTAAATAAAAAGTAAAAAAAGTTTCATAAAACCTTTAATATACAAATAAATTAAATATTTCCTTAAATCCGCAACAATTGGACACAATAATAGGTGTAAGAAGCAAAACATTAACATGTAGTTTATAAATACAATTATTTGGTTGCAGAAAGTAAGGTATTAGGTAAATATACCTAAATGGGTACTTAATTACCATTAAAATTGTATTAGATGGGCCGTTATTCGACGACTCCGAGATGAAGGAAAAACGTATAAATCCATTGCCATGTTAATGAAACGTTCTCAAAACTTCGTAACCAATGCCTTAAAACCGGGAAAAATAGGTCAAACTCGGGGAGCACCTAGAAAATCATCATCTAAGACCGACGATCGCATTTTCCAGTAGGTTGAACACGTCTTCCAGGACGATTGCCAATGAAATTGGAAATATTGTGTCATCACGGACCTTTCAAGGACGATTGGCAATAGCAAACCTACTAGGTAAAATTGCTCGCAGGGTTCCTTTGCTTCGATTGGCAAATTTACAGATGGGCAAAAAATTTGCATTAGATTGTAGAACCTGGTGCGGACCAGAGGGTGAGAAAAAAGGGCGTAATATTTTTTATTTATTATTTGGAGTGACGAAACCAAAAGAAATTTATTTGGACTTGATGCTAAAAGGAATGTTTGTCGTCGGAAAGGCAAAGAATTTGATCCTAAGTACACACAAAAACTGTGACACATGGAGGTGGTAGCCTAATGGTATGGGGTGCCTTTCATGGTATGGTGTTGGTCGGGTTCATCGTATTGACGGAATAATGGACAGATTCGAATACAAAGATCTATTGGAGACGGTGAGGCTATCATATGCCGAGGATAATATGCCACTTTTATGGAAGTTCCAGCAGGATAATGACCCGAAGCACGCCTCTCGAGTAGTAAAGGATTGTCTCCGAGAGCAAAATGTGGATGATTTTGGGTGGCCAAGTCAATCCCCGGACCTCAATCCCATTGAGAATCTCTGCGGTGAACTCAAAAGAGAGGTCGGAAGGACTTTTTGTCAAAATAAAATAATCCTTAAGGATATTTTCCAAAGAACATGGTATAACATTCCAATTGGAACCTATCGCAAGTTTAAATCCTCCATGCCAAGGCGAATGGAGAAAGTCTTGCATAATAATGGCGGATATACAGCCAGATACTTAGTTTAATATAAAACAAGACCAAACATAGTGAAATATTGATTTAATTTAAACATTTATCGTCGCACACCTATTATTATGTCCAGCAAAAATTGGTGGATTTAATGAAATATTTAATTTATTCGTATATTAAAGGTTTTATGAAACTTTTTTTACTTTTTGTTTAAAGACAATTAATATAAGTCTTAAAAAAAGTTGGATTTGTTGAGATTAGTGAAGATAGGAATTAGAAATACCAAGTTAACAAAAAAAAAACCACACACCTATTATTTTGTCCATGAGTGTATCTATTATTACATGCAAGTAAATATATTAGGGAACGAGGTGGTTTAGTGATACTGAGACACTCATTGATGAAATTAACTTCTTGAAAAGTACTAATTTATAATATATAAGTTTATTATTATTTTAAAATCAAAGATTGGTTATTACTAAACTATTTTTTATTTTCAAGCTCTGCTTTTTGCTTTGCAAAAACAATTCCATATAAAAAGAGATCAGAAAGAGATTTATGTCTAATGTAGCCAGACGTACTTTTTTGTGATCTATGTTTTATTTTGATTTTTGTTCTTACGCTTACGATAAAAATTAATTTTATTATACGTTTTCAATGGGTATTATAACTTCGTTAAGAAATGAACAAATTAATTGAACTGTCTATGCTATGCACAAACGACCCTGACCATTGATGGTTGTAGTGACTGGTTCTCGCTCATAATTTCTTCCCCACTGGGTTGGAGTTTTGGTTTAATATTTTTTGCTGCTTTATATTTATTTTTTTTATTTTTAGTCTTTGTCTTATTTGGTTTTTTCTGAGGTTTTTCCCAATCCGTGCAACAACTGGACCTTATACATTTTATAATTTCCTCTACTTTAACGCCCAGAAGACCTAAATTTAAAATATATTATTTAATATGTACATATTACTTGTAATTTAATTTTGTATTTTAATCATAAAACTTCATATATTTTGCTAATGTAGACTGCTCCTAGTCAACTTTCAATAAATACATATAGAACAAATCAAATGTGGTTCGTGTTTCTCGTATAGTCCCAAACTACTGGATGGTTTTTGTCAAAATTTTATTTTCTTTCTGCATGGTTCGATTTTAAAATATTAAACAGGGTCGACACATCCCATTCAAACTAAATTTTTAATTCTACATAACCTTTGTTCTATAACAAACAAACAACTTGCAGTGAAAAAGCTAATAAAGAACTTTGTTAAAGCGATTATTACTTGAAAACAAAATACACGAGTGAAAACGTTCTGATTATTCGAAATTATTTCATTTTAAACGCCTGTTCGTTTAGTTTTTTCAATTATTGTTAATATGGCATTAGTCCAAAGTTTGGATCGCAGATATAAATTTGGAGTATCCATAGTTTTTACAAGGACGGTCTTTGTTATGTAGTCACTAGTAGGCAAACCATCAGTGCTATTTTTTTTTAACTAATTGTCTACCAATAAACATAACAGACTTTTTGAAATGACTACACTAAATTTTATATTTTATAAAAACCGGCAAGTTAGTTGCAAAGATACAGCGTCTCAAATTTTGAATGACAATTTCGTTGCACGGATTTTCAATTTTTTGGAGAAAAATTTAAAAAAAATATTTTTGACGGATTATACTACTCCTGCATGTTAGTCTCAAGGTGTATATTCATGTTATATTTCCGCTCGTGGATTTGAAATATTTTTCAACTAGAGAAAAACTCTAATTACTGTGAGACTCGAAACCCGTTTTACAGATTTCCTATCGATTCGATTTCATTCAGAATTTTTTGTTTTGAATTATTTTGTTTTTCTTTTCGCCAGGTGTATCAACGCATCGGCTGCTGCTGCTGGGGTCTTAGTAAGAATTTGATTATCACTCATACAGGCTTTTCAAAAGTTGTTATATGGAAAGCTTTTCTGGGATTTGCAACATATCTTGATAAAACTTACAAGTTATATGTAAAAGTGTAATTTCTAAACGTATACCAAAAATCATTGAGATCGGATTACTATATCATATAGCTTCTTCATATTTATTTTTTTTAGAAAATTCGTTCCCAAAGTCTGACTAAAATCAGAAAAGTTTTCCATGGAACAACTTTTGAAGTAATTGTTCGTAAGGGAGCTAGATGATATAGTTGTCCGATCAGACCGGTTCCGACTTATGTGCTGCTTGAAGGCTCCATATCGAATTTCATTCGCCTAGCTCAACTTGAGAAATAGAAAAGTTTTCCATACAAAAACTTTTGAACCGATTGTTCCTATGTGAGCTATCTGATATAGTTGTTTCATCTTAACGATTTTTGGTATACGTTTAGATTTTTACTTCTACATATAATCTGTAAATTTTATCAAGATATGTTGAAAATCAAAAAAGTTTTCCATGTAATAACTTTTGAATGAATTGTTCATAAGGGAGCTGGATGGTATAGTTGTCCGATCAGACCGGTTCCGACATATGTGCTGCTTAAAGGCTCCATATCAAATTTCATTCGCCTACCTCAACTGAGAGACTAATTTGCATATAAACAAACGGGCAGACGTGGCTATATCAACTCGTCCGTCATCCTGTTCAATAATATATACCCTTTGCAGTAATATAATAACACAAAAGGATAGTTCTACGGTTAGTTAAGGAAGGAAGATCAATGAGTAAAAGCCTGTCAGAGTACGGTGTTAGACGGCGATCGGGATCCCGGTATAAGCCACGAAGGACAAAGAGATTCCATATTGTGGACTCCAAGCACATGCACAATATTCTAATAAGCGATGCACTAGCGAAGTGTGATGTTTTTTCGTAACAAAGTGGTCTTCAAATTCCTTGGACCAACGTTTAATAAACCAATGAAAACCCATGCTTTTCTTATTTATAGAGGAGATATGAAGATTAAAAAAAGAATTGGGAATCAAAACACACACCAAGATTTTACTCAGTCGATATATGCTGCAAAGCCTATACATATATTATATGTATGTATGTATTATTGTCATAAACAAGCATTTACATATATTTAAATGCAACTTATTAGACTGGCACCATAGGAACATGGAGTTAGAGCCATCTTGCTGACAAATATGATTAGAAGGTTGATTTAATAAAAAATAAGTTTTACATCATCAGCATACATAAGCATGCGACCATGTGACAAAATAGATGTCAGGTCATTAATAATCTATCTGAAAAATAATAGTCCAATATGTGTATACCCAAAGTAACAAATTCTAATTTACAAATTTCAGACATCAACAGAACGCATTGAGTCCAGTTTTGTAAATATATATTGGATGAAGATTAGATGATGATCATGATTTACATAGTTAAATGCTTTACTGAAATCAGTATAAATAACATTCTTGCATTCTTAGGAGTGACGAATTCATAATACCCTCTGCAGTGGTAAAACAATTAATATTGTAAGTTATAAAATCAATAAATAAATCCTCCCACTAAAGCCAATTTTCTGGCCAACATTTTTTATACTGATCAGGAAAAATTATAAAAAAAACTTAACAGGAATAAAAATAAATAGCAAAGTATAATTCATAATGAACTTTTTTACTGTGATTACTTCCTTAGCTCATCCCTTCCTCTGTTCATAAAGATATACATATATGATACCGATAGAAGCTGAAGAGTACTGAATACCGAATCAGATTTCGATTTTATTTCGTCGATTGTTATTTTGTTCTAAAATATAGACCGGTATGCACTTGATAGCACGCGAACTAAACTGTGTGTCTAAACATTTCAATATCGACATATTTCAAAGTTAAAGTACGAATTTGACGTGTAAGCTTATGCATAATTCAAACAATTCAAATTTTCTTTTGAATTTTTTGGTACCAGCCTCCGCAAGGCATAATTAAAAAGTAGTACGGAAAGGCTATATTCGGTACGTCGAATATTACATACCCTTGCAGACTAAAATTAACATTTAGAGTTTGTTGAATTTATAATTTTTGACCCATTTTTCCTCTGACATAATAATCCAATCTCGAAAATATGTTTATTTGTAAATTATACATTTATGCATACTATTTCTTTCTGTGGCAGGTTCATCATATATTTGTTTCGGTTGGTTCCAACAAAAGGGCTGAGTGTAACGAAAAGTGAGCTGCTTGCCACATTTTACTAATCTAGCTCAAATACTGGGAGACTAGTTTAAATAGAAACAGTATAGAGACGACTCTTCGATTAATAATATTGACTTCATATGGTCAACAAATGTTTTTTTTTATGCATAAAACATTTTATGACCAAATTATAAAAAGTCAGGTTTAAAGTTATTTACATGTTTACGTATGTATGTATGTAATTTTTGCAGAGCTGAATTCATGTATAAGTCTTATGAACTTAACGACTTACACTTTTATGTATGTATCAATTTACTTAGATGTTTTTATACCTGTGTCACGAATTGTGCAATGCATTGAAGGAGCCATCTCGGACAAGTTGATATAGCCATGCCCGTCTGTCTGTCCGCCTGTTTATATGCAAACCAGTCTCTCAGTTTTTGCGCAAGGTGAATGAAATTTGGTATGGAGCCTTCTTTTTGCTGCAGGCAGCACATAATTCGGAACCGGTCGGATCGGACAACTATATCAGATAACTCAAATAGGAACAATCGGTTCTGTATTTATGTATTGAAAACTTTTTGTTTTCCAACGTATCTTGATAAAATTTACAAGTTAAATGACATTTCTAAACGTACACCAAAAATCATGAAGATCAAACCACTATATTATATAGCTCCCATCGGTTCAAAAGTTGTTGTATGGAAAACTTTTTTAATTTTCAACGCATCATAATTAAACTTACAAATTATACAGAAAAAAGTGATTTCTAAAACCACACCTAAAATCATTAAGATCGGATTACGAATTACAAAATAATTTGCGCTTAATTGCACAATTTTTTTATAAAAAAAAATTTAAAATTATTTTGTATTGGTTGAAGTGAAGTGCGTAGCTAAAAAAGTTTTTTACACACATGCAGAATCACGAAATGTGTAACCGCATAAAGCAAACTTTTTAACTTATCTCCGCAGTTTTACCATATATTTGGAAGGAATCATATATTATCTCAATTCATAAAAAGAGAGTTAAAATCGATATATTGAATTACAGATGAATTGCAAAGGTGTCTACTATTCCAAAACTGTTTGAATAATTATTACATCAACTTTGCAGCACCTTTGTAAGTCGATAATTTCCCCTTTTTAACATGTCGGTCTACCACGATTAATCTGCTTGAATTCACATCATTGTTGAATGATGCATTCCTAAGCAGAATGCACATAGGTGTCATTTATACTGAGTTCAGTAAAGCATTTGACTCTGTAAATCATGATCGTCAAGCTGTATTGTATATTATATAATGGACGAAGCGAATTGATATAGCCATGTCCGTCTGTTTATATGCAAAGTAGTCTTTGAGTTTTTCGGTGAGTGAATGAAATTTGGTTTGGAGCCGTCTTTTTGATGCAGGCAGCACATATGTCGGAACCGGCCGGATCCGACAAATGTATCATATGGGTTCCATGGGAACAATAGGTTCAAAAGTTATTGTATAGAAACCTTTTCTTTACTCAAGAATCTTTATAAAATTTAGAAGTTATATGGAAAAGTATAATTTCTATAAGCACATCTAAAATTATTAACATCAGATTACTATATCATAAAGCTCTGCAAGTATATGTAATCTTGGGCGCGCCGAAGATAGCCTTTCCTTACTAGTTTTTAAATTTATTTTAATTTCTTAATTTTTGTTTTAATTTAGAAATAATTATTTTTAATTACTGTAATTTTCGAATCGACTGCAATTAGTCGATATCATAAATTAATAAATAAAACATATAACAAAAAACATAAAATGTTATATTTTTAGTTTCAGTACGTTTCAGTTGACTTCAAAATGACTGTTCTACAAAGTAAAGCCACGGGATTTTACTTCTTCATACTTGGCATATTTTTTTCTTTATTTTGTCTATCGAAACAGGTGAGTAACAACAATAAATTTATAAATATAAAGAAAATTTTACACAGAAATGAAGTTATATTAACTATATATGATAATTGTGCAAATTGTGACAGTTACCTTCATGTGCTATATTTGCAGGACTGTGTTTGGTATGGAGTATGTAATACCGATGCTTTCCAACATAATAAATATTGCGCCTACAATGGAACACCAAAGGCAATGCCTTCGGAAGGACTCAACTTACTAACGGAGAGGTGTGGATTTTTGCTTGAATCTAATCAAAAGAATTTTTGCTGTGACGTTGAGCAGGTATATAAAAACACAATTTTGTAAAGTTAATTATTAACTTATTCCAAGCATATGTTTATTCCTTATTAATATTATTTTTTTTGATATAGGTGAAAATATTAAATAAAAATGTAAAGCTAGCTGCTGCTATTCTTGAACGGTGTCCATCATGTATGGCAAACTTAATTCGACATATTTGCGAGTTCACTTGCTCTCCACAACAATCCAAATTTTCTAAAGTTGTTTCTACAAATGAAAATGAAAAAGGTAATATTATGTACAATTTGAAAATATTTATTTGACTTAGTTACTTTTATTTTATTTATTTTCAATGAGCAATTTATTAACGCCAAATCCTTAACAAAATATTTTTACATATTTCATTTTTGTCTAGAAAGTTTACCGCCCTGCTTGAAATATGTGGGTCATGGGTTATATGGGAAAATCTTAAATTTTTGGCAGAATAACATCAGATTCAATTTAAAGATGAAGATGAAATGTTAAGTCTGCAAATGCAAAAGAAAAGTCAGAATCTTACGAGATTTTGATCGAATTCTTGATTTTTATGTGATGAAAATCCAGATAAACTGCAATCAGAATAGGAAGCAATGTTGCCAAGGCAGCATCCTCATCAACATTTAATGATCAGAGTTTTCATGGAGATAGAGCAACACAACAGATTTAAAGTTTGAGTGAGAGAGTTCTATGGCGATTACGTGATAATAGAGCACAGTACACATAATATATCGTATAAGGCTTAATCAGTTATATTGGATAGAAGTAACATGAACTAATATCGTGAGTACGGTGGTCGGGATCGACTTTAAGTCACGAAAGGTAATGATGAGGAATTGCTTCTGAATGGAGTCAATACGATCTTGATAGATTCCGTGTTGTGTTCCAAATACATGAACATTCTAGTAAGGGCCGTACTAGCTATGTATTGGGTAGCTAAATTCCGTGGACCAACGTTTAATAAATCTAACAACACCCTTGTCTTTGTTAGTTAGATTTGGTAGTATAGATATGAAGATGCACCTTAGTTTGGAATCAAAAAGCACACCAAGATCTACAGTCGATATATTTTAGATTTTAATGTAAAGTTCTCAGACTGATTTTGAAGTCAATTGGGTAATAATTAGAGTTTTCCTCATACAATGTCTTCACATTTCTTAATTTTACAGTGCTCTTTCCAAAAAAAAAATTTGAAATTCGTATTTTTTAGATTATAGTGATAAAAAGTAAATTTGTATCCAAATATCTTCAATCTTATCGATAAAGCTCTATATGAAAATCTAAATATTTCAAATATTTAAAATTTTTGTTTGGAAAATTGGCCCTTAAGCTCAGGAACTGTTGGTCAAAGGTGACATTGGGAAAAGTCTTATTTTTAACTGATTGAAATTTAATTTTGAAGCTATACATGTAAGTCTAACAAATCCGTAGTTTTTGGTTAATCTGAAAAAGTGTAGCTGTAAATTAAACAAATCTCTACACTTATGCGTGATAATGTCATCCTTTTCGTACAAGGCGATTTTAATTTGCCTAATATTCACTACCTTTCTTTTAGCAAGTCAAATTAACTTGTGTGTTCTGCACAACATGACTTTTAACTTACCAATTTAGTCTTCAGCCTAGCGTAGAAATGTCACTATCTACAGATATTAATAACTAATTAGAACCGCTTATGCTCTTTTCAAAGTGGCATTAATTTTAATGAATTTAGTGGAGGTAGCAGGAAATATTTCTTGTCTACTTCTCCTATTGCTCCTCTGCATAAGTGCTTGTGCTTGGGCTGCCCATGAAAAACTTATCAAATCCTCATCAAATAAATAAATAAAAGAAACACAATATAAAATCTTAGTGAAACAAATGCCAACGTGTAAGCTGTGAAAGAAATCAAAAAATGAGCCAAACTCGCGCTCGGCAGCAACAAGAACAAGACGAACGTCGACTGTCGTCAATTCGGAATAACGCTTATTTCTCTATATGCGCTGACGAAGAGACAATACCAACAACAACTGCATCACTGCAAGTAAACGCGGAGAGACCACGCTCTCTGTCGCCAGCTTTATTATGCCCAAGCAGCATAACGGAAAGTGGATCGTGGAGTGCCCAGTGCCCGTCCCCCGACCCCTACTACCTAACTAATAAACTGCTGAACGCTAACTACTGTGTCTTCGTTGTCAACAACAACAACAAAACAATGTGGAGCACTTAACACATATATCATCGGATCACTCGCCAATCTTACTTCTCCTCTATGACCACCGACAGTTCTCTGAACGACCACATTTCAACACTTCTAGCAAAACAGATTGGCTGAAGTTAAGGAAATACATAAGTTCTCACATTGAAGACTGCCCAAACATTGGCTGAAAAGATGATAGATCAGTTGAAACACTAACGTCCGTAATGTCTCTGGCTGCAAAACACTCCACTCCAATAATAACAGCTAATAAACTTTACAACAGTAATTGGGCTCCCAGACTTATTGAAGAGCTACTACGCGACAAGAGAAGGCTTCGGAGAGAATGGCAAGCCCATAGATCCCCTGCCTCAAAGGAGCGGTTAAAAATAGCTAACCATTTACTACGCAAAGCCCTAAAAGATGAGCGAAACTCACAGCAAAAAGACTACATGGAGAAACTCACCCCAAACAACAAACGATTTCCATTGTGGAAAGCCAAGTCAGGCATATGCCCACTAATCGAGACTTATTCACCATTGCGTACCCCAACAGGAGAGTGAACTCGGAGCAACGAAGAAAAGGCAAATATATTTGCCAACCACTGAGAAAATATCTTCAAACCACATCCAGCAACAAACGGCAAACGGCTTTTTGCTCCCAACTATCAACAATCTTGAAGCCACTATGCCCATCACATTCCGAGCAGAAGATGTTACAGGGGTCATAAAGTACCAAGTCAGAAATCACAAAAATCACCGGGTCACGATCTCATGTCTCCTAAAATGATCATAAAAATGGGGTTATTATCCCCAACAATGGAGAAAATCAATCATAACAATGATCCATAAAGCAGGAAAGGACAAGTCCCAGCCTTCATCATACAGACCTATCAGTCTCCTCCCGTGCCTATCAAGGATATTTGAAAAACTGCTCCTGAATCACATCAAGCAACATTTACACATCAACAGTGCTGTCCCACTGCACCAATTTGGATTCCGTGAAAAGCATTGAACTATTGAACAAGTAAACCGGATAACTTCTGAGATACGCAATGCATTTGAAAGGCGAGAGTATTGCTCCGCTGTTTTCCTGGATGTCGCCCAAGAAAACAAAAGTGGCTAGCAGTCTTGTGCATACATGTAATGAGCAAAAGTGCAAACATGTCACCTTTACCCTAAATAGACAAACTTGCCCTCCTTTGTCTTTAAACAATATCAATATTCGACAAACCGATGAAGTGACATACCTTGCTGTCCACCTGTATAGACGGCTTACTTGGCGCAAACACATTGAAACGAAGAGAAACCAACTGAAATTAAAAGCTAGTAATCTACATTGGCTTATAAACGCCCGTTCACCACTAAGGCTCGAGTACAAAGTCCTTTTATATAAAGCAGTTCTGAAACCAATTTGGACATATGGGTCCGAGCTATGGGGCAACGCTTGCAATAGTAACCTCGAATTAATCCAGAGAGCTTAATCAAAAATACTGTGAACTATCACCGGGGCACCTTTGTATATACGGAATGAAAATATCCATAAAGAGCTAAATGTTGAAAATGTTAAAGCCGAAATTAAAAAGGTGAAAACCAAGTATTAGGTTAAGCTTCAGTTCCATCTAAGTAGAATTGCGCAGTCTCTAACAAGGCAGGTTGGCCATACACGACTCCGGCGAAGAGACTTCCCCACCCAGCAGTAATAGTTAGGGCCGTATTTTAAGAAATAAATTGTAATTAATTACCAAATACTTCAGATTAATATTTAATTACTTATCGTTAGTCTCTTAGTGAGAAGATCCGATAAATAAAAAAAATACCGTTAAAAAAAAACTTCTATTAATTGTTTCTAAAACCTTGCGCAGATTCCCGATCTTATTTAAAAGAAAACTAGTTAGGAAAGGCTGTCTTCGGCGCTCCGAGCATTATATACTCTTGCAGATTCGAATACACTTATTCTTACTTGACTTATATATTATAGTAATCTGGTCTTCATGATTTTTGGTGTGCGATTAGGAATCACGCTTTTTCATATAACTTGTAAATGTAGTCAAGATACTTTTGAGAATCAAAAAAGTTTTCCAGACAACTTTTGAACCGCTTACTCCTAAGCGAGCTATATGATATAGGGGTTCGATCTTAATGGTTTTTCTTTGTTCGTTTAAAAATTACACTCCTACATGAAACTTGAAAATTTCATGGAGATATATAAAGAAACAAAAAAAGCTTTTCCTACAACTTTTGGACCGATTGTTCCTTTCTACGGCAGGTGTATAATATAGTTGTCGGACACGGTCGGTTCTGAATATATGCTGCCTGCAACGAAAAGAACGCTCCATACCAAATTTCATTCACCTGATGATCTATTGTACACAATGCTTAACTTATTTCCATGACACTATTTCTTTACTTGTTGATGTTTTTTTGATGCCTCTCTGGTTTTCACGTCTGTGTCCTATCTGAAAAATATCAGATCTAAACTTTCTCAAAACTATGCCTCCTAATTTTTTCTGAATAATGACAGATCCAGGGGTGATCTGTTGTTATTGTTTGATATTTGCTAAGTGCTCTGATTGCAAATTTCTTTCAGTCTACGTATACTTACTTCCTCAACAAAACCGCTTATCTCTATCCAATTTTGTATACTAACTTTTCATTTGCTTATATTATTACTTATAACTGTCTAGTTTCTCAGTGGTCTGAGAATGCTAGAGCTCATTACATCTTCCCGTAAGATTTTAATAAAGCTTTTGACTCTGTAAATCATGATCTTTAAGATACATCGAATTGGATGCCGGATTCTATGTCGAATTGGAACAGGAATCAAGTTGTATTGAGGTCTAAAATTTTAAACCTGATATTTGCTTCTGTACCGCGGGGTAGTCATCTTTGACAATTATATGTTTTAATATTTATTAATGATCTGTTATCTATTTTATCACACTCGCGCATGCTTATTTATGCATATGATGTGGAACTTATTTTTTCAAACAATGAAACTTTGTGCAAGATGACCTTAATTCTCTGCAACTTTGGTGCCATTTGTATAACCACTTAAATATATTTAAATACTTATTTATGACTTAGTCGAATTACTCCGTACTTGATTACTTTAAGAATGAATTATATACCATTGCAACGTATACCAACTGTTGAAAATCTTGATGTGCTTTTTTTAAACTTTGTTTTAACCTTTTTATCTCCTCTATAAATAAGAAAACCAAACGTTGCTCCAAGGAATTTAACGACTTCTTTGTTACCAAAATACTTTATACTTCGCTAGTAAGTCCCATACTAGAGTATTGTTCATGGGTTTGACCGGAATCCAACAAGTTCGTATTGAAACCACTCTTTCGGCCCGATCGGAAAACTATATCATATATAGCTCACATAGGATCAATCGGTTCAAAAGTTGTTTAGAGGTTTTCTTTTTTAGTTTTCAAAGTATCTTGATTAAACTTACAAGTTATATATGGAAAAGTGTGTGATTTCATATTACTATATCATATATTTATGCAAGGGTATGTAATCTTCGATGCGCTGAAGATAGCATTTCCTTACTAGCTTTCTGGTTTGATTGGTTGATTGATTCTTGCTTGTTGATATTTTCCCAATCCTGCAACAAGACTTAAATGTTAAATGGTATATTTTGTATAAGAATTTTAAATTTATTTCATATTTTAATTATTTTTGACTTTGTTATTTTTAAATCGACTGAGAATAGTCGATTTATTAAATAAATAAACAAAAAACGTGCTGAAAAATGTAACTTAACATATCAAAACACATTTCTATCATTGGTTTTGCCAGTCTACGTCTGCCAATACTGGTTAGTGTATACATATAATGTATGTTTTTACGACCCAAATATTTTTATTTCCAGGTGATCTTTTTGTTACTTCTTTAGACTTACATATAACGGAGGAATATATAAATAAGACTTACAAGGCGTGCTCTCAGGTTAGTTATATGTAATTATAAGTTAGCTTAAAAAATTGAATTTCAAGAATACATGCGTTTACTATTCACCCAAGCCGACGGAAAGTGGCTCACATACTGAAATGTGTATGTAAATAATATATGTATATAAAAGTTTTAAAAGCTAAAATATAGCAATTAAATTAAATTTACTATTGTCATTTCATTTATAATTAAATATATGAGTGTCCTTAAACATATATACTTAACAAAAAGACTTGAAAATTATAAAGTATACACTGCCAAAAAAGATCTTTGAAGATATATATATATTTAGCTCTGTATTTAGTATTTTAATTTTATATTTCACCTCACTGGTGAGAGTAGGCGCAAAAAAAATTTGCGTAAACTTTATTGTAAGTAATTTTTTATAAGAAATATAATTAAGCATAAAAATACATTTACAAACGAAAAGTAAGTTTGATCTTGATTTTTACACTATCCCTAAGGATGCCTGACTTAGTTAATTGAAAAAATCTGTAAGTGATTGGTAGAACTCTACAGTTTACATTTTTCCAAATTGTGACTAAGTCAGGTTAGGATCGGTAGTTATCTGATGTGTATATCCTCAACTCAACTACGTCAAGCTTGGCCTGTTGTTAGGCTTCAGCGTACTTGCATACTTTTTGGATTCAGAGTTTCTAGCTCTGAAATGTCAGATATATGAAAATTGCCAACGGCGAACTTTACAACGGGCTGGGCATTTATAGAAGAATTGGCAAACAATTTCTTTTACTTCTTTATCACGATAGTTTCTACAGAAGTCGTTATAGGGGTCCGAAAGTCTTTTTGCGTGCGTTCCTAACAAACTGTGACAAGTAATTGTGATTACCGATATTGATAATTGATATCGATTATGATGGTATGATACATGGTCTTCAGGCAAGCTTGAGCAATGAGCTTGAGCATCTGTATAGATTTGATGGACCCCCTTGGTTCTGGAGAACCTTTAATGATCTCTCTACTGGGGATGAGAGTATAAAAGGAAGAGCTGAAATTTTTCTGCGAACTTCAGTAATCGGTAGATGTCGGTATGAAAGGGTTTCACATAAGGATGTTTGCATAACCGAATCGTTGTTCAGCCCATTACCTAGATTCCCTCAAGGTCTTGCATACACTTTTTATTTAATGTTTTATATTCCCTATCACTTCAATGGTATGTATAAATTAAACAAGTCGTGTTAGTTATTATTGCTTATGTTTATTCAATTAATATACTTACCCGTAAGGGCCGGCGAGAATACAATATTTCAAATCACCCGTGAGGGCCGATTGATACTCAATTATAAACTGACTTAAATCTACTTAACACTATCCCTCGAAGCCTCGGATCGTCGGCGGTGTTCTTGGCAGAACGCCGCATCAGCGCCTCGTGATCAGCGACGGTCATTCACTGCGCGCATGCCACCAGCTGCATGGTGTCCAATTTCGTCCATCGAAGCTTCGCGTCATCAGCAGAATTCCGGCTGAACTCCGCGTCAGCGCCTCGTGACCGGCAGCGGTCATTGGCTACGCCTGTGCGACGGTTTCGGGTAACGTCGCCCGTCCAACTCCCAAAATCCGCTGAGTGCTGCACATTCCTTGACTGGAGTGCCGCGCTTTCCGCCGACTTTGTCGTTGGTGTTAACTCCTCCCATGCGTAAGTGAGGGCCGTGCTCGGCACTATCTATAGTGGTTACTTTATTCGTCATGTTCCGACGTTTCCGATGCCATAAAATTAGACACACAATCCCACTACAGACGAATATGATAGCTACTGTGGCGCAGCTACTCAGTATGGGTCTAGAGAATAAGTCATCCTTCAAGCTGCTGATGTGTTGCAGGTTTCTGATGCTTAGTTCGTGAAGCAATGCATGCTGAGCTTCTTCTTATGTCGTGTCACATTAACGGGTGACATGGCTGATACGATCGGGTTTTCTCTCACGATCCGCTTGTAATTCTTGAATCGAGTATGGTGAGGGCGATGCTGTCTGTGAACGTAATGAGATACGTTCCGGAGATTTGTTGATTGTCTCCGTCCGAGGTAGTGACATTCATGGTCGCGTCATTCACTATTATTACGCCTCCTCCGACCACTGTAATTGGTTCCAAATGCCCTGTGTGGGTGTTACAGTTAGCGGTGATGCCGGCTACAAGTTGTTGCGCGCATGAGTCAGTCTCAAGTTTCCTGCAGAACGTTGTGGTAACAGCCTCGCTGCAATTTCCCACGGAGTAAGAGTGCGAACCGCAATCGGCCACCGTGTTGCCTTCGTCGAGATCTAAAACTACCTTATTGTGCTGTACCGGATAAACTTTAAATTTCTTAAAATTTTGCTTAGGGATAGGGTACTTAATTAAGAAGTATAATATTTCATTATTTTGGAAACCCTTAATACTAGATACTTCTAAAATATTTACTACGCTAATATTTGTGAGATTTTCATTCATGAATAGCTTTATTTCAAAATTCTTTACAATGGTTGGATTTATGAGGTCTATCTTGGCTAACGTTAGAGTTAGTAGCAAATTTTCCAAATCTGAGATTACTATTCTATTTTCCGACAAAATTGTTTCGTACAGATGTTCAGTGTCCGTACCGTCTGTCTTATAAATTTTATTCAAAGTTTCTGTTACTGTATTAAGCTGTGTCTGGATTTTTAAATTAATTTCTACCTGTCTATTTTCCGCTTCTATAAGCTGTCCCTGTTTGAACTTAGTTTGTTCCTAGTCGTCAAAGTCCGGGGTTCCTGCAACTACTTTCAAAGCTGTCCCTAATATGTTTAAACTGCGTGCCTGTCTATTGTGGATTCTTAACGTAGTAATTAGAGTATCTATATGCCCTAAGTCGGTAGTGATTACCTTTGTCAAGTGTTCCTTGTTAAATAAGTCCAGTGCAGTCCTTGTCTTGTCGGCGTATAATTTTTCGCAAATTGTTACGTCGTTTAGTTTCGTCTTGGCAGTCGTCAGGACTAAGGTCATCAGTAACGCAATTGTGCAAGATGCTAGCCTAAATTTGTGAATAAATTGAATGTGAAGTAAAAAATAGAAACTAAAATTAAAAATATTAATGGGATAATATTAATTAATATTTGAAAAATGTGTTTGGCCGAGTTTAACGAATATTGTCCTTATGGACCACCCTCCCCCTTATAAGGACCGTCGTCCCGAGGTCGGCTTCGATTGTCTCTTTAGAGCATAGCGGTGTGAGTTTGTTTCCAAGGCGCTTGTTTTGTTTAAGCCATACCTTGTCACCTACTTTATAGCTCTTATGTTCCCTATCCTTATTTGCTCGTTCAAGTGTTTTTTCTTGAGCCTTAAGGATTTTTCCTCTAATTTGTTGTTCGAGTTCGATGGCTGAAGAGTGTATCACCTCAATTGGGCATTTATTCGTCACCGAGTGTATTGTCCTGTTATATTGAATAGTATCCATAAGAATAAGTTCTATTGTATCATTGATTTGTTTGTCAATTTTGAGACATTGGGCTATTTCCGAGAGGGTGCTATGAAACCTTTCTACCTGACCATTAGAGGTGCTATTTAGTGTGGGTGCGTTGGCAGTGTGAATATCAAAATTGTTGAATAGAGTTTTTATGGTCTGAGAATTTAATGATTTCTCATTGTCGCAGTAAATAGTCTTTATTTTTGAGAATATATTGATTAATTGTAGGATTGGAGATTTTACGTCTTCTATTGCTCTTGATTCTATTGGCTGTACTATGGCTAATTCTGAAAATTTGTCAATGCAGGATAGAAAAAATTTTCCCTCTGTTGAGAACACATCAATATGAAGTATTTCTCCAGCATAGGATGGGACTGGTGTTTGTCCCAGCACTTGCTTTGTCGGATGGCGGTTGTACTTTGCCATTAGACACGTTTTGCAATTTGACGCAACTTCTGTAGCTAACCAGGTCATTTTTGGAAAAAAATAGTCCTTAAGGACTTGGTTTACCTTCTCTTGGGCTGCGCGATGAGCCCTGTTATGCTCCGTAACCATTATTTGCATTTGCTCGGATCGGTTAGTTATGTCAGCAACGAACAATTTACAATGTTTGAAGGTCGTTGAAGGGAATGCTTCGACCAGTGAGTGCTGAATATAAGCCAATATTGGCAAAAAATTGCGTTAACTACCTCGGCTTTTACTACGTTCATTAAGGTTTGCAACAATGTGTCGCGACTGGAGAAATTTATAATATGCCTAATTTTTTCTTTAAATATTATGAAGCTTCTGACGCATGGAGCTTCTGCTTCCTCCAAAATGGTTTCGTTTCGGAAACAGTTTACAGGCTTTTCTATTGTCTCTATTGTGTTAGTAAGGGATTCCTCACTATGGCAAGTGGCTGCATCGGAGTTTCTTCCAGTGCATTGATGTTTTGACGTGACATGGCATTGGCTAAAAAGTTTTCTTTTCCCGGTTTGTAGATTATTTTTGCGCTGTGCTCGTCAATAAATGCCTTCCAACGCTTTAGTTTTGCATTCGGATTTTTATCTGACACTGCAAACGTTAAGGGTTGATGGTCGGTAAAAATATTCAGGCCTCTGACTCCGTAAAGGTAGTTCCGGATTTTCTTCAGAGCCCACACAATGGCAAGGAGCTCTCTTTCGCTTGTCGCGAAATTCAGCTCGTTATCATGTAACGTGTGAGAAATCATCGTGATGGGTCTCCCATCTTGGGACAATACGGCTCCTAAGCCATAACCGGAAGCGTCAGTAGTAAGGTCGAATGGTTTCTTGAAGTCCGGGTAGGATAAGAGAACCTCTTCTGAAGCTAAGATATTTTTTAGTTTACTTATCTTTCCATTTTCACCTTTTAAGGCGTCCGTTAGGGGCCTAGCAATTTTGGCAGTGTCTTATGAAGCAACGGTAATAGCTTGCAAGACCTAAAAATGATCTATGATCGAAAAGTGTAAGCGGAGTTGGAAAATTTAAAATAGCCTGTACCTTTTCAGGTGAGGTTTTTATTCCATCTCTTGACACGATGAACCCCAAGTACTCTACACTTTTTTTAAAAAATTTAGATTTTTCTTGAGAGACTCTCATGCCGGCATCTTGAAGACTATTAAGGATCCATTCGATATCCTTAATATGATCTTCTTTGGTGTTGGAGAACATTATTACGTCATCTACATAGACGTAGCAAGTTTTGCTAATTTTTTCTCTAAGCACATAATCTATGGCCTTTTGGAAGATTCTGTTGGCGTTTTTCAGCCCAAAAGGGAGTTTGCAAAACTCGTATTTTCCATTGTTGACGGAAAATGCTGTTTTCTCCCTTTCATTTTCGGAAAGTTCTATTTGATGAAATCCCGATTTCAGGTCCAGTATTGTAAAATACTGGGCCTTACCCATATTCGACAGAATAGTCGAAATTGTGGGAATGGGATAAATGTCATCTATAGTGTTCTGATTCAGTTTCCTGAAATCAATTACCAGTCTCTTTTTCCTGAGACCGTTTTCGTCCGTTCCCTTTTTGTCAACAACCCAAATTGGATTATTGTAGGGCGACTTTGAGGGTCAAATCGGCAACGCCCATTGGGTATGGGTAAAGTTTTGAGTATACTGGTTCGCCATTGGTGCGTATAGTTGCTACATTGTTTATATTATAGGGCAGAGCTTCATTCGGATCTGCAAACGCTTTCTCTCGCTGTCTCATCATTTTCTTAAATGATTCCCTGACTGCTATGGGGACGTCCGTGTCGTCAAATTGTATGTGGTTCACGTTTGGTGAACCGAATGGGTTCTGACCTACTGTTAGTTTTAATCATATTGTCCGTTAGATCGATATTGGCGTTTACCCTTGCTAAAAGGTCTAAGCCTATAATACCGTCAAAGTCTCCTAAGGTGTTAATAATGAAGAATAATGACTTTCCACCGAAAATGTGCAGTAAGCATTTCTGCTCAATATTGGTACTCCCGTGAATGGATTTTACTTGGAAAGGGGTTTCTACTGGGACTATGTATTTTAGTTCCGGCAGTGATTTTATATAATTTTTCGAAGCCCCTGTATCGATAAGTAGCTTGATCGTTCGCACCGCTACTGTTCTTGTGATGAACGGTAGCAAGGACCTTCCCCTAAAAAATTGCAACTTTCTGCATCAGACAAGTCGTCATTGAATGCGTCAGTCTCGGCTTGAGCTGCTGACTCGTATTCCTGTTCGCTGGTCTGTGAGGTATAATTAACCCTCTGTGTTCGTTTGGAGTTTCCTCCAAAGTTGTTTGTCTTTACGCTTTGTTGGAATTTCGTCTGCTGTCTAAATCGTGAAGATGAGTCGATCTCCATAGGTTCGGGAGCGGACGGACTTTGAGCATTCTGCGTTTGAACGAATCGTTATTTTGCGCTGGACGAGCTTGCGTTCGCCTGGTTTTGTCCTCACTGTGCTTTTGTATAATGGGGATTTTTACGCTGACCCCCCTGATAGTGGTTGTCGTTAAAAGGATTTTGTTGCGCACTATTACGCCAATTTGGGTTTCTCAGGTCCGTAGATCTCTGGGTTTTCCCTTCAGTATGTTTGGCAAAGCTTGCTGCAAACATGCTTCGCTGCTTGCTAGACTCCGCCTCTTGAGCTAAGGCCAGTGCTGACGGTAAATCTCGCGGTTGAGCTGGGAAGACAGCGGTTCGTAGAGACTTTCTTAGACCGGATACAAATGTGTGGAGAGCGTCCTCTCTGAACTTTTTGTTCAAGACTGTAGCGGAAACCGGGTCTTGGGTCATGACTGTTTTATGTTAGGAGCGTCAGCTTCCTTTGAATGTTATCGTAATATTGTAAGAAGGGAAGTTCTCCCTGTCTTAACAAATTTAGTTCTTGGGTTATCACCTGTATAGGTGTCTTGTCTGCGTACGTAAAGTCCAAACGGGCTATAATAGCCTTGAAATTTAAGACCGTATTGTACGATGCGAGCATGGCATCAGCATCACCTTTGATTTTATTTCTGATAATGCCTACCGCTAGGATGTGTCGACTGCTACCGTCATATGGCTCGAAGATCTCATATGCGGAGAATGCGGCCTGGCGCCGTGAGACATATTTTCCTGGGGTTACATCGAAATCTGGCATTGACTTTACCATATCCAAGGGCTCGTCACATTTGACGTCCCAATTGATAGACACTGGTTTGTATTCAATCACCTCAGGTATGCCTAGTTTAGCTTGAATCAACTCATTTTTAAGAGCTGACAACTTTTCGTCAAATTCGGCTCTTTGTTGTCTTAGAGCAGTGTTGACTGCTGCTTCCATGTTCTTGACTGCTTCTGAATTTAACATATTACTATTTGGGCATGCACCGGAATTTGTGTTTTCCATAGTTTGTCTGTCTACCGCGTCTGGGTCAAAATGTTCACCACTAGATGGCGTTATTTGTTTCTTCCTATAAAAATATATTTCTTCTGTCCTTCTATTTAAAGTTTGGGAACTAATATAGTGTGCAAGATTTTCTTTATAACTGGGAATCAGATCCTCGTCACTACTCATTAAATTAAATCTGTATTCTTGATCTTATCGGAAAATAAAATATTTATAATCATAGAAAAAAAAATCGGTTTTTTTTTTTTTTAATTTTTAGCCTATATTTCCTCTTTATTAAATCCAACCTTTAGCGATAAAATTTACAATTCGAATGAAAGTCTCACTTACATTTTTTTTTATCTTTTTTTATCGTGACGGTATACTCCTTGGTCTTCTCTAATGTACTCCACTCGTTGTCCAGTGTGTGATTTATTTTCCGTGTTACGTTTTCCTTCCTCACTTGTATTTGAATGTTCTTTTTTCAGTGTAATTTCCCGTTCAGGTATTTATTTTCGTTATTTTTCCTATATTTTTTTTTTTTTTCACTTTTTTGTTTTTAAATATGTTTTGAAGAAAGAAAAATTTTTTCGGTGCTCTTTTGTGTTTACGTATTTCCTGTCGTTATATTTTTCAGTTTATTTCTTTTTAACTATTTAGTTTTTTTTTTTTTTAATATTTTTTTTTTTAATATTTTTTATCAGTGTACTATTTATGTATATTTTTTTAATGTTCTATTTTTTTCACTTTATTTTTCATTTTTTGTTCCTGAAATTTCCATTGCTAAGCTTTTATTTCTTTAGTGTTTTGATTGTTTCCACTTTATTTTTCACTTTCTAGTTTTTAAATATTTTTTGGATATTATCTCCAGTGTACTTTTATTTTCAGATATTTATTTTGTTGTATTTTTTCACTTTACTTTCCACTTTTTGTTCTCGAAGTTTCCTTTCTTGAGCTTTTATTTGTTCGGTGTTTTAATTTTTTCCACTTAATTTTTCACTTTTTAATTTTCATGTATTTTCTTTTATTTATTTATTTATTTATTTACTTTTTAGCGTTCTATTTTTCTTTTTATTTTTTCCACCTTTCGTGTTTGAATTTTTTGTTTAATTTCTTTCTGGCTTTTTTGTATTTTATTTCTCACTTTTTTTCCGCGAGTTCTTATCTTTGTTGGGCGCCAATTAAACAAGTCGTATTAGTTATTATTGTTAATGTTTATTTAATTAATATACTTGCCCGTAAGGGCCGGCGAGAATACAATATTACAAGTCACCGGTGAGTGCCGATTGCTACTCAATTATAGACTAACTTAAATCTACTTAACGCTATCCCTCGAAGCCTCGGATCGTCGGCGGTGTTCTTGGCAGAACGCCGCATCAGCGCCTCGTGATCAGCGACGGTCATTCACTGCGCGCATGCCACCAGCTGCATGGTGTCCAATTTCGTCCATCGAAGCTTCGCGTCATCAGCAGAATTCCGGCTGAACTCCGCGTCAGCGCCTCGTGACCGGCAGCGGTCATTGGCTACGCCTGTGCGACGGTATCGGGTAACGTCGCCCGTCCAACTCCCAAAATCCGCTGAGTGCTGCACATTCCTTGACTGGAGTGCCGCGCTTTCCGCCGACTTTGTCGTTGGTGTTAACTTATATAAAGAGTATTATCCAGGGATAAATTGAGTGATATAAGCAGTGCGCCTGCCAATCCTCTCTGTTAAGGTTCCATTCTAATTTCCTATCTAATATCAATCCAAGTTAGTTTGCAGATGGATTGAATTTTTGTGGGTACAAGAAGGGAATTTTATATTTCTTAATAAAGTGGTCCATTTACTGTAATCTATTTGGACATTTTATTGAGGATTTCTGTAAGACAGACGCATAGAGTCTGACGTTTTAAGCAGGAAGACAATAGCAACATTAACTGCCTATGCAGCCACCTGTCAACCATTTTCCTTTATATTTTTAGCAATTAATCGATAGGTTCAAAATTTGGTTGTCAAGCCGCAGGTCCATCAGTGTGTCTGTGATAGAACTAAGGATGACGTTGCTGAAAGCTTTTTCTATTTCTAGAAAACTTATAAGTCAGAATTCCTTATTTTGAAGCAACTGGCTTGCAGCTTACTGCATTGGTCGGCGATGCGGTAGTCGCGAAGAGATACTGTTTTGAATCCGTACAACAATTTGCTACTTTCTTCTTAGAAGAGCTGGGTTTGCTTCTTTTCGGTTTTTTAAGTACATCGAAAACTTCTTTGCTTAACTTTTACATATATCTGAAGTATACGTATTCACATTATTTGATTTTCTGAAATTGGTCTTGTAATATGGTAGGTTCGGCTGGTGTTTAACAAGGTGTATTTTTTGTTAAAACAAATAAGAAAGTTAGCTCTAAACTGCAAAATGATAAAAAAATTTTTAGTGAGTCTTGCCAAAACCAATTCTATCAAATCTCTTTTTTTGGAAAAAATCGCATTTGAAAATTTTTTTGAAGTGATTTATTTTCGATGCAAAATTTTCAGTTTAATCCTTATCCAATTGAAATCTTATGTATGGTTATATATATTGTATGATATTTAATACTATTTTAATGCAAGATCCATTAAAAATCAACGATCTACATTCGGAGGTCATGCATGCATGTTTATGCGTGGGATTCTGTTGAGTTCTGTGAATAGAGTGATTAGGGAATGTGTCATTCTTATACACACCCTTACATTGTTGATGCTGAAGTTTCATACATTGCAGACATTTTCATCATATTACTTCCAAAGGAACATTTGACCTGAAAGTTATTGTAATTTTTTCCTTTCTAAAGATAGTTTAATAAAGCAGTGTATTTTATAAATGCATTATCAAGATCGGTTTACTCTATATCATATAAAGCAATCGATTAGAAATGAAAAATAAATTAACAAGTTAAAGATGTGTATTTTCAGTTTCAAAAAGTTTTCATTTCATTTCACTATTGGGAGAACCCAACGGCTCTTGGGAGCTGTCGTTTAAAAATTTTAAAGAATATTTTCGTTATATGCAATAAACTACCTGTATATTGTTTACCTAGTACTTTTGTCTTTGTTTATTTTCTTTTTTTTTCTATTTTTTTTATCAATAGGCAAAAGGTGAATATTTATGACAAATATTATATAAACATTTATATACCCTTGCAGTGGGTATATTAACTTTATGTAATGTATAAAAGGGAAATGTATATAGGGAAAATAGCTTTTTTTTTAAATTTCATTTATTTAATAATTAAAACTTAACAAAAGAAAAATTGATTTATAATGCGTAATTTTGGGATAACCATTCGAAAATTTGTAAGCTATCTATTTTGATCAATTGTTTCTGTGGCAGCTGAATGATATGGTGACCCATATTAATGATTTTTAATGTCCGGTTAGAAAATATACTTATTAACTTGTAAATTTCATTAAGGTGGTTTGAGAAACGATAAAGATTACAATGAATCGATCATTTTCGTCGATTGATTCAGGGCGGTGAAACCCAAGAACTCATGCACACATGCATTGTTTGGCTCCAGGAACAAAAAACATCCTGCTAATCCATTCTTTGTTACTTGCAGAGTTGTACCATGCTCTCAGTTTGGGATGAGCCAGTAAGCTGGTTCAAATCCATGGCAAAATGCCAGAAGCTTGCGGTTGTTCATCTACTTTCGCTTCAAAGAGCTTTCCCAAAATATTCGCCAGCTTAGCGAGAAAGTTGATGTTCTGGAAAAAGAATGTAGAATCGAATGCGCTGGGGGACTTTAGCAAATTGTCATTGACCTAACGAAAGAATGTCCAATCTGTAAAGGTCTCCTGAAAAGTCAAAGAAATCACGAAACCAGCCATAAGACAACAAAACAACGATAAGAACGACATTGATCATTACATCGAGACAACCGGTAGCCCAGTAGCGGAACGCCCCGCCGTCTGGCTGGTCAAAAACTAGCAGCAGCAAAGGCTAAAGTTAATTTTCTCATGGAGCAAGGCATATATCGGCCATCAAGGAGCTCTTGGGCAATCCCGTTACACATGGTAGAAAAGAAGACGGCGCATGGCGTGCGTGTGAAGACTACTGAAAACTGAATGCTTTATCTGCTCCAGATCGCTATCCGATAGCGCACAACCGTGCAGAGCAGCTACATGGTAAAAACATATTCTCGACACTGAACTTGGTTGTCAAATACCAATGTCCGAGCATGACCGAGCAAGACTAAAGTATGCACAGCTTTTGGTCTCATTGAGTTTCTTTACATGCCATTTGTGCTTAAAAATGGCATTAAAACATTCCATAACATTTTTCGCCGTCTGGATTTTGTTTTTTGCTATATTGGCAACATCTTAATAGCTTCAAAAGATGCAAACATATTTCATGGTGCACAATTCTCGTTGAATGCAGACTTGTTCTTATATCGCTGTGTGATAAAAAGTACAGTAGAATTTTCAGTAAATTAATTAGCAAAAGTATTAAAAGAAATAACAAAATCGATCAAGTAATAAATATTAAAAAAACACTGCCTACGTGTAAGCACACAAGCTTTATAAATAACAATGAAAAAATGAGTGAAGCGCACGCCCGGCAACAACAACAAAACGAATGCCGACTGGCTCACTAAAAATATTCTTATAACAACAATTTCCAGTATTATGCCCTCATTAACAACTGTGTCTCCGCTTTCTACAACAAGAACAACAACTCCAGTTTGTCAGAGACCTGGAAAAACGCTAACGAAACGGTAGTACTGACTGGGCTCGATGGCTATATGCAAAAAAAAGGAAGAGTAAGCCCACAAACAACAAAGGAAACAAGCGCCACTCACTGTGCTAACCAAAGGTAGAGTGGACCTCGAGACTTTGAGAGTCATTTGAATCCTGTAAACGCATTGTCCTTGATCCTTCTGATCTGGCGATTGGCGCGGTACTTGAGCGACAAGTAAATAACGTAGGAAAACCATTAGGATTCTTTTCTAAAAAATCAAAAATGCGACGTATTTTAAGCGAATTTGATGAAATGCCGATAAAGGCATACATCGCAATAAATTGATGTGCTCTCATCGTATCGTACGCGTTTAAGTTTAAAATTCTGCTAGTTCCGAATTCCTTTCTCTGTGCGAACTGTGCCAAATCTACTCCTGTTGGTGAGGTAATAGAGAATAAAAACGTGAAAAAGTATCAACAGTTGTCTGCACATTTTATGTGCGCGATCATGGTGGTATATTGTGAGATGAATCCAAGTTGTCTGAGTTGACGCGGCGACATAAGATCATTGTTGAAATACATACATACAGCAACGGTTTGTGAACTGTTTTCATAATATTAATACGGCAATCGATCAAGGGCCTTAACTATTTTACGGCTTCATACCATACCATTCGTACTGACTGTTGCTCAAGAACTGCTCCGATGGCCACATCACTTGCGTCACACACCAGAACAAGACTTGAATTCGGATTCTTATGCTTGGTAATCTTCAAAAAGTTCCGTTGTCCAGTCGGTTCTTCGTTGGTCGTTTTTTTTTTTTTTTTTTTTTTTGGTATTTCTTAAGAGTTTTGAAA
This sequence comes from Drosophila repletoides, assembly GCA_018150835.1. Lineage (NCBI taxonomy): Eukaryota > Metazoa > Arthropoda > Insecta > Diptera > Drosophilidae > Drosophila > Drosophila repletoides. The sequence goes on from JAECWQ010000221.1 coordinate 12,538,797, forward strand.
GAAGTGTCTGCACGTGGGAAATATCGGCGATGCCTGGCGATAATAATTGACCTCTCCGAGAAATCGACCGAGTTGATTAATGATGTCTTTTTTTTTATGAAACTGTAATTTTATTTATAGGGTCTTCTCTCTTGTAGACCAGCGATAAGTAATAAAATCTATATCTAAACTATTTTTTATTTAATTAAAATTAATTTCTTAAAATACTGCCCCAACTACATATACACTTTTGGATTTGAAAGATACAACATTTAAGTTATAGCTATTATTATTTTTATTCAGTATTTACAATGGTGCCCCAGTGATAGTTCTCGATGTCTTCGATTGAGGTGTCTGCACTAATTCTATGTTGCTATTTCAACCGTTGCCCCATGTTTCAGAGCCTTATGTTCGAATTGGTTTGAGGACTGCATTATACAAAAGTACTTTGTACTTCAGTTTTAGTGATTAACGAGCGTTTTAAGCCATTATAGATTACTAGCATTAAATTTCAGTTGATTTCTCTTCGCTTCGCCAAGTAGGTCATCTATCTAGGTGAATACCAAGGAATGTTGATATTGCTTAGAGACAAATGAGGGCAAGTGGATCTACTTATGGTAAAGGTGACATGGTTGCACTTTTGCTCATTCACATGTATGCGCCAGTCTGGAAGCAAATGTCGATGTTGTTGTAAGACTGTTTGTGCATAACTATTGTGTAGATGATGTACAGATTTAGTCCACGTGTGTCCCTGGTGTACACCAGTTTCAATTGAATGATATTCAGAGAGCACATCTTCGCACCATAAGAGAAACTTCTTTGCAGTAGGTATGACTCCTACATTTTATCGATATTCTAAGGGAGTAACTTTGTGATATTGTGGATCAAACCTATACCCAAACGCGGTTGAAAGCTTGCACGATATCCAGGAATAAGACGGAGCAATATTCACCGTTCAAATACATTTCGTATCTCAGAAGTTATCCGGTTTACTTGTTCAATGGTTCCATGCCTTACGCGAAATTCAGATTAATGCATTGGGAATGCACTGTTGATGAGGTGGTGCTTGATGCGATTCAAAGCAGCTTTTTAAATACACTCATGGACAGAATAATAGGTGTGTTTTTTTTTTTTTTTTATCTTGGTATTTCTAATTCTTATCTTCTCTAATCTCAACAAATCCAACTTTTTTTAAGACATATATTAATTGTCTTTAAACAAAAAGTAAAAAAAGTTTCATAAAACCTTTAATATACAAATAAATTAAATATTTCCTTAAATCCGCAAATTTTGGCTGGACACAATAATAGGTGTAAGAAGCAAAACATTAACATGTAGTTTATAAATACAATTATTTGGTTGCAGAAAGTAAGGTATTAGGTAAATATACCTAAATGGGTACTTAATTACCATTAAAATTGTATTAGATGGGCCGTGGGCGTCACTGCAGTGCGGAGGAGGGAAGGCTCATTCGACGACTCCGAGATGAAGGAAAAACGTATAAATCCATTGCCATGTTAATGAAACGTTCTCAAAACTTCGTAACCAATGCCTTAAAACCGGAAAAAATAGGTCAAACTCGGGGAGCACCTAGAAAATCATCATATAAGACCGACGATCGCATTTTTCAGTAGGCTGAACGCGTCTTCCAGGACGATTCCCAATGAAATTGGGAATATTGTGTCATCACGGACCTTTCAAGGACGATTGGCAATAGCAAACCTACTAGGTAAAATTGCTCGCAGGGTTCCTTTGCTTCGATTGGCAAATTTACAGATGGGCCAAAAATTTGCATTAGATCGTAGAACCTGGTGCGGACCAGAGGGTGAGAAAAAATGGCGTAATATTTTCTGGAGTGACGAAACCAAAAGAAATTTATTTGGACTTGATGCTAAAAGGAATGTTTGTCGTCGGAAAGGCAAAGAATTTGATCCTAAGTACACACAAAAACTGTGACACATGGAGGTGGTAGCCTAATGGTATGGGGCTGCTTTTCATGGTATGGTGTTGGTCGGGTCCATCGTATTGTCGGAATAATGGGCAGATTCGAATACAAAGATCTATTGGAGACGGTGAGGTTACCATATGCCGAGGATAATATGCCACTTTTATGGAAGTTCCAGCAGGATAATGACCCGAAACACGCCTCTCGAGTAGTAAAGGATCGGTTCCGAGAGGAAAATGTGGGTGTTTTTGGGTGGCCAAGTCAATCCCCGGACCTCAATCCCATTGAGACTCTCTGCGGTGAACTCAAAAGAGAGGTCGGAAGGACTTTTGTCAAAATAAAATAATCCTTAAGGATATTTTCCAAAGAACATGGTATAACATTCCAATGGGACCTATCGCAAGTTTATATCCTCCATGCCAAGGCGAATGGAGAAAGTTTTGCATAATAATGGCGGATATACCGCCAGATACTTAGTTTAATGTAAAACAAGACCAAACATAGTGAAATATTGATTTAATTTAAACATTTATCCTCGCACACCTATTATTGTGACCAGCTAAAATTGGTGGATTTAAGGAAATATTTAATTTATTTGTATATTAAAGGTTTTGTGAAACAGTTTTTACTTTTTGTTTAAAGACAATTAATATATGTCTTAAAAAAAGTTAGATTTGTTGAGATTAGAGAAGATAGGAATTAGAAATACCAAGTTAAAAAAAAAAAAAAAACACACCTATTATTCTGTCCATGAGTGTATCTTTGATAGACACAGGAGGAGACTGGTAGGTCTATATGATGAAGGACCGGTTATCATTGTGATGACTGATTTTCTCCATTAATGAGGATTGTTTGGCTAAGCGCAGAACCCATTCGGGTTGCTTTTTAGTATTCTAATTTCTATATACATATGTACATAATTCGAACATTCTGAGAACTTACTGTATACATATACTCGAGGCGACTAACGGCATAATTTCACCTGTCTAGTTGGCGGGTCTTAGAATACCTCTACAGTATATGACCTCTTGTCGTACGAGGCGACTTACGGCATAATTTCACCTGTACAGTTGGCGGGTCTTAGAATACCTCTATAGTATTTACTACTTGTCGTACGAGGCGACTATTCTGGTGCCCTTAAAGCCGAGTCTGTCGGGACTAAAAAGGGAGGGCATACCGAGCCCTAATTAAAGTAATTTCGATACCACGGGCTGCGTAGGTTCCAAGACTACTCAGATGAGGTTGGCCCCCTTGTGGGAGTTTCGTGGTGGCTGTGGTTATTACCCATATCGCGGGTAGAGTATTTACTCAAACATGTAGTTGCGTGTCAACAGGGTGCTGTGACCCATAGACCAGCAGAGACTTTAGATAGGTCTCGCTCCCCACCAAGGAGTGATGAAAATGTCCGAACAGCATTGATTCGAATTGGTACCTAGAATTACGTTAATAGCTAACTACTATTCGGCTTAAGCCTTTTTCTAGGGGCGTTAGTTGGCGCTTAATCCATACTCAATGTATTATATGTACTTGTACATATTTGAACACCGTGGTGTTATACCTTCATTGGTACATATCACGTTAAAAATACTGATCTGATTTTCATCTGTATACATATACTGTATACATATACGGTATACATATACATATACATATTTAAATATAATAAAAATACATTTTAATTATATATATAAAAAATTAATACAAACTGGATTAATTATTTCTGATTAAATTTTATTATTGAGAAAAAAGCTTGTCAGCTTAAGGCGGATAATAGCCCCATGTCCTCATGTGGTTGGAAAAAATTTACTGCAATCTTATGATCATTTTAAGTGAGATGAGATCGTGACCCGGTGCTTTGTTTTGGTTTGTCACTTGGTCCTTAATGACCCCTGTAACTTCTCCTCGGAATGTGATAGGTGTAGTAGCTTCAAGATTGTCGCTAGATGGGAGCACAAAGCTATTTGTTGCTGGATGTGTTTTGAAGACATTTCTTAGATGGATGGCAAATGTATTTGCCTTCTCTTCGTTGCTCTCCGCAACTTAGATTCAGTCTCGATTGGTGGTCTGACTTAGTTTTCCACAGAGAGAATCATTTGCTGTTTGGGGACAATTGCTCCACATAGTGTTTTTGAGTTAAATTTCCCACATAATCTAGGGCTTTGCGAAGTAGATGGTTGGCTACTTTTAACCATTCCTTCGAGACACTTGATGTATGGGCTTTCCACTCTCGCCGAAGCCTTGTAGACGTTAATGTTTCAACTCTATGTCATCTTTATAGCCAATGTTTGGGCAGTCATCAATATGGGAACTTATATATTTCCTATATTCAAGCTGATTTGTTTAGCTAGAAGTGTGGATGTGTATGCGTTCAGAAAACTGTGGGTGGTCATAGAGGTGAAGTAGGGCTACCGAGTGATCCGACGATAAAGCTGTTAAGTGCTTCACACGAACCTGATCCTGCGCCACACTTCTTGTAACAGCAAAATCAATTAAGTCGAACTCCTTTTTTCATCTTTCATTACCAGAAATATAAAGTCAGGTTTGTTGATGCTGCATTATTCCAGTGTTTTGTTGAAAATTTGATTTGGTGACTGAGGCGTACAACTCGTTAGTGTAACTTGTCGCCTTAGCATAGAAAACTCCTTGAGATGCAGTTTTTTGCTGGTTTAGGCGACATTATATTTCTTTATATACAGGGCATCCTCTTTAGTTGGCAGTGGGGTTACCGGCTAATTTGCTTCATTTTTTGGCAGATTGATCCTACTTATTTACCTGGCAAAGTTCTGTGAGATGTACGTCCCCGCACGCAACGTAGACGGCTGGTAGGGTGCAATAAGTTTTAGTATGGCCGTATTCCTGGCAATTTGTGCACTGGACGGGTCCATTTCATTTATGCGGTTCGTCAACGGTGACTCTCCAATGCAGTAGATACGCGAGCTTGTAGATTGAGTGAACTTAATTTTTACCTAAGAGCATGTTAAGTGTCAATTCTACCTTGAACATTGGTTAAGGGATTTTATTTATATTTATTATATTCTTAGTCATTTTGATTTCAAAGCCCATCTAATATCTCCTTGACGGGAACTGTTGGTTTAATCCCTTTGATAACAATTAGTAGACCTTTGCTACTTTTAAATTGATAGGTTGGGAGGTAGTTGTTGTTGTTGTCAACGAAGACATTGTAGTTAGCGGTGGTATATTACTGGTCATTGTTGCTATCAGCAGTTTATTAGTTACGTAGTAGGGGTCAGGGGACGGACACTGGGCAACCCAGGGCTCACTTTCCGTTATACTGCTTGAGAATAATAAATCTGGCGGCAGAGAAAGTACTCCCTCGGCGTTCACTTGCAGTGTTGCAGTTGCTCCAATATAATACCCTTGAGGGTATTATATCTTTTTCTAGAAATGTGTAATGCATTGACGGACGATGAGACGAGTTGATATGGCCCTGCCCGTCTGTCTGTCCGCCTGTTTATATTCAAACTAGTCTCAGTTTTTGATCTAGGTGAATAAAATGTGGTATGGAAGTAATAAGGACTGCATATAAATTTATTTATTTATTACTGTCCAATGTTGGGAAATGAGAGTACACATTTTATATGGAAGAAAGTCTAATTCTAATTAGTCCAGATCCCCTATTAACTTGAAACTCCGTTTTTTCATAAATATACGTGTTTCACATATTTTGGGAAATCGGCTCATAATGTGTATTTTAACTCGATTGACTTCAAACTCAGTTCCAGAGCTGTAAGTTAAAATCTAAAATATATACATGTTTCACACTCTTTAGAAAATTAACATCCAAAAGGGAAAATGGGGATAAAATTTTGTATGGAGGCGGGGTTAATTTTTACCCGATTGTCTTCAAACTCAGTTTCAGAGCTGTAAATTAAAATGTAAAAAATTCGGTTTCTGACTTTTTCGAAAATACGCCCCACAATTTCGGAATATGGGGACTAAAGATAAATTGTTTAATTCTAAATTTTATTCAAATGACTTTCAACTGAGTTTCAAAGCTCTACATTATAATCTAAAATAGTTCATATTCAGTTTCTTAGCTTAAATTCCGTCCTAAAACTAGAAAATCAGAAAAGTTGGAAAAAGTTTGTGAACATGTTGAAACTAATTTTTTTTCAAGTATTAAAATGAATTTACTATTTTTCAGAAAATATAGCATAAGTTATTTTGGCCACGTTCGCCATTTTATCAAATTGCACAAAACTGTTTTTCAAAACTATTTTACAAAAAATAACGGGAAATATAATTCTAGTTTTGACCCTGTTCGTATAGAGGTATACGATTTCATTGTCTAATGACAATATGTGGCTTAATTATTTTTAATGACAATGTTTATAGATGAAGCTTAACATTTTTATAACTTTTCATGCGGTGTCATAGAAATGAGATTCTGTCGATGACTCTTCCCTAATATTTACTTTGTGTGGCGGAGGATGCTTCTTTCAATCCAATCAAAAATTGCCAAATTCACAAGATTTGTTGAAAAAAATTAGCAAATGAATTGTTAAAGAAAATCTTACCAATATTTTTTAAAAGTTTGACACCATTTTCTTATCTTGCGGCCGATTTTGCGAAAAATGTATTTGTATACACTTGAAAAGTGTACTACAATTTTGTCAAGAAGTGTGTAATGCGTTAAAGAAATCTTCTGTGATCCCATAAAATAAATATATTATTAATCAGGACGCGAAGCGGGTTGAGATAGCTAAGTTTTTAAGCTAGGTGAATGAAATTTTATATGTATCCTTTTTTTTTGAACCGGTTTCATAAACAATCGAAAATATATATCATATATCTGCCATGGGAAGAATCATTTTAAAATTTGCTGTTTGGAAAACTTTTTTGATTCTTAAAGTATTCTATTGAAATTTACAAGTTCGATTTACTATATCATAAGCTGTCATAGGAACAATCCCTTTTGCAAGAGCATAAATTAAATTAATCAATTTAATATTTATTTTGTTTATTAAGAATACTCGTAAGGGCGAACGAGATTTATAATTAGATAACCTGTGAGGACCGTACGATCATATCTTATAAACTAATTTTAAATCTACTAAAGACTATCCCTCAAGGCCTCCAACTGTCGTCAGTGTTCCTGGCAAAACGCCGCCCCAGCGCCTCGTGACCGGCGACCGGCCGTTCACTGCGCTTATGCGTCGGTATCAATTAACGTCGTAAGTCCAACTCTCGAAGTCTGCTGACTGCTAATTCAGCAATCAGCGCCGACTTTGTTGCTAAAGTTAACTTATATAATCTATGGCGCGCCGAAGGTAGTATTTTGTTTTACTAGATTATTTTAATTTATAACCCTGAACCTGATTGAAATAATTAATGCAAAAATTACCCACTATTCTCAGTAAAATATTTGCATTTCCCCACCATGGGGAAAGTTTTTTTAGAGAAAGGGAAAGAAAAATTACTTTTTATTATTTTCAAAAAAATAAAATTTTAGATATATGTGTGCTTTACACATTTTGAAAAATAAACTGCCAACGGAGATTCATTCCATTGCTGTAAGTGGAATAATTTTGAAATTAAAAATAAGCGCATTTGTTAGAAAACACAGTACTATTGTCGAAAAATGGACTAGATCACAGCCCATTATAATAAACTATTTTCAGAAGTATTGATTAGAATTATGAATCAAAAGTTTTCATATTTTGTAAACTTTCACAGAGACCGGAAAAGGGCAGAAACACTGTGGAATTCATCTTCAAGTTATTTACTAATAGTTGTTTGAGTCACAAGCAGAAAATGTTTGACAATCTAAAGTTAACTTATCCAAATATGATTAGTCGAAAATAAAGTAGTTTTTTTTTTTTTTTTATTATGAATAACTAATTTATTTAATTATGGTGATGTTATAAAGTTGACATTAATCATTGTTTTCTTAAAGTTTTTAAAAATTATGATTGCATTATTATAACATATTGCTGCCATAGGAACAATCAAACTATTTCACATTGTACAATACTTAAGTATTATTATTTTATGTTTAAATCTTTTCAAACGTTGAAAATGTTATTATTTTCAGGTATCTGTTCCACAAACCGGTCAATTGGCTCTAGATCTAATGTGTGGAGCTTATCCAGCATCGCGTTGCAGTCCTACAAAATGGTTTACCTATATGGGAGATAAAAACAATCCATATGTTCCATTTCAAATTACGTACGTGCAACATACAACAAATTCAACAACAAATGGATATACTCCTCTAAATCCAAAAACTACACCATGCAATGAAGCATTAAATGTAAGTTATATGATAAATAATATAATAAAAGTGTCGAATTATGAGCGGATAAAATTTGGGCAAAGTGAGAACACTGAGCTGTTCATTCTCTAACGGCCCGTATATATATCTCATTTCACACTCGGCGACAGCGCATTTTATGACTCTTCAACGTCGCCGTAACCGCGAAAGAACCGTAAGACTCATGTCGTAGCGCTGCATAGGCAAAGCATTTTATGGGCCTGCAAATGCAACGCACCGTGGCCTTGCTCAAACGGTACTTTGCAAAAACGAAAGAACCGTAAGACTCATGTCATCAAGACACAGAGGAAAAGATGATGAAATAGCTCGAGATCATGCGACATATTACCATTCTTAGTTATTAGTATTCTCTATACACCAAAATATACCGTTCACCGACATATGTATAATATTCTCATTCCCTCTTCCACACATATAAATATAAAGCTTCTGAATTTAACAGAATAACACTATTATTACATAGTACAATAGTTTAGGTTACGGCGTATATTTTTATGTTGTAGTTGTACTGAAGTTGTAATGTGATATTATTTTAATGTTTGGGGTACCCGAAGCTTTGTGGACCATCATTTTCTTATCACAATACATGGGAGCATTTCAAGATGTGTACCTCCAGCTATGCTTTTGCTATCTCCTTGGATTGATTGATTTTTACTCTCGCATAGTACCATTTCTAAACAGCAAAAAATATACATAATGAACTCTTGAAATAAAGGCGAATGCGGAGAAACGGATTTTAACGCTTCCGACTTGGAGCGGTGTTGCATTCATTTGAGTTTTGAGAATCGGATGACTTTGAACCCTTTTTATAAAAGCGATAATTGTGTATACGAAATATTTGACCTTACACCGAGCGAACCAGAAAGATTTACAAATATACATTTAATATTTTTTTTTTTGTGTTATACTTTTTGACTTTTCAGAGGGTATTATAACTTTGTCACGATAAGTGTGATGCATGTCAGTTTTACCCTAAATAAATAAACTAAATATTATTTTTATTAATATTAAATCGACTATTTGCAGTCGATTGACAAATTACAAAATATGAAAAAAAATTATAAAAATTAACAAAAATAATTAAATTAAAAATCAGAAAATTAGATTAAATTAACATCACATTTAAGCCTTCTAGGGGCATTAGATACAAACTAATTTTTAAGGTCCAACATTTGTTGCACAGGATTGGGAAAAACCCAGAAAAAAAACCCAATCAGACCAGGAAAGGCAAGATTGTGGAAAATAGAATGAAAATAGACTAGAATAGAAAAAAGGATAGAAAGTAAGAGAGTCATAAAGTAAGATAAGGACAATTCAGGAAAACACTAACCAAAAAGGAAGCAATGTTGCCAAGGCAACAACCACGTGAACCATCAATGATTAAGCTTTTCCCGGAGAACAGAAGAGCAGATTTTAGGTATGAGAGAGAGTTCTATAGAGATAACATGATAAAATTCGTTGTAATTAGAGAACAGTACGCGGAATCGATTGTGCAAGGCATATGCAATTAGATAGAAATAATTGATAATAATTTCTTGTTAGTCTGAGAGGAACATGAAATTTAAGTCGAGATAATAGAAAAGGAGAGCTAATATCACCGATAATTAATTTATGAAGAAAAATAAAACCAAGGATAGTTCTACGGTCAGTTAATAAAGGGAGATCAATTAGTAACAGCCTATCAGCGTACGGATGAAGACGGCGATCGGGATCCCAGTTTCAGCCATGAAGGGCAAAGAGGAGGAATTGCTTCTGAATGGATTCAATACGAACTTGGTTGATTCCATATTGTGAACTCCAAACACATGAACAATATTCTAGTATGGGTCACACTAGAGAAGTATAAAGGAGTTTGGTAACAAAGAGGTCATTAAACTCCTTGGACCAACGTTTAATGAACTCAAGAACACCCTTGGCTTTGTTAGTTATAGAGGAAATATGAAGAATGAAACTAAGTTTGGCATCAAAAAGTACACCAAGGTCTTCCACAGTCAAATTCATTAACAAACATTTAGAAATATTTAAATGCAACTATTTTTAGCCTGACACGAAAGATGCATGGAGTTACAGTCAAGGATGCGTAAGTGGGACAAAATAGATGGCAGGTCATTAATAAATAATGTGAAAAATAATGGACCAATATAAAGTTATGCTGGAAAGGAGATATGATCGATCGAATAGTTTCGAAATCGCAGAAAACTTTGCAATTCTGTAATTCGATATATCGGATATAGCTCCATTGCCATACCTTTGCAGAGGGTATTATTATGAATTGGGATGAAATATGATTCCTTTCAAAGACATGGAAAATCAAGAGATAAATTAAAAAGTTTGAGTAGGGGAAGATGTAAAAAGCTCCAGCATTCTCTTAGTACTAGGGACAACTCAACTCAACTCTCAACTAGGGACATTGTCGGGCCCAGGAAAATATGAAGATTTTAAAGTTTTCATTGCTGTAACTAGATTGTTGTCAGTAATGATAGGAGCAAATAAAGAGTTAGGGGAAGAAATAGGATAAGGGTAAGCGATATTGTTAATAGAAGTCTAAGTAGATTAAAAAAAATGGGCAAAAAGGTTAGCACTAGTTAAGTCGTCAATGGATCCTTCATTTTTCAGGAAAAATTTAGGAGGCATAGACGAGCTGTTGCGCTTAGAATTTACAAATTTATAAAACAGTTTAGGATCCCGCTCAAACTGATTCCTGCAGCGCATCAGATACACATTCTACTCGAAAATAACGCAAGTTTTATTTAAAGTATTTGATATTGGTTTAGTCGACATGGCAAAAGATACCAAAATTTCTACGATAGGATGGAGTATTCAGGCAATACTAATGGAGAGCATCTTGACACACTGGTAGAGGTGCAATCCTTGACAAAAATATCAAGCATATAATGAACTCATGAACAATTATTTGTGGAGGCCAGAAATTTGTCTCACAAATAAGTGAGAATGTGTCTGATGGAACATTAATTTTGAAGGAGGCTCTTTCAGAGAAATTAAATTTAGATACTGATACATTAGCTGAAGATTTGTTGGCTATATAAGCAGCAATAGCTTCGCATGTAGTATCCGCTGAAAGTCTAGATAGGAAAATTTGCTTATGGTGCAACAACAGTACGTGGTGCAGCAAAGGAGTCGGGGCAAGGTTAGAACCCTGAACAGTTGTCGAAGCTGGAAGCACAGTTAGAGTACCAGCATGTATTTGAATCAGTTGCCGGAAGTAAAGGTGTTCAAAGGGAGAATGGCCGACTGGCGATGGCGAGAAAAATCGAACCGGAGATATCTCTAAACGGCGAGGAGTTGATAAATTTTCTGAAGGGGGATTAGCCAATGAAGAGGAAGATAGAAGAGGAACATTTAAAAATTGATCCTCTAACCGACGGATAGGTGGGGATTCGAATTTTAAACTCACTGAGCAACTCAATGCTCGAGTCAAAATCGCTTGACAAAAGTTTGGACATTTTATGCAACTTACGAAATATACCTCTCACAGAATTATACATTTTGGAGAAATTCAATTGCAAATGACAAAACCATTTCAGGCCGCAACAACCTTTTTTGGAATTGTCTTTTTCCAACTTGTCAATATCTCGCCCAGTTAGAACAGCACATCTTGTCACATAACCAGCAGTTAACAAACCTTGGTTGGTTACCATCACACGCTGGGCCACACGTGCAGATCATCTTGTAGCAAGACATTTTATTAGTATGCGGAAAATATTAGTTAGAAAAAATATGTTAAAAGTTTCCTACTGGGTATTGTTATGTTTAGTATGAAGAGCGCCCAAATTGAGCGCGCAAAGAAATAGAAATAGAAAAGAAAGAACAACCGCACAAAAGGAAGATAAGAAAAGGTATAGTTATTAGAATACATAAAGCTTTTTAGAATAATTGCACAACTGATTTACTATGTATAGAATAATATAGTACTGGCTTACGAATATAGTTTATTTTCAAGTTAAATTTACAAGAAAAATTAATCAAAATATCACAAAAACGAATTTTAAAGTCCACGATCTCTGAACAACATCAACATTACCCAAACCACTGAAGTAACACGCTTTGGTGGCCACCTGTATAGATAGCTTACTTGGCGTATACAAATTGAAGCGAAGAGAAATCGAATTGAAATTTAAAGCTAGTACTCTACATTATCTTATAAACCCCCGTTCACTCCTAAAACTGAAGTGCAAAGTAGTTTTGAATAATGTAGTCGTCAAACCAATTTATGGCTCCGAATAACGCTTACAAACGCTTACACCTAGAAATAATACAGACAGTTCAATCGAAGACAATTTGAAATTATCACTAAGGCTCCATGGTATATACGGAATAAAAATATCCATCAAATATCCGTTAAAGCCGAAATTGCTAAGACAAACTAAGTATCAGGTCAAGCTTCAGGACCATTCAATTAGACCGTCGCTGTCTTTAACAAGGCTGTAAGTTGTAGGCAGCGCATTTGTCGGAATCTGCCGGATCGGAAAACTATATCATATACTTCCGATAGGAACAATCGGTTTAAAAGTTGTTTTATGAAAAACTTTTTTGTTTCTCAAGGTATCTGACTAAATTTACAAGTTATTTGGAAAAATATGCGCGCCGAAGATAGCCTTTCCTTATTAATTTTTCTATCATAAGGCATTATAGTCGCTTATCAAAGTCAAATTGGGCTTATAAGTGTTTGCAATATGATAATTATATTTACATATAATCAACGATTAGAGGATCGTGCCATGACTTGAAAGAAGAAAATAAATAAACTTTTTTTTTTTTTTTTTATTATGGCTGAGCAGGTAGCTCTATTTCGAATGTTGCCAAACAACAGTGGTCTTTGTTATTAGAAAAATGATTTTAACTTAAACTTGTCCGTACATGAAAAAAGAAGATAAAAAGAAGCATAAAAAATGTTAAATAGGCTCTGTTCTTGCCATACGTACTATGGAGCTAGCTGTAGATGAACTTCGGGCAAGCGAAGCCCAGCGGCTAAAGAATCCGCCAACTTGACGATCATGAGTTCGAATCCCGACAGCCCTTCTCTCTTGTTAGGACAGGTTGAGTTAATATCATATAGCACCATTAACAACAATCAGTTTAAAAATTGCTGTATGGGGAACTTTTTATACACTTGAAAGTTGTATTATAATTTTGTCATGAAATGTATAATGCATTGAAGTAAAGTACCTCATAAAGCGAGTTGATATAGCCATGTCCGTATGTTTATATGCAAACTAATCTTTCAGTTTGTGAGCTAGATGAAAGAAATTTGTTATGCAGCCTTCTTTTTGCTGCTGGCAGCACATATGTCGGGACCGGCCGGATCGGACAACTATATCATATAGCTCCTATAGGAACAATTGGTTCACAAGTTCTTTTCACTCGCTTTAATATCAAAAACGTTTGTGTAAATTGTCCTTAGTTAATTGATAGTTTTCAACAGTTTTTGAAACACAAATTTTATACTCTTATTTTGAGCTCTGAAAATGAGTCAATCTTTATTCAATTTGTATATTGTGGTTTAAAAATTAAGTTCATCGGACAAGAAAACAAAAAGTTTCATGAAACCGTTTTCCCTGTTTCTCCCATCTTGGAACTTCCCAAATTTTCCTCCTTAGTGGAAACTTTCAGTATGTCATAAATCTCGTGTCCAAATTACTTCATCGAATGTTTTATTATTTGGGCTGTACGATGAAGAATCAGTCAGTCAGGAAAAATTGTTTTAACTTATCAATTAATTTAATGATACTAAATAACATTTTAGTTATGCCTTAATACTTAGTGGTGTGTTATCTATATGCTTTTTCTGCCTCCCACCTATATGGTATGGAGTCTACCAAGTCCTGGCCACGCTTACTCCGCCTCCATGCTTCTTACAATTCGGGGATTGCTTTGAGACGAAGCGTTTGATGTCCCCTCAAAAGTTTTCTATAGGGCGAAGATCCAGGGACTGAGCTAGCCTTGGCATCAAATCGATCCTTTATTGATTAAACCAATTTTTAACCAATTTGCTGGTGTGTTTAAGATCGTTATCCTGCTAAAAAGCAGCACAAAGTGTCTTAATATATTAACGTAAATATTTTGGTTCAACATTCCATGTATTGGGCCCATACCGATATACAAGAATAAGGCCAATACAATAATTTTGTGGTGATGCTTCACTGTCTTGACGTTTAAAATACTCAATTTTTGGAGGTCGACATAAAGACTATTTAGAACCCGCTACTAAACAAGAAAGATTTAGACTCATCTGTCCAATGGATATTACGCCATTTTGTTATTGGCCAATATGGCCAAACAAAAGTTTGGACATTTTATGCAACTTACGAAATATACCTCTCACAGAATTATACATTTTGGAGAAATTCAATTGCAAATGACAAAACCATTTCAGGCCGCAACAACCTTTTTTGGAATTGTCTTTTTCCAACTTGTCAATATCTCGCCCAGTTAGAACAGCACATCTTGTCACATAACCAGCAGTTAACAAACCTTGGTTGGTTACCATCACACGCTGGGCCACACGTGCAGATCATCTTGTAGCAAGACATTTTATTAGTATGCGGAAAATATTAGTTAGAAAAAATATGTTAAAAGTTTCCTACTGGGTATTGTTATGTTTAGTATGAAGAGCGCCCAAATTGAGCGCGCAAAGAAATAGAAATAGAAAAGAAAGAACAACCGCACAAAAGGAAGATAAGAAAAGGTATAGTTATTAGAATACATAAAGCTTTTTAGAATAATTGCACAACTGATTTACTATGTATAGAATAATATAGTACTGGCTTACGAATATAGTTTATTTTCAAGTTAAATTTACAAGAAAAATTAATCAAAATATCACAAAAACGAATTTTAAAGTCCACGATCTCTGAACAACATCAACATTACCCAAACCACTGAAGTAACACGCTTTGGTGGCCACCTGTATAGATAGCTTACTTGGCGTATACAAATTGAAGCGAAGAGAAATCGAATTGAAATTTAAAGCTAGTACTCTACATTATCTTATAAACCCCCGTTCACTCCTAAAACTGAAGTGCAAAGTAGTTTTGAATAATGTAGTCGTCAAACCAATTTATGGCTCCGAATAACGCTTACAAACGCTTACACCTAGAAATAATACAGACAGTTCAATCGAAGACAATTTGAAATTATCACTAAGGCTCCATGGTATATACGGAATAAAAATATCCATCAAATATCCGTTAAAGCCGAAATTGCTAAGACAAACTAAGTATCAGGTCAAGCTTCAGGACCATTCAATTAGACCGTCGCTGTCTTTAACAAGGCTGTAAGTTGTAGGCAGCGCATTTGTCGGAATCTGCCGGATCGGAAAACTATATCATATACTTCCGATAGGAACAATCGGTTTAAAAGTTGTTTTATGAAAAACTTTTTTGTTTCTCAAGGTATCTGACTAAATTTACAAGTTATTTGGAAAAATATGCGCGCCGAAGATAGCCTTTCCTTATTAATTTTTCTATCATAAGGCATTATAGTCGCTTATCAAAGTCAAATTGGGCTTATAAGTGTTTGCAATATGATAATTATATTTACATATAATCAACGATTAGAGGATCGTGCCATGACTTGAAAGAAGAAAATAAATAAACTTTTTTTTTTTTTTTATTATGGCTGAGCAGGTAGCTCTATTTCGAATGTTGCCAAACAACAGTGGTCTTTGTTATTAGAAAAATGATTTTAACTTAAACTTGTCCGTACATGAAAAAAGAAGATAAAAAGAAGCATAAAAAATGTTAAATAGGCTCTGTTCTTGCCATACGTACTATGGAGCTAGCTGTAGATGAACTTCGGGCAAGCGAAGCCCAGCGGCTAAAGAATCCGCCAACTTGACGATCATGAGTTCGAATCCCGACAGCCCTTCTCTCTTGTTAGGACAGGTTGAGTTAATATCATATAGCACCATTAACAACAATCAGTTTAAAAATTGCTGTATGGGGAACTTTTTATACACTTGAAAGTTGTATTATAATTTTGTCATGAAATGTATAATGCATTGAAGTAAAGTACCTCATAAAGCGAGTTGATATAGCCATGTCCGTATGTTTATATGCAAACTAATCTTTCAGTTTGTGAGCTAGATGAAAGAAATTTGTTATGCAGCCTTCTTTTTGCTGCTGGCAGCACATATGTCGGGACCGGCCGGATCGGACAACTATATCATATAGCTCCTATAGGAACAATTGGTTCACAAGTTCTTTTCACTCGCTTTAATATCAAAAACGTTTGTGTAAATTGTCCTTAGTTAATTGATAGTTTTCAACAGTTTTTGAAACACAAATTTTATACTCTTATTTTAAGCTCTGAAAATGAGTCAATCTTTATTCAATTTGTATATTGTGGTTTAAAAATTAAGTTCATCGGACAAGAAAACAAAAAGTTTCATGAAACCGTTTTCCCTGTTTCTCCCATCTTGGAACTTCCCAAATTTTCCTCCTTAGTGGAAACTTTCAGTATGTCATAAATCTCGTGTCCAAATTACTTCATCGAATGTTTTATTATTTGGGCTGTACGATGAAGAATCAGTCAGTCAGGAAAAATTGTTTTAACTTATCAATTAATTTAATGATACTAAATAACATTTTAGTTATGCCTTAATACTTAGTGGTGTGTTATCTATATGCTTTTTCTGCCTCCCACCTATATGGTATGGAGTCTACCAAGTCCTGGCCACGCTTACTCCGCCTCCATGCTTCTTACAATTCGGGGATTGCTTTGAGACGAAGCGTTTGATGTCCCCTCAAAAGTTTTCTATAGGGCGAAGATCCAGGGACTGAGCTAGCTTGGCATCAAATCGATCCTTTATTGATTAAACCAATTTTTAACCAATTTGCTGGTGTGTTTAAGATCGTTATCCTGCTAAAAAGCAGCACAAAGTGTCTTAATATATTAACGTAAATATTTTGGTTCAACATTCCATGTATTGGGCCCATACCGATATACAAGAATAAGGCCAATACAATAATTTTGTGGTGATGCTTCACTGTCTTGACGTTTAAAATACTCAATTTTTGGAGGTCGACATAAAGACTATTTAGAACCCGCTACTAAACAAGAAAGATTTAGACTCATCTGTCCAATGGATATTACGCCATTTTGTTATTGGCCAATATGGCCAATAAAAATTAAAAATTCGGCAAACTCCAACGCGCTTTAAAATTTTCATTCAACAGTTCTCGGATGGTTACATTGTTGCTTAGAACATTTTATAAATATCGTACCACTTAAACCAGAGATATTTACTTTTGATGAGTCAATTTTGTTATACCCTTGCAGAGAGTATAATAACTTGGCACGAAATGTGTATTTCATTGAAGGAGATTGATCTCCGACCCGATAAAGTATATAAATTATTGATCAGAACGACGAGACGAGTTGATATAGCCATGTCCGTCTGTTTATATGCAAACTAGTCTCTCAGTTTGTGAGCTAGGTAAATGAAATTTGATTTGAAGCATTTTATTCGCTGCAGGCACCATATATGTCAGAACAGGCCGGATCGAACAATTATATCATATAGCTCTCATAGGAACAATCGGTTTAAAAGTTATTGTGTGGCAACCTTTTTTTATTTTCGAGGTGTCTTGATTAAACTTACAAGTTATAAGGAAAAGTGTGATTTCTAAACGTACCCCTAAAATCATTAAGATCGTATTACAATATTATATAGGGATCTGCAATGGATCTTCTCCATGGAGAATAACGATAAATAATCAAATCTTATTCTAAAATATTTGTTTAATTAATTACAATTATTCTCTTAAAATACTGCTTAACTACTACTGCTGATTTGGGAGGTCTAGGTTTAGGTTTAGCGAAGGGCATGAAACCATTGAGTAAGAGAACCGGATAGCTTCTGAGATACGAAATACAACGGCGAGTATTGTTCTGCTATTTTCCTCGATGTCGCCCAAGCTTTCGACCGCATTTGGCCAGATTGTTTGATTTATCGAGAAGCTACTCCGTTATAATATCCATAAAATATTGGAGTCATACCTATTGCAAAGAAATTTTGCAGTAAGATGCAAAGATTAGAGCAGCGGAGGAACAGTTGTTCACTTGTGCACCCCTCTTCCGCTCAAATTGATGCTGTTGCTTTCACTACTAAAGCATTGCTTGTGTAATTTTTTCATCCACCGGCTTTGCGCTCTCAATATTTGCGCTTTTTATTAATATAAATGTAAGTAACTTAACAATAACATTATCTAGAAGGAAGCTTTGTACATTTATTTTCCCTTACTAATTTATGCTCCTGCTAAAATATGTTTTGTTGCAAGATATATACAACAGGGGTATAACTGGACGTGATCTTGACAAATTGAAAAAAGTTAATTCAAAAAAAGGATGTGGCATGCAATTGAAACTGTGAGAAATCAAAAAACTTCTCTCCAGCAATTTCGATTCGAGTATTGAGTTACTCAGGAAAGTTAAATTCGAGTCCGCACCAAATGAGAAACCATTTTTAAATGTTCCTCTTCCATTTTGCTATGCAACGGCTTTGCTTTTAAAATATTTATCAAGTTTGGCAATCCCTCACCTATCAGAATTTTATTCGATTTCGATTTTTCTAGCCTTCTATTGAAACGCTAATAAATTTTTTTTTTCATCTTCTAAAATCTTCCCCAAATCAATTTCAGGCTTTTGCTTCAACTTCAGCACAAACTACAAGTCTCGCTGAGCCTCTGCTCCGGCTGAGAATGCAGCTTCAATTTCGGTTGTGTCTACGCCTCTAGCTCCAGTTGTGGGCTCAAATTCGGCCCAAGCTGTTCAGGGTGTTCACCCTGTTTCGACTCCTAAGCTTACTGTTGTTGGACCGCGTCAGCAAATTTTCCTATCTAGACTTTCAGCTGATACCACATGTGAATGAAGCTCCTGCTCCATATAATTGCTGGCAAATATTTAGCCAAAAACTTTGAGAAGTAGCCACCTTCCAAATTAGTTTTCCTTCTGACACATTCTCATTTGTTTCGTCAACGAATTGTTCATGAGTTAATTATTTAAAAACGAACTCAAACTAGAATCGGCCGGATCGGACAACTATATATTATAGCTCGATTTGGAACAAACGGTTCAAAAGCTTTTGTATGAAACAAATTTTTTATCATTACTAAATTAATTATCTCGCTATTGTAGATGTAATTTACCATATAATTGTATATAATTGAATTTTTTCAGAGTGAACTTCCAGCATGTTCATGTTCAGACTGCGATTTATCTTGTCCTCAAGCTCCAGAAGAACCATATACACCGTACCAATTCAGAATCGCTGGATTCGATGCTTTTACTGTCATTATGACTTTTGTATTTTTTGTTGGGACGCTTGTTTTCCTAATGGGATCATTTTTATTTACAAAAGAGTCCTTAAATGGTAAGTAATAAAAGAATTCGAAATAATATTTAAGTAGCATTAAATTTGTAGAACTAATAATAATTAAAACTGAAAATGGCAATATTATTAAAATGTATTACTACTTTTATAGTTTTTTTTTTTTTTCATCACTGTTAGAATTGTTACTTATTCGAAAAATATGAGTTTTTATTGAATGTCACTTTATTAACATGATTAATTTTCAAATAGCGTATCATATTTTAAATTTAATTTTAGAACAAAATGATATATTAATATTTTAAAGAGTTAATGAATTTTAGAATTTAAAATTTAAAATTAGAATTTTAAAATGTTGGTGCCACATACCATAAAAGATTATAAAAGAGTATTGAAAACCGGATTTTGCATCTAATAAACTTATTTAATATACAAATATTGAAATTATGCTTCCACTTGCAAAGTGTATTTTAATTTTGTCACGAAATGTGTAATGCAATTCCATAAAGTATATACATATATTATTGATCAGGTCGACGAGGCGATTTGTATAGCCATATCAGTGTGTTTATTTGCAAATTAGTCTCTTAGTTTATGAGCTATGTGAAGTAAATTTGGTATGGAGCCGTCATTTTGCCACGTGCAGCACAAATTTCGGTCCCATATTAATAATCGGTTCAAACCTTTTTGATTTTCAAGGTATATTGACTAAATTTACAAGTTATATGGAAAAGTGAAATTTCTAAACGCACACCTAAAATCATTAAGTTCGGATTACTATATCATATAGCTATGCAAGGGTATATAATCTTCGGCGTGCTAAAAATAGCCTTTCCTTACTAGTTAAGTTTAAAGTTTGATTAACAAAAATGTAAATATCTCCGGTTTAAGTTGCACGATCTTAATGATATATATTTCCAATTAATGCTAATAATCACTTATGAGGAACGCGTTTAAAAATCAGCTTATTTAAAAGAATTTTTGATATTGATAGTTGGTGTTGATGTTGTGTTATGTTATTTAATATTGTGTTATGGCTGTGGCATTAATAAAATGGGTGGAAAAGTTATGTTATTCGCTTTAATAATATGCATACTTCAATAATTTTATTACAATTTAGCACCAATAATTAATAAATAAAACAAAATTTTTTCTTCTAGATGCAGATTTTCATATTGGAAACGATGGAGGTACTGATGATTCAATATACAGACAGGAACCTAGATATTTCGAAAAGCTTGGCGCGAGCACAGAACTACTTTTAGAAAACCTGTTTACTAGATGGGGATCATTTTTTGCGTGTTATCCTTGGATGACTTTGTTCGGAGGCGTAGGTGTTGTAGTTATTCTGGGATATGGTATAACGCTTGTGCAGATTACTACAGATCCAGTGAAACTTTGGGCTTCACCTAGCTCAAAATCTAGAATGGAAAGAGAGTTTTTTGACTCGAAATTTGAACCTTTTTTCAGAATTGAACAGGTTAGTAAAAGTACGATATATATATAAATACGTAAAGACATTTTTACAATATATGAATAAAGCATTTGCTTTTAAAATTTTTTGGATTATGGTTTTTCTTTAGAAAATATTATTTGCATACTAAGTTACTAAGATCGAATACTTACAGTTATTGGGCAATACTTTCTTAATTTGTAAATAAAACGCTGAAACGTTCATCGGTAGTTCTAGTTACACGCATGTTTTTGGTGTATAGTATACCATTTCAAAAGTTATCAACTAAATTAACACAAGTAAGGAAAGGCTATTTTCGGCACGCCGAAGATTACATATTCTTGCAGATTCAAATAAGCACTTTTAAACCGAATGTTCTAATGGGAGCTATATGTTATAGTAGTCCAAACTTATTTATTTTTGGGGTGCACTTAGCAAACATACTTATGCATCAAACTTGTGATTTATATCAAGAAACTTTAAAACATAAACTAGTAAAGTAAGTCTATCCTTAGCGCCTCCAAGATTATATACAGTTGCAAAGTAGTTTGTTTGTATGTCAGCTATATTATATAACAAAATCTAACTTCTTAATTTTATCAAGATATGTTGAAAATTAAGAAAATTATGGGAGATACACGATACGGCCGGTTCCGACATGTGTGCTGCCTGCAGCAAAAAGAAGCTACATACCAAATTTCTTTCAGCTTGCTTAAAAACTGAGAGACTAAGTTTCATGTAAACAGACGGACATGGCTATATCAACTCGTCTCGTCGTCCTGATCAAAAATATATGTATACTTTGTGAACTCGGAGATATCTCCTTTAATGCATTACACATTTCGAGACAAAGTTACAATACACTTTCCAAATAAATAAATGTAAATATACTTCATAATATCCAATTCTTATCAACAACTATATAGTTACCAAAAAGGACGATCGGTTCAAACCCATCCGTCCGACTGTTTATTAGCATACTAGTCTTTTAGTTTTAAGGCTGGGCGGATGAAATTTGGTATATAGCCTTCTTTTTCTTGCAGGCAGCATTATATCGGAACTGGCCGGATTGGATAACTATATTCAATTGAAACAACCGGTTCAAAATTGTTTTCTTGAAAGCTTTTTTTCATAGTTTCATATCTTAATGAAATTTTCAAGTTAGATATTTAGATATTTCCTGAAGACTCCTTTCATCCTACCGTAGAAGGCTCTCTATCAATTGCCACGTCGACTAAACCAATATCTAAACCTATTGGTAAAACCCGCCGTTGTTTTCGCAAGGGAAATTTTTCCTTGCTTAATCAACTTCTTTCCTCATCTGATTGGTCTACTCTATACAATTCGGTTCATACAAATTTCGCTCTAACCCACTTCTATGACACTATTAACTCACTTCTTGATATCTGCATTCCAAGTAGTGTTGTATTGCCTGTTTCATCCAAGCCTACCTGGCTTACACGTCAACTTTCAAATTTAAAAAATATTAAAACTAAAATATTTAAAAAATTTAAACTCTGGATCTAATATTGATTTTTCTAAATATTCTATTGCTAAATCTAACTTCTTTCTCCTTAACTCTCAATGCTATAATGAGTATCTTATGCGCTGCAGGAATCAGTTTGAGCGGGATCCTAAACTGTTTTATAAATTTGTAAATTCTAAGCGTAACAGCTCGTCTATGCCTCCTACATTTTTTCTGAAGAATGAGAGATCCAAGGACAACTTTACTAGTGCTAACCTTTTTGCCCATTTTTTTTAATCTACTTAGACTTCTATTAACAATATCGCTTACCCTTATCCTATTTCTTCCTCTAATTCTTTATTTGCTCCTATCATTACTGATAACGATCTAGTTACAGCAATGAAAACTTTAAAATCTTCATATTCTCCTGGGCCCGACAATATCCCAAGTTGCGTACTCAGAGAATGCTGGAGCTCTTTATATCTTCCCCTACTCAAACTTTTTAACTTATCTCTTGATTCCGCTGTTTTTCCATGTCTTTGGAAGGAATCATATCCCAATTCACAAAAAGGGAGCTAAACCCGATATATCGAATTACAGAGGAATTGCAAAGTTGTGTGCAATCCCAAAATTATTCGAAAAAAATTGTAACATCAACTTTGCAGCACCTCTGTAAGTCGATAATTTCCCCTTTTCAACATGGCTTTATTAAGAGTCGGTCTACCACGACTAATCTGCTTGAATTCACATAATTGGTGAATGATGCATTCCTAAGTAGAATGCAAACAGATGTCATTTATGCTGATTTCAGTAAAGCATTTGACTCTGTAAATCATGATCTTTTAATCTTCAAGCTAGATGGAATTGGATTCCACCCTACACTTCTGACTTGGATTTCCTCTTATTTAAAAAACAGAACCCAAAGAGTTCTGTTGAGATCCGGAATTTCTAAACCCGTATTTATTACTTCGGGCGTGCCGCAAGGTAGTCATCTTGGTCCATTATTTTTCACATTATTTATTAATGACCTGCCATCTATTTTGTCCCACTCACGCATCCTTATGTATGCTAATGATGTGAAACTTATTCTTTCTTACAACGATCCTTCTAAATATATTTGTCTGCAAGATGACTGTAACTCCATGCATCTTTGCATCTTTAATTATTTTTGCCACAGCAATGGCTTGGCTTGAAGCGCGATACATTGACGCATCTGCTCCATCTACTATGGATCCTCGGTTCGATCAAACTGGGGCACACGGTCACATTGTTTATTATGTATGTCCATGTGATGTGTTATCTTACTTTATTACTCTCTTTCTTTCTATCCTTTTGTCTATTCTGGTCTATTTTCATTCTATTTTGAACAATCTTTATATTTATTTTTCGCCTTTTTTACTGGTCTGATTGGGTTTTTTGCCTGGGTTTTCCCCAATCCTGTGCAACAAATGTTGGACCATAAAAATCGATTGTTTTTAATACCCCAGAAGGCTTAAATGTAATTCAATTTTAATCTTACTTGTAAATTTTAATTTAATTTATATAATAATTATATTTATCTTTTGTAATCCTTTAATCGACTGCAATTAGTCGACTTATTAATAAATAAATAAATAAAAATAAAAGTGTTTTTCAAGTGGACACAAAAAATCATGAAGCTTGGGCCACTATATCATGTATGTAGCTCTCATAGGTAAAATCGGTTCGAAAGTTGCTGAACCATTTATGTTTCTCAAAAAATCTTTACAACTTGGATCTTACTATATCATATAGCTTCCATAGGAACAATCCAGATTGAAAGTATATACAGTCTTCAGCGTGCCCAAGATAGCCTTACTTTACTCGGAAAATGTCTTGGTTACGGACATTTTGACATAATATTGATGTGATTAAAGTAGAAAATTTCTATTTCGACTCAATTGTACCTAATTCGAGGTAGAGAGACTATGCCCAGTTTTCTGAATTGCATATGCGTCCTTGTTATATGGGGCTCAAACAAAGTTCTAAGAACAAACTACATATGACGATGTGTATGGGAATATAGGTTTGATAATCTTGCTTTTAATTGTTAAACAAAAGTTAACCTTAGTATTAAAGTATAAACCATTAATATTAATTAATTTAATATTTATTGCATTATCCAGGTTATAATCAAAGCAGTGGACTTGCCATACATTTTACATAACACATCTAACGGACCCATAACTTTTGGACCTATTTTTGGAAAGGCTTTTCTAGCTGAGGTTTTGGATTTACAAGAAAAAATACAAAATATCAATGCAAACGGAACATTTTTAAGTGACATATGCTATGCCCCCTTAAAAGATACGAATAGAAATATAATTGCTTCTGATTGTGTTATTCAATCTATTTGGGGATATTTTCAAGATGATATAAGCCGATTAGATGATCATGATGAAGATAATGGATTTAACGTAAGTAAACAAGCAGCAGTAGTAGTTGAATTACATTATATTTTCTTATCAAGAGATTGTATAGATTTTATAGAAAAATTTTTTTCTTTGAGATGATTAGATTGAAATAATTCTGATGGAACGTCAATTTTAAAAGATTAAAAGGCAAGCAGTCAAAAATGCAGCCGGAGCTGGTGCAGAACCTAGAGAACCAGCTAAAACTACTCGCAAAAATTTTAATTTTAAGTTTTATACCCTTGGAGATTCTCATAGAAACAATAGGTTCAATAGTTGTTCTTTGGAAAACTGTTTGTTTTTTTTTCCAACAGGTATAGAAAAGTGTGATTTCTAAACGCGAACTTAAAATAAGATAGCATTACTATATCATATAGCATATACAGGAACAATTTTTCAAATATATTTGATGGGACGGGGCTTGTTCTTACCAACTTTATGGATCATTGATCAAGCAGCGCAATAGATGCCAAAAATGACTGTTGTTGTATTGTGTAGTAAAATTGAATCAATACTGGCAGCTTTTACAAATACCATGGTAGCAATACTTATGCGCAATCAAAATCTCCTGGAACTTCTACTCAATAAGAAATCTGTCTGAAATGCGAATGGCATTTCACACTGCTACAAGAAGAGTGCCGCAGACTCTGGTTCGTGCGGTGCACCTAACAAATCTATCATCGGATCACTGATATTGGCTGTAAAAATGACACATATAGATCAGTTGAAAGAATAATAACAGCTAATAAATTTTTTCAACAGGAATAAGACGTATTGAAGAGCTGCTACGCGATAAACCCAGTGATTACCTGCCTCGAGGAGCGGTTAAAAATAGCCAACCATCTTCTACGCAAGGCCCCAGAAGATAAGAGAAACTTAACTCAAAAACACTATATGCCGCAACCCTTCCCCTAAGAGCAAGCGATGCTCACTGTGGAAAACTAAGTCGAGTGGTTTTAAAGATGCTTTATGGATAACTTTTTGTTAAAATACAAAGATTTCATCTCTGAAAATTTACCGGCAAACAGCCTTACAACAACATCGAAATTTGCTGATGACACTGCCATCCTAAGTCACTTGAAGTGCTCAACTAGAGCAATAGAGCGGCTGACATCATCTGGTAGCCTTGGAGTAGTGTACTTCTTTATCTGTAAACAATATCAACATTCCACAAACCTCTGAAATAACATACCTTGGTACGAACCTTGAAACGAAGAGCAAACGAAGAGCTCCCGATTACCTCTAAAACTGGAGTATGAAGTCCTTTTATATAAAGCAGTCCTCAAGCCTATTTGGAAATATGGCTTCGAGCTATGGGGCAACGCTTGCAATAGATCTTGAATTAATCCAGAGGACTCAATCGATGATATTGATATATACGAAATGAAAATATCCATAAAGACTTAAATGTTGAATCTGTCAAAGCCTTAATTGAGAAGGTGAAAACTAAGTACAAGGTCAAGCTTCACTCCCATCCAATTCGACTTGCGCAGTCTCAACAATTAACAAATATTTTAGATTAAGATTTAATCACTTATCGTTAGCGACAAGATCCGATAAATAAAATATCTATTTATATACATTTTTTCCTGATTTACTGACTGATTCATCATCGCGCAGCCCAAACGGTAATACGTACGAAGATGAAATTTGGACCCAAGCTTTATAGCATATTGAAAGTTTCCCCTAAGGAATATGAGGAAAAACCGATGAATCTTTTTTGTTTCTTAACCGATCAGCTTCAAATTTATTTTCCAATAATAATATAGAAATTTAATAAGGATCGATTACCAATTTCCCGGACTCTTTGCCCCCATGTAATGAAAAAAGTCTAATTTTCAATATTCTTGATAACTTGAAACTCAGTTTCAGAGCTCCAATTTAAAATCTAGAAATACTTGTTTTACATTTTTTGGAAAATTGCCACCCAATGTGGAAAAATGGGCGTCAAATGTTGTATGGGGAAGAATTTTATTTTTACCCAATTGACTTCAAACTCAGTTTCAGAGCTCTAAATTAAAATCTAAAATATGCGTGTTTCACATTTTTGGGAAAATCGGCTCCCTCTATATGGAAATGGGGGTCAAATATTGTATGGAAAAAAGGCAACCCACGTCAAACTTAAAACTTAATATTAAAATTTGAAAACTATAGTATTCATATTTTTTGGAAAATATACCCCCTAAGTAAGTAAATGTGCGGTCAACGGAAATGGGGCAAATTCTAATTCTCATCCGATCAACTTCAAATTAAGTTTCAGAGCTTAACGTCTTATAAAAAATACCTTGTTTGTATTAGTTTGAAAATCTATCCCCAAAGACAAGGAAATGGGAATCTATGATTAGTGGAGCAAGTTCAAATTCTTTCCCTTCAAACTAAATTTCACTGCTTAATATTAAAAAAAAAAATATATATATACACTCATGGACAGAATAATAGGTGTGTTTTTTTTTTTTTTTAACTTGGTATTTCTAATTCTTATCTTCTCTAATCTCAACAAATCCAACTTTTTTTAAGACTTATATTAATTGTCTTTAAACAAAAAGTAAAAAAAGTTTCATAAAACCTTTAATATACAAATAAATTAAATATTTCCTTAAATCCGCCAATTTTAGCTGGTGTGCGAGGATAAATGTTTAAATTAAATCAATATTTCACTATGTTTGGTCTTGTTTTATATTAAACTAAGTATCTGGCGGTATATCCGCTATTATTATGCAAAACTTTCTCCATTCGCCTTGGCATGGAGGATATAAACTTGCGATAGGTCCCATTGGAATGTTATACCATGTTCTTTGGAAAATATCCTTAAGGATTATTTTATTTTGACAAAAAGTCCTTCCGATCTCTCTTTTGAGTTCACCGCAGAGATTCTCAATGGGATTGAGGTCCGGGGATTGACTTGGCCACCCAAAAACATCCACATTTTGCTCTCGGAGCCAATCCTTTACTACTCGAGAGGCGTGTTTCGGGTCATTATCCTGCTGGAACTTCCATAAAAGTGGCATATTATCCTCGGCATATGGTAGCCTCACCGTCTCCAATAGATCTTTGTATTCGAATCTGCCCATTATTCCGACAATACGATGAACCCGACCAACACCATACCATGAAAAGCAGCCCCATACCATTAGGCTACCACCTCCATGTGTCACAGTTTTTGTGTGTACTTAGGATCAAATTCTTTGCCTTTCCGACGACAAACATTCCTTTTAGCATCAAGTCCAAATAAATTTCTTTTGGTTTCGTCACTCCAGAAAATATTACGCCATTTTTTCTCACCCTCTGGTCCGCACCAGGTTCTACGATCTAATGCAAATTTTTGGCCCATCTGTAAATTTGCCAATCGAAGCAAAGGAACCCTGCGGGCAATTTTACCTAGTAGGTTTGCTATTGCCAATCGTCCTTGAAAGGTCCGTGATGACACAATATTCCCAATTTTATTGGCTTTCGTCCTGGAAGACGCGTTCAGCCTACTGAAAAATGCGATCGTCGGTCTTATATGATGATTTTCTAGGTGCTCCCCGAGTTTGACCTATTTTTCCCGGTTTTAAGGCATTGGTTACGAAGTTTTGAGAACGTTTCATTAACATGGCAATGGATTTATACGTTTTTCCTTCATCTCGGAGTCGTCGAATAACGGCCCATCTAATACAATTTTAATGGTAATTAAGTACCCATTTAGGTATATTTACCTAATACCTTACTTTCTGCAACCAAATAATTGTATTTATAAACTACATGTTAATGTTTTGCTTCTTACACCTATTATTGTGTCCAATTGTTGCGGATTTAAGGAAATATTTAATTTATTTGTATATTAAAGGTTTTATGAAACTTTTTTTACTTTTTATTTAAAGACAATTAATATATGTCTTAAAAAAAGTTGGATTTGTTGAGATTAGAGAAGATAAGAATTAGAAATACCAAGTTAAAAAAAAAAAAAAAAACACACCTATTATTCTGTCCATGAGTGTATATATTGAATTTTTTCCAAAATACGCCCTCACAGCTGAAAAATTCAACAATATTACTTTAAGATTGATAAAGTTAAATGAGGGAAATTTTAATTTTTACCCCAACGACTTTAAAGTCAGTTTCAGAGCTTTACATTCAAATCGAAATATAGAGGAGTATTTGTAATAAGAAACATTTTTATTTTTTAATAGGTACAACATAAAGTTAATTTAGTCACGGGTGGAAAAACTTTTTGTTAAAAAATAATAATGATTGTGATATATCAAGGGACTGAAAATGTAAACCAACATATTAAAATTTAGTTCTTATGTTGACCCGGGCAACGCCGGGTAATACCGGCTAGTATATGTGTAATGTTGTATGATGTAAATAAATGTGTACAAAAAAAAAGAAATTAAATTTATTAGTATATATGTATATATACAAGTTTTATAAAATTTCATTAGTTCTGTTATTCCATACCAACTTGATGCGTATCGAAATTACTGAAATTCTGAAATTTACATACTGAAATCAGCGTGCCCTTGAATTTACTGTCATTTGTTGTCCATAGATACAATAAAGATCCAATTAGAGATTGGTAGGTAATTTGATCAGCACTTTTACAGTAATCATTTTCACATTTGATCTGGCAGCAAACTTCTTGAGGAATTGCATTTGGTTTGCAGATTACATTCCGTATTCCCTCAAAAAACCGTCAATATACTACTTATGTCCAATCGCGTCGCTGCTGTCACGCTATTTACATGCCAAGAAAATGTCTTAGTTGTCCGCCGTCAACCACATCGAACTCTTTGGATGTAGATATTTTGTATGGCTATAAGATTAACTTCGCTGGAACAAGCAAGATTTAAACCAACATATACAACAATAATGCTGCCGTTTCCGTTAGTGTATATGCATGGCTCGTTCGCGCATGGATATTGAACTAAATCTTCTGTAGAACATTATTTTGCTTATCGTTCCAATTTAACAATATATACATTCAGTACTCGCTCACGATTATACTTATCAACAAATCCTGGCTGTCCAAGTTATATTTTTATTTAAATTGACATGCAGTTTTATTTTTAGCGCCTATTTAACTCCTGTAGGAACTACTCTGCTTATCGGCCAATGCTTTGAGCGTAATAAACTTCATTTTTTTTTTATCGATTTGTCGTCGCTATCGTAAATTTTAGCATGTATATCATTTATTTAAGTTTAAGTTACACACACTAGCACGTCAGCCGTTGTAAAGCCTTGGTAATCATTTTTATACGGCAAAGCATCTTTTTATATCGCTTACAACCATATACAAATCATTCTTTTTGTTCTCTATCAGCACAGTGTCACCCACTCAAAGTTGCTTTTAGCACCGAAATAGAATTGCATAAAAGCTCTTTCACATACAATACATTGATCAAATAAATTGGAGTATTTACAACAGGACTGTTCAACAACTATCAGCATTTCTGTAGTTGTTGCCTGCCTGTTCTTGTGACCTTTAATCTAAACAACAACACCTGATCTGCACACAAATGAGCCGTTGCGCAAATATCTAAGCATCACTTATTTTTTGAAAGTCTGTTCATGTGAGGATCCAACAAAAACTGAATAAGATTTCTTATTGTCGCTTTTTGAGTTTTCGGCACTCTTTGCTTTGTTTCTTTTCTGATTTATGTTTTAGTCTGCACTTCGCAGCTACGTGGCCACAGCGATCATACTTCCAATACTTTATATTTTTTCTATCCTTTTTATTTGCATTCATAGATCCGTTATTTTTATAGTTACGTTTTTTACGCGAGCCGAAAGCATTTTCTGCTCTCTTCCAGTCGACTCGCTCGACTTATGTCTTTCTTCCTCTTCTAAGAATTTTATTAAGAGAGCGTTGAGAGTTTGCTTCATATGCTTCGCTGGGGCTAGACAACAAAATTACTGAAAACAATTCATCGGGCACCGATTCCTGGAACTCAATTAATTTTTTATTTAGTTCGTGGACTGTACAAATGAGTACTTATATCCGTGTCCGACATTCTCATATGTAATGATGGTTTAAGCTATTGAATTCTTCGTGCCAGTCCTCTAGGCATATGTATATCCGACAGCTTTTTTCCAAGCTTCTAAAGCAGTTGTACAATGTTTGAAGTGATTTATTTAAGAGGACTTAACACACAACATTATGCTGGCTAGGACTTTTTCGTCGGTTAAAGTTTAGACTTCTTCATTGTTGTTTTCGTTTTTTACCGTTCGACCGCACTTTGGAGGCCACAGTTCGCTTAACACACTTTTCAATTGAAATTATTCAAAGTAAATGCGGTGCCTGCAAGCGACCAAATCAATGAATGAAGTATAAGCAAATAAGAATAGAGTATGTCGATAGGTGGCGATATTAATAATTTCAACATAAATATTAATAATAATTTGTATTACATAATTAATTATTAATTCATATTTTTAATTTCAAGAATTTTTATTATTTCAGGTTACCTACTTGGACGAATTATACCAATGCATCAGCAATCCATATTTATGTTTAGCTTCTTATGGAGGACCTGTAGATCCAGCGATTGCTTTAGGCGGGTTCTTAAAACCCGGGGAACAGCTTACAGGAAATACGAAATACGAGCTAGCTAATGCATTAATTCTGACATTTTTAGTAAAAAATCATCATGATAAAGAAGAGCTAGTCCCTGCATTAGCATGGGAGAAGACCTTTGTTCAATTTATGAATAACTACATCAAAAAAAATATGAGCAAATCAATGGATATAGCATTTACAACTGAGCGATCAATTGAAGATGAATTAAATAGAGAGTCACAGTCGGATGTATTAACTATTTTAGTTTCATACATTATTATGTTTATTTATATAGCAATATCTCTAGGACATGTACAAGAGCTTAAAAGGTCATTAGTAGATAGTAAAATAACATTGGGTATCGGTGGTGTTATTATAGTGTTAGCATCTGTAGTCTCCTCGGTAGGTATATTTGGATATATTGGGGTACCGGCAACTTTAATTATAGTAGAAGTAATTCCATTTTTGGTACTAGCAGTTGGAGTTGATAATATTTTTATTCTTGTTCAGACTTATCAAAGAGATCATCGCAGAACAAATGAAACAACTGAGCAGCAGGTGGGACGGGTCTTAGGACGTGTCGGCCCAAGCATGTTATTAACATCCGTCAGTGAAAGCTGCTGTTTTTTTCTCGGTAGCTTATCTGACATGCCTGCTGTGAGAGCATTCGCGTTATATGCTGGAGTAGCTTTACTTATTGACTTCATGTTACAAATAACATGTTTCATTAGTTTGTTCACTTTAGATATTAAACGAAAAGATGAAAATCGATTAGATATATGTTGCTTTATAAAATCTAAAAAGTCAGACAATATGCACACTAATGAAGGACTTTTATATAAATTTTTTAGAAGTGTTTATGTTCCATTTCTAATGAAAAAGATTATTAGAGCAATTATAATGGTTATATTTTTCGCTTGGCTCTGTTTTAGTATAGCTATTGTTCCTAAAATTGATATTGGTCTTGACCAAGAATTAGCAATGCCTGAGGATAGTTTTGTTTTACATTATTTTAAATCGTTAAACGAATATCTTAATATTGGGCCACCTGTATACTTTGTAGTTAAGGGAGATATAAATTATTCAAATAGTTCTATTCAAAATTTAGTATGTTCAGGTCGTTTTTGTAATGATGATAGTGTTTTAACACAAATTTACTTAGCCAGTCGAAGATCAAACCTAACATACATTGCTCGGCCTGCTTCAAGTTGGATTGACGATTATTTTGATTGGTCGTTATCATCAAGCTGTTGCAAATATAATTCTAAAAATGGAAGCTTCTGTCCACATCAAGGTAAGATCCTGTTATTAGTTTAAATATTACTTGTAATTTATTTATTTAAATTTTAGAATTTTTATTACATAAGAATTTTTTAAAAACTGTTTTTGAAAAAAAAGGATAAAGTTTCTGTAAATGTATGTAACATCTCCGAGTTCATAAATATATATATATATATATATATATATAAATATTTTTATTTATATTGTTTAATTAAAATTTTTTTTTTTAATTTTTTAAAGATCAACAGTTGATTTATATGCAAAGAATTCAAGTTAAATAATAATTAATAATAATAATAAAAAAGAGCATTTATAATAATAGAGAGAGCGGTTCGCTTTTTGATTCATTTCGAAAAAGCTGAGTGAAAAAAAACTGGCTTTGAGGCACAGCACGCAAAAGCAATGAGTGCTTTGCCGATAGCAATGCAACAACAATCACATGCAAAATAGCAGCTGTTCGACCGCGATTCAAAGCAAATCGTCAACTTTGCGCGTAAAATTTCAGAAGTTCGAATTTTTTGTTAAGTGATTGTGCTGTGTATGTTTGCTGGTTTTTGTAGCCGAGTTCGAAAGAGCGAACCGCTCCCTCTATATTATAAATGCTCTTTGCAGCAGCATAAGTGGAACGCTAGTACAGACTGGGCTTGCTCGTTATACACAAATAAATCGAAAATTAAGCCCACAAGCAGTGAAGAAAACAAGCGCAACGTGAAAACGTCTGAAAGCACTGTACTAAATAAGACATTGACGAACAATAAATTCTCAATCCTCAGTAACCAGACCGCAAATGAAGTTGACGCTTAAATTCAAAAGCTAAACAAATGAAGCCGCCACCTATTTATGTGCGTCAGGTGAACTGTACAGAATTAGTTAAAAAGCTAAAGGATTCAATTGAAGATAGTAATTTCTAGTAATTTCAGCTCGATAGAAAGGTGTAACATTTACAAAACAAAAATTCAAGTAAATAACGAACAAAACTATCAATCTGTGTGCAAATCCCTTGATAATAAATAAATAAACTATTGCATTTCTCAACTTAAAAGAAGCAAGGGTCTACAAGTTTTTATAAAAGGAATCGAACCAACAGTTCCACTCAAGGAGATGGGCTTAATGTAAAGGCTTTGAAATCAAATATGGATATGAACATAATAAATGGAAACAAAATCACCCAATCAATGTTCAAGGTAGAATTGACACTTAACATGCTCTTAGGTAAAAATTAAGTTCACTCAATCTACAAGCTCGCATATCTACTGCATTGGAGAGTCATCGTTGACGAACCGCATAAATGAAATGGACCCGTCCAGTGCACAAATTGCCAGGAATACGGCCATACTAAAACTTATTGCACCCTACCAGCCGTCTACGTTGCGTGCGGGGACGTACATCTCACAGAACTTTGCCAGGTAAATAAGTAAGACCAATCTGCCAAAAAATGAAGCAAATTAGCCGGTAACCCCACTGCCAACTAAAGAGGATGCCCTGTATATAAAGAAATATAATGTCGCCTAAACCAGCAAAAAACTGCATCTCAAGGAGTTTTCTATGCTAAGGCGACAAGTTACACTAACGAGTTGTACGCCTCAGTCACCAAATCAAATTTTCAACAAAACACTGGAATAATGCAGCATCAACAAGCATGACTTTATATTTCTGGTAAGGCCTACATATTGGCCTCCAGATGAAAAAAAGGAGTCCGACTTAATTGATTTTGCTGTTACGAGAAGTGTGGCGCACTTAACAGCTTTATCGTCGGATCACTCGGTAGCCCTACTTCACCTCTATGACCACCCACAGTTTTCTGAACGCCCACATATCCACACTTCTAGCAAAACAAATCGGCTTGAATATAGGAAATATATAAGTTTCCATATTGATGACTGCCCAAACATTGACTGTAAAGATGACATACACTAGTCGGCAAAATTATTTTGACGAAAAACAAATGGTGAAATTTTGATGTAACTATACAATGGTTATATAATTTTTTTATGTTTTACTTAGTGCTAATACAAACTTAAAAATAATGAAATCAACATTTTGTTATATGAACTTAAAAAAAATATGAACTAGAGTAATTTTCATGTAGTGGCATAAGTATTTTGACAAGTACCATTTAATATGAAAAACAAAGCTTAAACTTAAAAAAGTGAAGGAATCGATTAAATTTTGGATGATCTCTGGAGATATCTCTTCCCAAAGGGAAGTGATCTCAGAAATTGTCTCCTCTCTGGTTTTATTCAACGATACTGTTCTTTTGCGTTTTATAAGAGATCAGACGTTTTCAATTATATTTACATTTGGACTTTGAGGTGGCCAGTCCAAAGTGGTAAGACCAACATCCTTTAAAAATGTTGTAATCATCTTGGCTTTGTGGCATGGGGCGTTATCCTGTTGCAGGATAAAGAATTGTCCAATAAGCCTGTCTCCAGAAGTAAAGGCATTATCATTTAGAACCGACAAATATTAGCCTTGGTACATCGAGCCAGTGACAGGAACGAAGTCACCCAGTCCATTATACGCCACACATCCCCAGAACATCACAGAGCCTCCACCATGGCTTACTTTTTGGCAAACGGGCCGCCTTTTTTACTTTTGTACCAACAAATTTATTGTTTGATGAATAATACTCAAAGGAGCCTTCATCTGTCCATAGAACGCTTCTCCAGAACTCTTTTGGCTTATGCAAATGTTTCTTTGCGAAAGTCAGTCTTTTAAGCTTGCCTTTGTTATAAATGGTACGTCCTTGGCTTTATTAGTCTTAAAATCACATTCTTTTAATCGTCGACGGACTGTGAGCTCACTAATTGAGGTATTGGCTGTCAAATTAAATTGAACTTCAGCAGCAGATTAAGGCTTCAGAAAAATATTTTTTTTTTATAAAGCAGTCCTTAAACCATTTTGGATATTTGACTCCAAGCTATGGGGCAACGCTTGCAATAGTAATCTAGACTTAATGCAGAGAACTTCATCAAAGATATTGACAACTATCAGTGATGTACCTTGGTATATACGGAATGAAAATATCCATAAAGACTTAAATGTTGGATCTGTCAAAGCCGTAATAGAGAAAGTGAAAACCAAGTACAAGGTGAAGCTTCAGGCCCATCAAAATCGACTTGTGCAGTCTCTTACAAGGAAATCTGAACATAACGACTCCGGCGAAGAGACCACCCCACCCAGCAATAGTATATTAACAAATTAATTAACAAATATTTTAGATTAAAATTTAATTACTTCTCGTTAGTCTCCAAGCGAGAAGAACCGATAAAGAAAAAAATCCGATAAAAAAACGTTAAAATATTTAAAAAAAAAAAGTGATGTATTTTTTTTTGACAGGAGAAGCTGTTGCAATTTTTAAATGTGCAACGTTATGAATACATCTGGCTTGCTATATGCTCTAAAATAGTCCTTAAGTGTTTAGTGACCTCTTTCGTATTTTATGTTTTATTCCTGTTTAGTCAAACGTTTTACAAGCTTTGAAAACCCATCGACATTTAAAAATATATATTTGTTCGCCGCCCTCCGACTCAGCCTTTTTAGTTATATTACAGTATAATCATTAAAATTTGTTGCGTCCATTTTAAAGTCCAAATTCCACTTCAGAATTGTGGAGAGAGTTCTACCGAAGAGAAAAGACATCCTTTTTTTTCATGATTGTGCTTTTTGGATAGTTTATTCTTGTAAATTTTACTCAATATTATTCCATGAAGGTAAGCCAGTGCATTATTGTTATAAACTTAGTTCATTCTCAAAAGCTTTATGTGAGCGGTTGTTCAATTGTGCGTTTCTCGCCTGCTCAAATTGTTAATATTGCAACGCTCTCTACCGCGTAAGCAAATTTTCCTATCCTAGGCTCTCAGCTGATACTACATTGGAAATTACTGCTGCATATACCTATTTATTTATTTTTTTTAATTTCTTATTGATAGGAAATCTTCACCCACTGTAGCTGTATCTAAATTTAATTTTTCTGAACCGAGGAAAATAGCCTTCTTCAAAATTAATGTTCCTTCAGGGACATTCTCACTTATTTGTGATCCAAATTTCTGGCCTCCATAAATGATTGTTTATGAGCTCAATATAAAACTAGTAAGAAAAGACTATCTTCGGCGATCGGAAGATTACATACCCTTGCAGAGCTATATGATATATTAATCCGACCTTAAAGATAATAGGTGTGCATTTAGAAATTTGCACAGAAACAATCGGTTCAAAAGTTGTTGTAGGGAAAACTTTTTGTTTTTCCAGGTATCTTGTCTTCATTTACATGTTATATGGAGAAGTGTAACTTCTAAACGTACACAATATATCATATATCGTTTCCATCAGGTTCCATTTTCATGACATATATCCCCCCGTCCTCTTATGTTTCCCAACACTTGTAAAGACATGTATTTCGTGTTAGGTGATTTCTATGTGTCAAATATTTACTGGTCTCTTTTTAGCATATCTAAATAGTACTTTCTGCACAACATGTCTTTTTAGATTCCGTTTTTCACCTTTCCTTTTCTTTAAGCTAACTTATAACATTAACAGAATGATTGATCTAATTTTTGTCAATTATTACACAAGTAAAAGTACTGTGTCAAGATCTTATCCATTAATATTGCCTGAAGACTCCTTTTATCCTACTGTAGAAATTTATCAATTTTTTTGTTTTTGCAAGGGAAATTTTTCCATGGCTAATTAACTTCTCTCTTCAACTGATTGGTCTCTTCAATACAATTTTTTGTTGTCGGATCTTCTCGCTTGGAGTCGAATGATAAGTGATTATATCTTAATCTAAAATATTTGTTAATTGATTACAATTAATTTCTTAAAATACTGCCCTAACTATTACTGCAGGGTGGGTAGGTCTCTTCGCCGGAGTCGTTTATGACCAAATTTCCTTGTTAGAGACTTCGCAAGTCGATTTTGATGGGCCTGAGGGTTCACTTTGTACTTGGTTTTCACATACTCAATTACGGTTTTGACAGACTCAACATTTAAGTCTTTATGGATATTTTCATTTCGTATATACCAAGGTTCCCCAACATAGTTCTCAATATCATCGATTGAGTCCTCTGGATTAATTCAAGATCTATTGCAAGCGTTGCCCCATAGCTCGAAGCCATATTTCCAAATAGGCTTGAGGACTGCTTTATATAAAAGGACTTCATACTCCAGTTTTAGAGGTAATCGGGAGCTCTTCGTTTGCTCTTCGTTTCAAGGTTCGTACCAAGGTATGTTATTTCAGAGGTTTGTGGAATGTTGATATTGTTTACAGATAAACGAGGACACTATTCCAAGGCTACCAGATGAGATGTTAGCCGCTCCATTGCTCTTGTTGGGCACTTGGATGACTTAGGATGGCAGTGTCATCATCAAATTTCGATGTTGTTGTAAGACTGTTTGTCGGTATATCTGCTGTGTAGGTGATGTACCCTAGCCTCAATTGGATGATATTCAAAGTCTTTGCAAAAGGTATGACTCCAATATTTTATGGGTGTTCTGTGGGAGTAACATGTCGATTTTGTGAATCAGGCCACCTTCCAAATTCGGTCGAGGGCTAATGCGACATCCAGGAAAACAGCGGAGCAATACTCTCGCCGTTCAAATGCATTTCGTATCTCAGAAGTTATCCGGTTTACTTGTTCAATAGAACTGTTAATGTGTAAGTGTTGCTTGTTGCGATTCAGAAGCAGTGACTGTTAGAACTATATGATTACGGCTGGGATTTGTCCTTTTCAGCTTTATGGATCCATGTGATGATAGATTTTCTCGATTGTTGCCGATAAAAACTTCATTTCATCATATGGTTGAAGATTATGGTGAGAAAATCCTTTTGCATTTTGTCATTTGTTTTACTAACATTTTATATTAATTGTTTTTTATTTGCTTTGATATGGTTTGATAAGTTTTCATGGGCAGCACAAGCACAAGTGCTTATGCTTACCCTAAGCGTCTTTTCCCCGAATTAATTTGCTGTTAGTTGCTCAATTTTTTTTATCAACCGGCAAAGCGGGGAAAAAGTATGTCTGATGTTGAATGTTGGATTGGTGTTTTATACAATTCGGTTGATAATAATTTTTCTCTAACCCACTTCTATGTCACTATTAATTCACTTCTTGATATTTGTATTCCAAATAGTGTCGTATTGCATCCATGTCCTGCATTCATCTTCATCTAAGAAATTTTTCCTCAGTTTTTTCTTTGGAAGGAATCATATATTATCCCAATTCATAATAATACCCTCTGCAAGGGTATGGCAATGGAGCTAAATCCGATAAATCGAATTATAGACGAATTGCAAACTTTTCTGCGACTTCGAAACTATTCAATTGATCATATCCACTTTCCGGCATGACTTTGTCATGCTTTATGTATGCTGATGATGGGAAACTTATTTTTTCTTACAACGAACCTTCTAACTATATTTGTCTGCAAGATGATTGTTACTCCATGCATCTTTGGTGTCAGGCTAATAGGTTGCATTTAAATATTTCTAAATGCTTGTTTATGACTTTCAGTCGAATTACTCCGCACTTAGTCACGTATACGCTTGATAATTTACTATTGCAACCGACTATGGAAGACCTTGGTGCGCTTTTTGATGTCAAACTTAGTTTCATTCTTCATATCTCCTCAATAACTAACAGAGCCAAGGGTTTTCTTGAGTTTATTAAACGTTGGTCCAAGGAGCTTAATGACCCCTTTGTTACCAAACTCTTTTATACTTCTCTAGTGTGTCCTGTACTAGAATATTGTTAATGTATTTAGAGTCCACACTATGGAATCCACCAAGTTCGTATTGAACCCATTCAGAAACAATTCCTCCTCTTTGCTCTTCGTGGCTTAAACTGGGATCCCGATCGCCGTCTGCCATCGTACTCTGATAGGCTCTTTACTCATTGATCTCCCTTCATTAACTAACCGTAGAACTATCCTATTATTACTATTATTTTTCTTCATAAATTAATAATCGGTGACATTGGCTCTCCTTTTCTATTATCTCGACTTATCTTTCATGTTCCTCTTAGACTTTTATACTTCTCTAGTTTTATTATCCTTTACTTCTATCTA
Source organism: Drosophila repletoides (assembly GCA_018150835.1). NCBI lineage: Eukaryota > Metazoa > Arthropoda > Insecta > Diptera > Drosophilidae > Drosophila > Drosophila repletoides. Next base: position 12,578,597 of record JAECWQ010000221.1, read on the forward strand.
CAACTGACTATGCGTTGCACAATCGATTCCGTGTACTTTGCTCTAATTACAAAGAATTTTATCATGTTATCCCTATAGAACTCTCTCTCTCTCTCTCTCTCTCTTACACCTAAAATCTGCTCTTCTGTTGTATCTCCGGGAAAACCCTAATCATTGATGGTTGAGATGGTTGCTGCCTTGGCAACACTGCTTCCTTTTGTGTTTTCCTGGATTGTCCTATTTTCTCTCTGTCTTTCTTTTTTCTAATTTAAGACATCACTAAACAAGTCCGGATACCAACCGAGAATCCTCTCAAAATCTCGAGATTCTGATTATTCCTGTGGATGTTCAGAATCAATACTCAATTGATTTTTTATATATTTTTTGTAGAAATTGATGCAGTTGTAAGTCAGGTATTTGCATTATAATTAGTTTCGCCGCAGCAATGGCTTGGCTTGAAGCGCGATACTCTGACGTATCTGCTCAATCTACTATGGTTTTGTCAAACACGGTCACATTTTTTATTATGTATGTCCATGTGATGTGTTATCTTACTTTATTACTCTCTTACCATCTATCCTTTTTTCTATTCCATTCTATTTTCACTATATTTTCTTCAATCCTTATATTTCTCTTTTTCGCCTTCTTTCCTGTTCTGATTGGGTTTTTTTGCCTGGGTTTTTCCCAATCATGTCCAACAAATGTTGGACCATAAAAGTTAGTTTGTTATTTAATGCCCCAGCTTAAATGTAATGTTATATTTTTTTCCTATTTTGTGATTTTTAATTTAATTTATATAATAACTTACTTTTATCTTTTTTAACTCTCCAATCGACTGCAATTAGTCGCTTTAATAATAAATAATAACAAACAAAGCCAAGGGTGCCGGTTGCCCCAAGAAGCTTAATGAGCCTTTATTACAAAACTCCATTATACTTCTCTAGGGCGTCCCATACTACATGATATAGCCATTTCCGTCTGTCCCTTTATTTATATGCAAACTAGTCTATCACTTATTGAGCTAGGTGAATGAAATTTGGTATGCTGTCGGAATCGGCCAGATTGGAAAATTTTATCATGTAGATCCCATAGGAACAATCGGTTCAAAAGTTTTTATATGAAAAACTTTTTTATTTTTCAACAAATCTTGATGAAATTTACAAGTTATATGGAAAAGTCTAATTTCTCAACGCTCAACTAATATCATTACGTTCGTATTACTGTATCATATAGCTCTACAAGGCTATGTAATCTTCGGCGCGCCGAAGATGGCCTTTCGTTACTAGTTAATACTAATATTCTCCTTTGATATTTTTGGTCTAGGTGGATGAATTTCAAAAGTTTGTGAATAGTGTGCTTAACACCTCTGTGAATACCTCTGAAAATAATGAAGAAAATTTTTTTAATAGTTTTACAACTATTTTTTACCTTTTGAGAAAAAAAGGGAGTCAGATATCTATATTTTGATTTTACTGTTTAGCGCTGAAACTGAGTTTGAAGTTGATTAGGAAAAGAAATATAACTTTCCCCATTCATCTTGGACTCCCAATTTCGGACTTTTGGGGGTAGATTTTGTAAAAAATATAAATCTAATATTTTTAGATTTTAATGTTTAGCTCTGAAACTGTATTTGAAGTCCATCGGGTAAGAATAAGAATTCTCCCCATACAAACATTACCTTCCATTTTCTGCCGTTAGGGAGCGATTTTCAAAAAAAAAAAAAAATGAGAAACACCTTAAATATTCAAATGGAACTCTGAAAATGAATTTAAATTCGATCGGTTAAGGGACAAAAAAATTTTAGTTTAGTGAGATATATATTGTATGTACTATGCGTTCATATATAATTAAATAATTTTAATTAAATAATAAAATAAATATTTTTGTCTTTCTAGATACTTCCTGCCCTGCCTGCACTATACACAAAAACCATCTACAAAGACCAAGTGAGCATGACTTTGGAAAGTATCTACCGTTCTTTTTAAAAGATAATCCAGATGATTCATGTGTCAAAGCTGGTCATGCTGCCTATAGCGAAGCAGTGCGATACAATTATGATCACAAATCGCTAAACGTGGACTCTTCTTATTTTATGGCTTATCATTCAATATTGAAAACATCGTCAGATTATTTCCTGGCCTTAGAATCAGCCAGGAAAATATCTACTAATATTACCCAAATGCTACAATCTAACCTCATTGCAAACGGCTTACCAATAGATTTGGCTTTGCAAGTCGAAGTATTTCCTTACTCAGTATTTTATGTGTTTTATGAGCAATATTTAACTATGTGGTCAGACACATTACAAAGCATGGGAATTTCTATATTTTCCATTTTTATAGTTACATTCATTTTAATGGGATTTGATATACATTCCGCACTTGTTGTAATAATCACTATAACAATGATAGTAATTAACCTTGGAGGCCTCATGTATTACTGGAATATATCTCTAAATGCCGTATCCTTGGTCAATCTTGTTATGGCTGTAGGAATTTCTGTTGAGTTTTGTTCACATCTTGTCCATAGTTTTTCAATTTCAAAAGAGACAAGTCAAATAAAAAGAGCTTCTGATAGTTTATCGAAAATGGGTAGTTCGATATTTTCAGGTATAACTCTTACAAAGTTTGCAGGAATATTAGTCTTAGCCTTTGCCAAAAGTCAAATTTTTCAAGTTTTTTATTTTCGGATGTACCTTGGAATAGTTGTTATTGGCGCAACTCACGGTCTTATATTTTTACCTGTTCTTCTAAGTTATATTGGTAAGTAAACCTTGTAATATTTTAGATATTATATAATAAATATCTTCATTTAATTTGCTTGAAAGAGAAACTAAAACTAACATTTATTTAATAAAATTTATGATCTGTATGTCCAAAATGGTTTTTTTAAGTTTGTGCAACATCTGTAGAAGGCTAATCCGACCCCATAAAGTGTATATTATTTCAAATTAGTTTTTGTATACCATCAGATACCTTTACATAAATAGAAAAAAAAGAATAATAAGTAATCTATAATTCCAATTTTAAAAGGAAATTGTTTATTTAAGCATGTATTTTTTTCCATTCACCAGCGGTGTACAGGTCGAGTACATGGGGCCTTAATGCATTTTTGAAAATGATTATAGTATTAGAACTCTATTGCTTCGGGTTGTATCCAGTTCTGCTTGAGAGAGATTTCAATCGAAGACAACAGACGTTTATTTTGTGTGCTCCGTGATAAAATTCGGTTTTGTGTTATTTTGATCGATTCTCATTGTAAATTTAACTTGAAAATAAACCGTATTGGAAAGCAGGTGAAATATTGTGGCATACATAGCTAAGCACTTGTGTAATTATTCTAAAAAATTTCAATTTATTCCTCTAAATCTATACCTTTTCTTATTTCCTTTTATGCGATTGATCGCTTGTGCGCCGCTCGCCCGCTCAAATTGTTGTTGCTTTGCTCATTGCGCAAGCATTGTTTGGGTTTCTGTCAAACAATTTTGACTCGATCTTTGAGTTGCTCAGTGAATTCAAATTCGAGTCCCCACCTAGCCGTCGGTTAGAGGATACATTTTTAAATGTTCCTCTTCCATCTTCCTTTGCAACGGCTATTCCCCCTTTAGTAAATTTATCAACCTCGGCGTTTAAAACTATATCCGTTTCGATTTTTGTCGAAAATCATCAGTCGGTCATTCTTCCCTTGAACACCTTGATAATTCTATAATTAGTAATCAATTAGCTGTTCACTTTCTAGCATCTTCCCCAAATCATGCTCAGGCAGCTCCATTTCGGGTAGTATCTGCGGCTCCGGTAACCTGTGCCTCCATCTTCGGCATCTGTTCAGAGTCCTCACCCTGCCCCAGCTCCTAAGCTTACTATAGTCGCACCACTTCAGCCCATTTTCTTATCCTAGACTCTCAGCTGATACTACATAAGAAGCTACTGATGCATATATAGCTAGTAAATCTTCAGCCAGTGTATCTGTATCTAAATTAAATTTTTCTGAACCTAGGGAATTAGACTCCTTTAAAATTATTGTTCCTTCAGAGACATTCTCACTTATTTGTGATCCAAATTTCAGGCCTCCACTAATAATTGTTCATGAGTTCATTATAAAAAAACGATCTCGAACGGTGTCTTCAAGGTGGTAGATCTGTTTTGCAAACACTATTAATAATCTTCCCAAATACTATATCGTTGTTCTGATTTATTACTTATTAATTATAAGAATGTTAGAGGCCTAGTATCTAAACGTAAATTAATTCTTCCATTTCATTTCAAATTATTGCCATTATTTAATTCTTCCATTTCAAATCCTCAAATTTTTTCTACTAACCTTACATCGTATAGAAATCCGAGTCAATTATTTTATTCGTTTCACCTCTTCATGCTGAAATAGTTTCCGTTAAGATAATGTTCCACTTTCAGAATGTGCCCTTATATGCCTCCGCCCTCTGACATTTCTCTTTATATGCAGCATTTAAGCTGTATTAAATATCTATCAACACTTGCACATGATACAGATATGTTTTTGATGCTAGGTGACTTCAATTTGCCTAATATTCACTGGTTTTATTTTTTGCCAACTCTCTTTTCGATCTTTCGTTTTTTACCAATTAAACTCGAATCCTAATAACCTTAACAGAATGCTTGCTCTTATTTTTGTAAAGGATTGCACTTCTACCAGTGTGTCAAGATCATCTCCATTAGTATTTCCTGAATACTCCATTCATCCTACCGTAGAAATTTCTATATATAAATAATAATTTAATAAAACTTGCCATTGTTTTCGCAAGGCAAATTTTTCTTTCCTTAATCAACTTCTTTCTTCAATCTACTTGGTCTACTTTATACAATTCGGTTGATATGAAGTTTGCTCTGAGCCACTTCTATGACACTATTAATTCACTTCTTGATATTTGTATACCAAGTAGTGTTGTATTGCCTGCTTCATCCAAGCCTCCTTGGCTTACACGATGACTTTGAAATTTTAAAAAATTTAAACTCTCTGGGTCTAATCTTGACTTTTCTAAATATTCAATGCTAGAATCTAGTATCTGATGTGCTGCAGGAATCAGTTTAAGCGGGATCCTAAACTGTTTTATAAATTTGTAAATTCTAAGCGCAAGAACTTGTCTATGCCTCTTTCACTTTTCCTGCGCTAATCTTTTTGCAAATTTCTTTATTTCTATACTTCTTCCATTAACAATATTACCCTTACCCTATTACTTCCTCAAAATCTTTATTTGCTCCTATCATTACTGGTTACTGCAATGAAAACTTTAAAGTCTTCATATTCTCCTGGGCCCGACAACATCCCTAGTTGCGTACTCAGAGAATGGTTTTTAATTTTCGTCAATCATTATATCTCTCCTTTTCGCCTTCTTCCCTGGTCTGATTGAAAATTTTTCTGGGTTTTCCCCAATCTTGTGCTTTGTTATTTAATGCCACCAGAACGTTTAAATGTAAATTAAAGTAATTTAATGTAATGTAATGTAAATTAAATAATATAGCATTTTTTATCTAATTTTATATCATAATTTTTAACTATTGTAATTTTAAGCCGATTGAATCTAGTCGACATAATAATAAAATAACTAAGTTAAACTTTTTCCAAACATAAGACGTAAAATATTTCTTTAGAGAACTTTATTAGAATTGAAATTACAATAAGCGTTCTAAGTTTTGTAGATTACGAACTTTATTATACTTTTTTTGTACAGCACTTTTTTTTGTTTCTTAAATTAAGTTACAAGGAAATGTAATCCTTGGCCATCAGAAGATGGCCCTTCTCATCTATTTAATGTTATTCCAAAGCAAGAATATTAAAAATCCAAAACTTTTGGCTTAGTTAGTAAGTTAGTTTAATTAACTGAACTTAGGTGGTAGTTCCCATATATAACATATATATATATATATATATTCAAACCAAACAATTTATAAATTGAATATTTGAAAGTAATAAAATATAAGCTAACATATTCGAAAAAATATAACTAAAAATCATTTATGTGCAAATGTCTATTATAAACTCTATAATTAAGATTATTCTAATTTCTGCTGAATTTAAAAAAGTAATACTACATTTTTATTTCAGGAGCTCCGCTAAATAATGCACGACTTGAATCTCACACCCAGGAAAATAATGAACAAGAAACATCATTGTCTGGGGTTAGATAATTTTTAAATTAACGTACATCCTACACAAATCTCTATAAATTCGTAATTTTCATTAATTAAAAAACATTCTGTCAGATATTTTATTATTATATTTTTGTTGATATGATAATTGGATAGGTTATTTTTCATGAAGTTGTAGATGTTAACTGGCTAAGGTGTGATATCATTTAACCGATATTTTATGTAAATAGATGTACGCCGCTAATTAAAGTTTAAAAAATTCTGCCTTTTAATGTGTTAATTAATATTGGATAAAATAAGGGCATTCAATAAGATTTCTACAATTATTATTATTTCAGCCCTTTCTAAAATCGACTATAATCAGATAAATGATTCGTAAGTGCAATAGAGGTGTATAAGTATGCGATTAAAAGTAAGACACCGAAGACAGAATCACTGTTGTTGATGTAATAAATCATAAAGTTTTAATAAAAATAGGTTGAACAAATGAAAATGAAGTGACAAATTTAATGATTTCAACAACTTTAATTAAACAACTTAATAACTGCTTGAGACTCTCGAATGAATATAACTTTTTGGGATGTTCAGCTTTACGACTTTACGGCTTAAAGTTCGGCGTACTCATCTCACGACTCAGCCCGAGCCGATATGTCTGATTAATTTGGGATTGCCCTCTTGCCAGCTCAACACCTATAAGGTTGCCCAATATGTAAAAGCAAATTATTAAAAACTTAAATACAAAGTTTTTGGATTAAATAAAAAATAAATAGATCTTATATGTGAAAGCCCAGAAAATTAGTAAAGAACTGAAGAAAATGCATAACAAAGAAAGAAGACACTATAGACATAACAACCGTCTTTAGTCAGAGATACTTTAAGTCTTAAGTCGATATTCAATGATACAAATCATAAAGATTTTAAGACTTTCTATACCGTTCCGCCGAGTGACAAAAACCTAGTGCTATTAACCGCGAATTTTTTTCGCGGAAAGATGCTCAGGGTTTGCATAAGTACTTAAGCTTATCAAATCTAAATCAAAACTTATAAATAAAACTACCAATATAAAATCTAAGAGAAACAAATGCCAACCTGTAGGGGCACAAGATCTGTAAATAATAAAGAAACTAGTAAAGGAAGGCTATCTCCGGCGCGTCAAAGAATATATACACTAGGAAAGTGGATTGTTTCTATGGCAGTTATATGATATAGTAAAATCCAACTTGAAATTAAATTTGAATTTAAATTTGATCAAGATGCATTGAAAATCAAAAAAACTAGTAAGGAGAGACTACCTTCGGCTCGCCGAAGATTACATACCCTTACAGACACATGATATAGTAATCCGATCTTAATGACTTAAGGTTTGCGTTAAGAAATCACACTTTTTCGTACAACTTGTGAATATTATCAAGATACATTGAAAATCAAAAAGTTTTCCATACATCAACTTTTGAACCGATTGTTCCTAAGGGAGCTATGTGATAAATTTGTCCGATGTAGCCGGTTTCGACATATGTGCTGCCTGCGTCAAAAATAAGGCTACATACATAATTTCATTAACCTAGCTCAAAACCTGAGAGACTCGTTTCGTGACACATTTATAATACAATTTTGAAGAGTATAAGAATGTGTCAAACTCGCGCTCGGGAGCAACAACCACAATCACTTCGAAACTTACTCTATAAGCACACTCGAGGTAATAGTAAAAACAACAAGTGCATCACAAGCGAACGCAGAAATAGCACGCTCTGTCTCACCTGGATTATATAGGTATCTAGTGCTCAGTGCCCATACACCATCGACTGCCTTACCATCGAATTGCTCATAACTACAACGACTAGTGCAATGCCTTGGCTTATTACTCCAATTTTAACAAAAAGAACAGCAAAAAAAAATTTGCAAAACGACAATTCAAAAGAAAATTAAGTTCACAAGCAACAAAGGAAACTAGCGCACCAAAATAACCAAAATCTCTGAAAACACTTCTAAATAAAGGGCTGCCAAACAATAGATTCGCGATCCATAGTGACCCAAAAGGAAATGATGATAATGATCAAATATCTAAGGCCAAGCAAGTGAAACCGTAATCTAATTATGTGCGTCAAGTACAATTGTACAGAATTGGTTAAAAAAATTATTAGCGATCACAAATTCTGTCACAATTCTGATACAATTGGCAATCACAAATTCTGTCACCTCCCTAAAAAGGGGAAATGCATATCTTTTACACCTCTGAAAATCCATCCCGATAGTCTAGTGTAATTAATTAAATGCTGGTAACTATAAAAAATATAGTAAAATAGCAATAGTACAAAAAAATCAGCTTAAGTGGTTTCTCTAAATATAACTTTCTAAAATGCGAATGGCATTTCACAACACGAGTTCCTGCAGTTTGTTAATAAATATGACATTGACCCCATATCAGAAACTCACTTAAAAAACAAAAATTATTTTCTGCCCAATGTATATGTTGTATGTTCTATTTAATATAGTTATGTAATGTATTTGGAAACTATAATATAGAACAGAATTGGTTCTTTTTATATTATTTGCGAGGTACGAGAAGCCGATACGAACGATAGATAAATTTCGAATGACTCAATGCCCAGCAGCAGAAGCCGATGCGAGCGCTGATGCAGGTAGCAAAAGAGCATGATCAAAACAAAAGCAGCCATACAGTTAAATTAAAGTGGGCAATAATTAGCTATTACATATTAATTAATCGGCTTGCGGTAGGCACTTAGCCTAATATAGTCCCCCCGTTGGAAGGCATGAGCTTTAAACAGCTTCCTTTGACAATTCAGCCATGTGTTAAAAGTTCGGTTCTTTGGTGTTCGCAATCTTATGAAGTAATATTAATGCTGTGAAGTTTGTCCACTTATCTAAGATCATAAATTTCATTTGCATAGCTAGTTATATGCTGTATATTTCTCAGTCAAAATATGTATCTTGCTATATTGTTATGTATTACTTTTATTCACTGCCTGGAGCTTGCGTCGCTGTTTGCAAAAATTTCAACTCCATAGAACAGGGAAGATATCTTATATGTTATTGCAATAAGGAGTCAAAGTTTTCAGGTATAAAAACTCGAGTCAAGTTAAGCGTTCTAAGGAGACCATATGTTTTTCCTATCATTTTATTAATGTGGTCATTCCACGTTATTGAAAACAAATCCTAAATTATTTGCTAGATCTGCGTATTCAATTATCATGTTATTTACTTTTATTTTATGGAGACTTTTTATAAATTTTTTATAAATTACTAGAAAAGCTGGAAAAGCCATATAGATTTTTTAGCTTGTCACAAAGAATTTTGTGGTTGACTGTGTCAAACGCCTTGCTAAAGTCAAGTAGAGCCAAGAACGTAACATGTCCTTCATCCAGCCTATTGGTGATATCCTTCGTCACCTTTAAAATAGATGTTGCGCAGCTCCTCCTTTTTGAAAACTTGATTGCCGTTTGCTTATACTTTTATTGATGTGTAAGTGTAAGATTATTTGGTCGAACAGCAATCTTTCAAGGACTTTGCTCAGGAAAGGCAAGATTGATATTGTCTTTTAATATTGGCACTAAATTTGGCAGTTTCCATGACACAGGAAAAGTTGAGGCGGTTAGCATCATATTTATAAAGTGTGATATGTTTTGAAACTCGTGGTAGAGTTATTTTTTGAAATTTTTGGCCAATACTATGGGGACCTATTGAGTTAGATTTAATTTTTAACAAAGATTCTAAGACATCACATTGGGACACACATGCAAGGCGAAAGCTACTATCACTGGTAAATCGATTAACACAGGCTATTCTACAGTCACAGTTATCATCTTGACTTGAAGTATGTCTGGTACCTCAGGTTGCACCAATCTCTTGTTAAGTATGTCTAAGTCTAATTCCTCTTGCAAAAACTGTGCTCTTTGCTTTCCAATCTCTAGAGGTTTAAGATCATGCCACCTATGACCTGTGGAGAGGCTATTATTAAATTTGTAAGTGTTAGGGGTTTGCATTATGGATTTCAGTCATTATTTTGGCCCTACTTTGTTCATTTCTCATAGGGTTGGTTTTGACTTAAAATTGAATGCTTGATTTCACTATTAAACCAGGGTTGATTTGATTTTGGGATTATTGATTTGATATGAATAAGCGTATTATATAGGGTTAAGAAATTAATTTAAAGTAATGAAAGGTGTTCCACTCCTCCCATGGCCTTCACGATCAGAACGATAGACATTATATCCTTCACACATAATAATTTGGTCAACTATATTTGAGAAAAACCACGTTTCAGACACACATACGAAATCCTCATTTGAGTTAGTAAATAAGTATCTAAATCATCAATCTTTTTTGTCAAACTTTGAACATTAATTTGATATACTTAAAACCTAAATTAACTTTTCATGACTAATCCGATCTTAATGATTTAGGTATTGGTAGATAGGTATGCGTTAAGAAATCGTACATTACCATATAACTTTTCAATTCAGAGGAAGAGGAGAAAAAGAGGACCGCGTGGATGCTAAAAAAAAGATCTAGCACCATCTAAAAGCAATTTTTTTTTATCATTGGTATCCCCCGTGCGGCGACCGACGCCACTCCCATATAAGTTTCGCTCGGCTGACCATAGTGGAAATTGTCAGATGTTAGGCAATTTTTGCTATAATATATATACTTTATGCGGAGATAGCTCCTTCAATGCACTACACATTTCGTGACAAAGTTGTAATACCCTCTGGAAGAGTATAAAAATCTTAAAGCTAAGAAATGTTAATGTAAGAGACGTTTTAAGAGGGAAAATTTTTATTACAATAATTTTCAGACAAATTAATGCATTTTCGTAACAAAACTGTACAGCCAATGTAAGGATATGAGAACTACTCAGCCGGTGTTCGCTCGCTCTGGCAATCATCCAGAGTGTGCGAGAGTAGCGACTGAGTCGTTGTTATACCTTTACATCAATAATGTTATTTGTTAGGAAATGTGAAACGCACTGTGGTATTTTCAACACCCTAAAAATATATATGTAAGTTAACACCAACGACAAAGTCGGCGGAAAGCGCGGCACTCCAGTCAAGGAATGTGCAGCACTCAGCGGATTTTGGGAGTTGGACGGGCGACGTTACCCGATACCGTCGCACAGGCGTAGCCAATGACCGCTGCCGGTCACGAGGCGCTGACGCGGAGTTCAGCCGGAATTCTGCTGATGACGCGAAGCTTCGATGGACGAAATTGGACACCATGCAGCTGGTGGCATGCGCGCAGTGAATGACCGTCGCTGATCACGAGGCGCTGATGCGGCGTTCTGCCAAGAACACCGCCGACGATCCGAGGCTTCGAGGGATAGTGTTAAGTAGATTTAAGTTAGTCTATAATTGAGTATCAATCGGCCCTCACGGGTGATTTGTAATATTGTATTCTCGCCGGCCCTTACGGGCTAGTATATTCATTAAATAAACATTAACAATAATAACTAACACAACTTGTTTAATTTGTATATTAGTCCAATGGATTTATTTGTTTTGTTATAATACAAATTTTTTGTTTCTCAATATATCTTAATAAAACTTAAAAAACACATAAAGCAGTATAGTATAAATGCATGAAAAAAATTATTAAGATCAGCTAACTCTATATCATATACAGCTAAATCATAGCTGTCTTATGAGCAATCAATAGAACCAATTTACAATTTAAAAATGTTTAATTAACTCTGAAAGGGTATCTAATGATCGGTGCACCAGTTTCTTTCCTCCAGTTTCTTAAAATCTTTAAAGTGTCCATCTGAAGTTCAAGTTTTGCGTGTGACATTTTCGTTATATGAAATGACTACTGATGCTTCCGGTTATGGTTAAAAAGCAGGATTGTCACAAGATGGATGACCCTTCACGATGATCTCTCCCACGTTACATGAATAATGAGTTGAATTTCGCAACAAATGAAGAACAAATAAATCGAATAACTTCTAAAAGGTTAACCTTAAAATGTAACCTTTGCAGTGTCAGATAAAAATCCTAACTCCAAAATAAAGCATTGGAAGACATTTATCAATGAACACAGCGCAAAGATAATTTATAAGCCAGGAAAAAAAACTTTGTGGCCCATGCCTTATTAATGCACTGGAAGAAAATCCCTCACTAACACCATAGAGAAATTGTTTCCGAAACCAAATTACACATACTGAGAGATTATTTTTTCCCTGAATTTGAAGTGGCATCAAATTGGAGAACTTGTTCAATATTGAAATACTACCGCCATCTAACAAAGCAAATTATGGGACAAACACATGTCCCATCCTATGGTGCGCAAATACTGCATAGCGATGTGTATTCAACAGATGGGAAGTTTTGTTTGACCTGCATCGAACCATTTTCAAAACTAGCCATCGTACAACCAATAGAATCAACAGCAATAGTGGATGTAAAGCCTCCGATTTTTCATTCATTTAATATATTCCCAAAAATAAAGACTATAAATCATTAAATTCACAAACTATAAAATCTTTACTGAACAACTTCGCTACTCACATCTTCAACGCATTGGCATTAACAGTCAAGTGGAAAGGTTTCACAGCACCTTCTCTAAAATAGCCCGCTGTCTTAAAATTGACAAAATACATAATGATACAATAGAACTCATTCTTATGGTTACTATCAAATACAACAGGACGATCCACTCAAAAACGAAACTCGGGACGGCGGATCTCATATGGTGGAGGGTGTTCCATAAGGAAAATATTCGTTTTTATTTTAATACGTTTTACTTTTAGTTTCTAATTTTTTATCCCACATTCAATATTTGCACATTTTCCTATATATTCATACATTTAGGCTAACATTTCACAAATATTAGGGTAGTAAATATTCTAGAAGTATCTAGCATTAAGGTTTTTCAGAACAACGAAACATTGTACTTAAGAAAAATTGTAAGAAATTAAAGGTCTTCCCGATTCAGCATTATAAGTTAGTTTTAGATCTGGATGAAGGCAGCACGGTCTTTGAATGCGGCCCGCGCTCCTTCACCGTGGGAAATGATGCTGTCGGCACGACGTTCTGCAGGAAGAAGCTACGTTACATCATCTGTGGTGGGATCGTATAGATAATTCTATGGCACCAAACACATTGACATCAACAAATTCTGGAAGTTGGACGGGCGACGCTACTCGATAACTTCGCATAGGCGCAGTGAATGTACTTCGCCGGTCACGAGGCGCTGACGCGGCGTTCTGTCTGGAACACTGCTGAAGATGCGGAGCGTGGACGGATGTAACCAAATGAACTGCGCGCCGGTCACGAGGCGCTGACGCGGTGTTCTGTTAGGAACGCTAGCAACGATTCGAGGCTTTGCGGGATACTAATAAGTAGATTTTAGATTAGTTTATAATTGGTAAGGTAATTGAATTATAAATACTTAATATTAACTATATAAATGAAAATGTTATATAAATTTAAAAATGTAATTGTTGTGCATCTTCCAATTAAAACAGAAAACGCGAAAAAACATATTTTGTTTTACCATCTCCAGAATACTTAATTTTATCGATTGTATAACAGCTCTAACAACCCATCTCTATGAATTTTGTATTTAACATTAGAAACGCTATTTATTATCAAAACACGTTTATTATTCTATAAATAAGTTATTACGGGAACACCGAATTTATGTGGTTGTTGTCTTGGGCCATTGGTGCCAATTGTGTAAGTTTTTATTCCAAATCGATATTCGATACGCATCTTAATAGAGTTTATTTATTGTTTAAATCTTTCCCTATACATTTTGGCTTCGTCGTTGAATTCCTTAACATTTATTTATAATGAAAAGTGGAGACGGTAAATGAAAGCTGTATTCCAAAAATAATAGGGATAATTATGTTTGATATGAAGTAGATGTTGTTCGTTAGAAGAATATTAATGTGTATTTAAACAATATTGATGGAAAAACATTCATATGTATGTACATTTATGTATCTAAATCCGAATAAATATATAGTCTGCATCGACTCAATTGTATATATTGCTACATATATATGTATATATGCATACACATGAATATGTACATATATACTCCTGAATGTTCATACACTAACACAAACATATCTATACATATTAATTTTTCATCAACAAGTATTAAAACTTTAAAGACTTTTTAAGATCTAAAAAGTGTTAAAATCCCCATTAATGTACATGAATTTGAGCACATTAAAATACATATCGTATAAAAATCTGTAAGTAACTATGCATATAAATAGGTATTTGTTCTCGTGTGGAATCATCACTTATTAAGTTTTTGTTAAACAAGGTATCAAGGAATGTATATTGCTTCGATGGAGGCAATGTATGTTTTCACACCAAAAGGCATTAAGATCGAACTATTACATCATATATCAGTACTCATATGAGCAATCGGTTCATAAGTTGTTGCAATCTTGTTTGTTTCTCATCAGTATCTTGTATGTATTTAAAAATTAAAATTAAAAAATTAAAAATCGGTCTATTATTAAATTGTTCCTTATATTATAAAAGCTGGCAAAGAAACACCCGGTTAAAATATATTGCCGAAGATAGCCTTTACTAACTAGTTATACATGCAAAGTGTATTATAATTTTGTCACGAAATGTTTAATGCATTGATATATATAGGATATAGGACATATATTATTGATCAGGGCGACGAGATTAGATATAGCCATGTCCGATTGCCCGTCAGTTTATATACTAACTATTCCCTTAGTTTTTGAGCTAGGTGGCCGGATCGGATAACTAGATCATTAAGCCCCCTATGAGTAATCGGTTCAAAAGTTGTTGCATAGAAAACTTTTATTTTTCTCATGTTATCCTAAAATAAATTTAACAAGTTATATAGAAAAGTGTAATTTGTAAACCCACATCAAAAATCATCAAGATCGAACATATAGCCTTTGCTTACTAGTTTTTAGTTTATTTCTATGATATTGTAATATTCTTTAGAATAATTATAACAGCAATAATATTGACATAATTTGGTGCTAACTCTATCTATTGCAGAAATCTCCGTGCAATAGCCAGCACCTATATGCCTTCATTAATATAAATAATAGAACGTTGTTGCAATGAATGCGTCGTTCCATTCATATACTGATATACTAGCGGCACACCAGCAAGATTCCTCTAGTCCGGAAAATTTTCCTTCCGTAGTCATTGGCTATAGAGCCACCCATACAAAGGATATTGCTGAAAGTAACTCTAACATTTCTTCGTCTCAATTATCGTTTATGGATGAATCTTCGAATGACTTCAATAACCAACAGTTAATACATCCAAGCACATTAATTAAAGTGTGTGGTGGTTGTGGAGGTAAGTTTACTGCAGGAATTTTCAATAAGATTATATATTAGAAATTATATTATATACCCATTCATACCATTACTGATAAAATTAAAAATTTAGATGTTTATTATTTACTATTTTTTTTTTCGGTTTGAAGTATGACTAGGACTTGTATTAAAATATTTAATACTATTTTAGCTTGAAAACTATACGCGTAGAAACTAACGAATATTAATATATCAACTCTTCTCATCATATCCATCAATAATAAATGTATGTACATATATACTTTATGGGGTCCGAAATATAGACAGATATCTGTTTTGCACAACCTTTGACCATTGTATGGACATACAGTTTAATTACAAGAAATGCATAAACTGTTGGAAACGGGGATTAGGCATCAAAACAAGGGCCATATCATAATAACGAAATTTTCATACTAGTAGATTTTAGAAAATTTAAACTGTAAAATTTGACTTGGAAACAAATCTTGCAGTTGAGTATAATTTTTCGGGTTATATTGTATGCTCAAGGAATCCAAAACTTCTGTCGTAAGCTATATGTATGTGTGTATACCTGTTTTGCACACCTCCAGCCTTTAGTAATTAGATGTCTAATTAATAAATCAGCGATTAGTGATACCCAATGCGTCTTACAATGCTCCTGATTCCTTGATCATTTACATAGGGTGTTTGCGAATCACCTTCAATTTCTGACCAACTGATTGTCAGCTGCTTTTACTCCATCTCAACAAGTTGACGAAAAAAAAAAAGACACACGGTGTTGTAGCGGACACGATGAATAAAACGATAGCAGTAGCTGAGTGTCCCCAAAAAATTTTACCTAGGGGTATCCTTTGATGAAAATCCACTGCCTCCATCGGAAATACACTATCAGTCGACTGTGAGTTGGTGGCTAACTTGATTTGCAATTTCGTGTCAATCCATTGCTTTGAGCGGTTCCGATAAATTCTATCGTGTCTCGGTTGTATTTGGTTTATATGTCCAATAGGATATTCTAAGCCAAAGTTTTTTTTCCAGTGTATATGCTTTAAAGTTGATCAGATTCTAAAATCGCGCCGATTTTGCCTGGTTCACCAAATGTAGGATCAGTTAAGGGGATTTGCCAAATCTTCCATATTAATGTGTATGACTCGAACTTCTGGGTCCTGATATCGAGGCAGTTAAAGCAGTTATTTTTAAACCTGTTATCAGCACTGATGCCTTGGTTGTGCGGGAAAGCAAAGTGAACGGAACACGGCTACGAACAACAACGGCAAGGTTAGGTTGACATTAGCAATAGGGAGAGAGTATTCGCGTAATCGGCACGACAACATGATAAGAAACTACAAGACGTTTATTCTGTATAGTGTATGTTTCCGGGACAATGTTTGAGCATGAGAAAGTCGAGCCGGTCATTTATTGTAACATTTTTTTTGTACGACTCTGTGGAAGTATCCCACGCTTACTTGCATTCAGGATCTAATGTTGAGAGCAGGATATGCATAAGCCAAACCACACGACTATCTTAATTCAAAGCATATAGACTCTCATCGTCCATATCGACTATCTTATGCAAGCAATATTGGAACTAGTTTAAAAAACAAAAACTACTATTTATTTATATATATGTACATAAATTTATGCTACGTGCAACACAAAGAAGGCACCATATTAAATTGTGTTTTGGTTTTGCGTTTCTGATCTGTTGGAACTATTTTATTTTGGACTATTTACCACGGCAATGGTTCGATTTGTTGAGAAGTTCTGATAAAAAAACAGTTCGAATCTCTGGCTTATATTTATTCCCTGTACATAAGCCTCAAACAGATTTTATTTTGTTTCTCAGTATTCCTTTTCTGCTCGAGCAGTTTTTTTTGTGCAGCTATGACACAATTTATGTACACTCATTTTTCATTCTCTTCCTCTTAGATATGTTTTGCACAAAATCAACAACAAATTTTTGCTTGTCATCTGCGGCTATTTTCCCGGATAGCGCGAATCAAACTAAATGTGTTCTTTATTACTATTTTCGTTCTCTCTGGACCCAGTATAAATTTATTAGACTTAGTCTTTTATTATGACTTAAGCTAATAGGCTTAAACCGTAGCATGAACCTCCTGGTCGGGCCGAGTTGTTGAAGTGAAGAGGGAAAATCTCTTTGCGGTAGAACAGTAGAATGGTTTGCACAGTTACTCTTAAAATAATATCAATAAGATTTTAATTTCGATTTAAAATACGGTATTAAGACAATACGGTAAAAATTAAACTCTGCCACCTTTGACCTCCATTTCCAGACGTTTTCTAAAAAATGTGAAACATCTTTATTTAAATACAGAGCTCTGATACTGAGTTTTAAGATATGCAATAACTGACCTTCCCCTCTTTCGAAACCTTGTGGGCTTAGAACTCTGTAACTTAACTTGAGATCAATCGTATTAAAGTTGGACTTTTTCCCATACAACATTTGTACATTTCTGTACATTGATCCGATTCATATCTTTTACATTTGAACGTAGCTCTGAAATTGAATTTGAAGTTAATCGGAGCTCTGGAATCGGCAAGAAAATAAATGTGAACTCAATCGAATAAGGAAAAATAAAGTTTTACAACGGTTTTCCCAATTTTACTCCACTTTTCAGGAGGAATTTTCTAAAACCCCGGTGTCGCGTTTTTCATCATGACAAATCATGACAATCAAGTCAAAATTTCATCTTCATATATATTACCGTTTGGGCTGTACGACGCTGAATGAATTGTGAAATAACAGCCCAAAGAGTATGTATAAAGATTTTATATGTTTTTGTAAAGTCAGCTATTTAAAGTAGCTGTTGGGCT
This sequence comes from Drosophila repletoides, assembly GCA_018150835.1. Lineage (NCBI taxonomy): Eukaryota > Metazoa > Arthropoda > Insecta > Diptera > Drosophilidae > Drosophila > Drosophila repletoides. The sequence continues at coordinate 12,596,837 of JAECWQ010000221.1, forward strand.
AAGCGCCTACCGCAAGTCGATGTCTTCATGTGCTAAATATTTATTTACCCCTAAATTTGTTTGTACAGTTAGCTTATCCTATTCTGTTTTTATCATACTTTTCGCCAGCTGCTGCTGCTCCGCTGTAAGTTACAATTCATCTCTTATACCGGATCTTCGTATTAACAATTACAAATAATCTCAAACATTGTTACGCTAAATATACACATTGTTATATTAAACATAAAAAAAAAAAATAAAATTCTAAAGACAACTAAAACGAAACTGACTCGTTATTGAAATTTGTAATTGTGGTTTCTTTCAAGCTGCAGAAAATATAATTGTCAAAAAAGCTTGTCAACTCAACACTAGCCTTTAAATAATAATATTTAAAGGGGGTAACTTAAGTTTGAAATCAACTTTAGTATCGATTACTATATATGAACAGCAAAATTTTTATGTTAAGCCGTCAAATTTTACATGAATTTTGGTGAAAAGAACACACCGATTAAAATAACGGAATATTGCAGCTCACAACAGCGAGCTCAGCCTTCGACGGCGAAAAAACCACGATGAACTTTGCATAAGACAAATCACATATTTTCGCGCTCACATATTTATACACTGCGCGTCATCAGGTTAGCACACTCTTGTTTTCAATGGTTTTGGCTCACTTCTATTAAAACTAAACTAGATAAATTCTAAAATTAATAGTGATTACTAACAAATCAATTTGCAACTACATAAGATAAAAATTAATATTCCTCTATTTTTCAATATTTATACCCTTGCAGAGGGTATTATAACTTTGTAATGTGTAATGCATTAAAAGAGCCATCTCCAACCCCATAAAGTATTATATATATTATTGATCAGGACAACGAGACGAGCTGATGTGTGTCTGTCCGTCTGTTTATAGTCCCTCAGTTTTTGAGCTGGTGAATGGAATTTGGTATGGAACCTTCTTTTTGCTGCGGAACCGGCCGGATCGGATAGCTATATCATATAACTCCCATAGTAATAATCGGTTCAAAAGTTGTACGGAATACTTTTTTGATTTCAAACGTATCTTAATAAAATTTACAAGTTATATGTAAAATTGTAATTTCAAAACGTATACAAACAATCTTTAAGATCGAACTACTATATCATATAGATCCCTTAGGAACAATTGGTTCAAAAGTTGTTGCAAAGAAAACTTTTTTGATTTTCAACGTATCTTGATAAAATTTACATGATATATGTAAAAGTGTATTTTCTAGACGTATACTAAAAATCGTTAAGATCAATCGGTTAAAAAGTTGTATGGAAAACTTCTTTGCTTCGCAAGGTATCTTAACTAAATTTGCAAGTTATAAGGAAAAGTGTGATTTCTCAACGTACACCTAATATCATTAAGATCGGATTATTATAGCGTATAGCCGAAGATAGCCTTTCTTACTAGTTTTTTCTATTTAAATGTTGTTTTATTTGTCGGATCTTCTTGCTTGGAGACTACCGATAAATAATCAAATCTTATATTGAAATGTTTGTTTGATTAATTACATTAATTTCTTAAAATACTGCCCTATCTACTACTGCTGGCTGGGGAATTCGCAATTTCCGTTCTAACAGATACAACATTTAAGTCTTTTCATTCCGTATACACCATGGTGCTCCAGTGACAGCTCTGAATATCTTCGACTGAGCTCCCTGGATTAGTTCTACGTTGCTATGGCAAGTGTTGCCCCATAGCTCGGAGCCATATGTCCAAATTGGTTTGAGGAGTGCAATATAAAAAAATATAAAAACTAGTATTAGAGGTGACTAGGCGTTTATAATCCAATGTAGACTATTACTTGTTTTTAATTTCAGTTGATTTCTCTTCGCTTCAATGTGTTTGTAAAGCCAAGTAAATCCAGGTGGACACCAAGGTATGTTACTTCAGCCGTTTGTGGAATGTTGATGTTGTTTAGAGACAAAGGAGGGCAAGTTTGTCTATATAGCTGTAGCTATGCATTTAAGATCTTTTGATCAATAACAATTATTACATTTTAACATGGCATTGATTTTCTTTTTTCATTTAATAGTTAATACATAGGTCGAGTGCGTGTTTTCTATGTAGTCGTCTATTGAAGTGTTATTAAATATGGATATTCTATGGGAGTAACAACAATCCATCTAGTCAAACGGGTTTAAAAGCTTGGGCGACATCCAGAAAAACAGCGGATTAATACGCTCGCCGTTCAAATGCATTTCGTATCTAAGAAGTTATCCTTTTTACTAGTTCAATGGTTCCTTGTTTTTCACGAAATCCAATTTGGAGAATTGAGATTACACAATTGATGTGTAGGTGTTGCTTGATGCGATTCAGCAGCATAACTGCATGCTGCCGGTGTCAATTATATTGCTATTTATTATGTTCCTAGCCATTTTTACTTAAAAACGCTTGTCCTTAAGACCAATTATTACCTCTTTGACTAGAGCTGTTGGTTCGATCCGTTTGATAAAAAGTTATAGACCTTTGCTACTCTTATGTATCTTATGTGTAACAGTAAATTTTTTCGTTTTCGAGGTATTTGTAATCAGATTGTGTACAGTTTACTTGACGCACATAAATAGGAGGTAGCTTCATTTGTGTTTGAGGATTGTGAATCTATTGTTCTTCATGCCTTGTTTTCTTTATTGCTTGGAGGCTTTATTTTCATTTTATTTATATATAGCGACCCAGTCTATACTGGCGTTTCGCTACCGCTTGGCTTATTATTTGGAAGGAAGGGGGAACGAAGACACAGTTGTTAACACAGGGATACTACTGGTCATTGTTGTTATCAGCAGTTATTATTGTGCCAGTAGGGTTCGAGGAAGGGGCCCTAGGGACTTCACGAGTCATTTTCCATTATGCTGTTTAAGTATAAGAAAGCTGGCGACAGAGCGTGCTCTCTCGGCGTTCACATTACTCTTACACGTGGCATTCTTTTCTAATAATTATTATTCAGTCGTTTTTGTTAATAATGGTAATCAGTTCAGTCACTGAAAATCAAGTTCAAATTTATTTTCAGAGTTCTACATCAATCTTTTTTCAACAACTATATCTTATACCTCCTATAGGAACAACCAGTTTAAAAATTATTATATAAAAACTTCTTTGCTTCTTCTTCTCAAAGAATTTTAATGAAATTTTAAGAAGAATTTTCTAATATCATATAGCGGCTATAGAAACATTCCAGTTTGCAAGAGTATGTAGTCTTCAGCACGCGGAAGATACCCTTTCCTTACTAGTTATTTTAAGAACTGGGTGTTGAGTTGACAAGCTTTTTTGTCAACTATAAATTTTAATTAGAAATAGTTAGAAATTAGTTGCATTTCAAATATATTTGTTTAAAAATTTATGTCAATGTGTTTATGTATTTATTTTGTTTATGTATATGTTGTATGTTCTATTTAATATAGTTATGTAATGTATTTGGAAACTATAATATAGAACAGAATTGGTTCTTTTTATATTATTTGCGAGGTACGAGAAGCCGATACGAACGATAGATAAATTTCGAATGACTCAATGCCCAGCAGCAGAAGCCGATGCGAGCGCTGATGCAGGTAGCAAAAGAGCATGATCAAAACAAAAGCAGCCATACAGTTAAATTAAAGTGGGCAATAATTAGCTATTACATATTAATTAATCGGCTTGCGGTAGGCACTTAGCCTAATATAGTCCCCCCGTTGGAAGGCATGAGCTTTAAACAGCTTCCTTTGGCAATTCAGCCATAATATGTAGACGTGGGTTGTCTCGGAAGCGTCCAACACAGCGATTAAAAATTGAAGTAACCGTCTTACGAACGCCAATCGCCCAGTATTGCTGCCGAATGTCGGTGAGTAATGCTCTGGGTCAAGCATGCAGATTGCGCTTAGTTTCGTCGGAGTTGTCCTCATTGGAAAATGAGTAGTATCGCTTCCCAAAACGATAATCGTGGTATGAGCTACTGCCAACTGAAAATACAGCTCGAGATAAGCTAGAGACATCATCAACGGAGGTGAGATCTTGTGCTGGCTCTGTATCAGCCTCCTTTTCTGCCGCTGCGGGCTGTAGCTGGTAGTCAATATGTAGCTGGGATTCCTGACCAGTCTCCGTTGGAGAATGTGCCGTAAGAAGAGCACTGCATTGCGGCCGTTGGTTATGGCTCGATACTACCCATCCACGGCGAGTATTTTGGAGCAAGAGCAATTTTGAGGCCAATTTGATCTGGCCCTCACAAAGAACGTTGAAGAATGGACTTGCACCTATGAGCAAATCTATAGGTTGTGGCCTGAAGAATTCTGGGTCAGCTAAACGAATTTCCGAAGGTGTATTCCAGTGGCCTGTATCCAGACTAGTGCTAGGTTGATGATCTGTTATTGTTGGAGTAACTAATGCCAAAATGTTTGCATTAGATTGCCAGCTGTTTTGTGAATGCAGGCTGAGACGTACTGTACAACCATCCGTTTTAAAGCTGGAGTCTCCTATGCCTGAAACAGCAGCAGCTGAGATGGTTCTTTTGGGTTGCAATTGTTGGGCGAAGCGAGATGTTATTAAATGGAGTTGAGATCCCGAAGCGAGTAGCGCGCGGAAGAGCACTAGGCGATCCTGCGCGGTCCTTGACGAGTATAACTGCAGTGGCCAAAGGAACGACATTGCTGTTGAGATTCTGGACCACAAGAGCGCAAGATGTGTAAGGTATCGCTGCACTAGTATGAGGCGAGACCGGTGTTTGGGTTGCAGACTGAGGTGCGCACGGCAAATGTTGCAGGTTTGAGTTGTCCAAGTGTAGTAGTGTGTTGTGTTTGGAACCTCAAACACGGCAGGCAGCAGAGCTGCATGTGCGCAACTGGCGTCCGTTTTAAGGCAATTGACACACAGCTCAACTTTCTTGGCCTCTTTCAACCGAGTAGAATGTGACAAGTAAACGAACCGAGAGCATGTGTATATGGTGTGGCCAGAATCCTCGCAAAATGCACCAAATGATCCACTATGATTAGCCTTTATGTTTCTTCCCGCATGATTGCTTGGCGCGTATGTAGTCATAGCATGCTCCACGCTTTCCAGCATCTGTGAGCGTTTCTCCAAAAATTTAGTGATCTCCAAAATCGTTGGTATTTCACCGCTGGGTGCATGCTCCTCCCACTTTGTTTGAGTCGCCGAATCTACTCTTTGTAGTAGCATGAACACCATCCTGCCAGCAATTTGCTCGGAAGTGCCCAAAGCCTGCAGAGCACGCAGGTGAGCTTTAAGCTTATCCGAAAAAGCCCGAAGATCAGTTGCCGATGATTGCTCCACTATGTTGAGACCCAAAATCTTACTGATATGTGTCTGGAACACTAAACATTTGTTATTAAAACGCTTGTTGAGCAATTGCAAGGCGTGTACTTCGCAAATGCTGAAACTTCTCAATATTGGTCAAATCCGGGTCACTGTCAATGACGGTGGTGAACATTGACATAAAGTCTGCATATTCCGTATATCCTCCCACGAATGAGGCCAATTTAAGCTATGTAAAGCGAGATCGATGCGAACGGTCGACATGAATTACCGTTTGCTGGTTAGAGCTGTCGTCTTGGATCCGAAATGTGCACGATAAGCGCTGCTGAAGTTACCGATGAGATGTGAGCAAATGAATTGAGATCCGGAATCAAGTAGTGCGCGGTAAGGGACGAGAGATCCCGCGCGGTCCTTGACCAGTACAACTGCAGTAGCCAAAAGCACGACATCATTACTGCGATTCTAGGCCACAATTCGAATTGTTTCCGCAAGCGAGATAACAAAGATACAAATAAGTTATCAAAGTTATCGCGTAGCTCGCAAATTGCGCATAATCAAGCTCCTCCAAACTATCATGAGCAAGATTGAATGATGCTTCAATACTGCTGCACAACTTCAAGCGAACATTAATTTCATCAGCAGAAAATAATTTTAGTGTCACCGCGGGCAATGAAGCGTCCAGTTTCAAGAGAGTATTGTAAAATGATTCTGCCTCGCGATTGTAATAAATTCGCAGATTATCATTTGGGCCATTATTGCTAGGCGGCACTGTATCGGAATTATCGGTCGCCATAGCCCTTACAATACTCGAAAACACTTTAATTATCTCGGCAAAGAACAAATATATGCACTTGATAAACTTGTGGCGAAACTGTGTTAGGCAGTGTATTATATTGTCTAGGGTATGCTATGAACGAAACAGAAAGTAAATTACCGTTTGTTTTATTAGCGCGTTTAAATAAACAAATGCAAATATAATAAATACGCTTGAACAGAATTTGTTTTATTTATAACCATATTATAGAGCTTGCACTTATTACTTTACTTGTTTAAATTTAAGACAAATTTTTATATATGGTTATTGGCACAAATTGTTCATGATATTAGTTATTTAATTGTTAATAAAAATCACGTCGGGGTCCCCAAATGTTGAGTTGATAAGCCATTTTATCAACTATTAAATTTAATTAGAAAAATTAATTTAGTTTTATTTTTAAATGTATAATACATATGTATGTAGCCGATGTGCTGATGCTGCTGGCGAAAATCATGATCAAAGAAAGTTCGAACTTGAGAGCAATGTTGGTACTGCTATTGAAGAGAAATTAAACGGCTTGCGGTAAGCGCTTAGCCGAACAATTAAATTTCTTAATTTTTAATTTAATTTACATAATAATTATTTTTAGCTATTTTTATCTCCAATCGACTGCAATTAGTTGATATAATAAATAAATGAAAACTTACTGTGACTGTTTGAGTTAAGCTAGAACTTAACTTAAGAGAAAAATTCTTATACAAAAACTTTTGCGTAAAATATAAAAGAAATTTTTTAATATGGTTTTATTTAAAACTAACAAATTCTTTCTTTTTCATATTTTATAGATAAAATAAGTGATAGATATCTTTTATATGCTTTAGACAGATATTGGCATAACGGTTGCCTAAAATGTCATTGCTGTGGAGCTATGCTAGCCGACGTCGGCTCCAGTTGTTTTACTAGACGAGGTCTAATACTCTGTAAAAAGGACTATTCCAGGTATGATGAAAGCGTTGCTAATGTCAATAATTTAATTGAATCAATTTTATGTACATGAACCCAATATGAATTTTGCAGTTAGCTTATTAATTATTTTTGATCCCCTCAGTGAAGAAATCTGAAAAAAAAATATTTTCAAATGTTTCACGCCCATTTGTGACTTTAGACGCAGATTTTAAGAAAAAATGTAAAATAACTTTATTTTAAATTTAATGTAAGGCTCTGAAACTGAATGTGAAGTGGAACTTGGAATTTGGAATTTTTTTTAATGCTACTATTTTTCGAAGTTAATGGAGTATTTTCCAAAAAATGTGAGTCACATACCGTTCGGCTAAGCGCCTACCGCAAGCCGATTAATTAATATTTTAAATATTTTTAATCGACTAAAAGATAAAAGATAAATTAACACAAACATTGTACTTACATTAAATAGTAAATAAATTGAATAAATGAATTACAAACGGGATTAATGCTTTATGAAATTTATGGTTGACAAAATAGCTTGTCAGCTCGTCAGCATTTTCTATCTGTTTTCTTAGTTTATGAATTTTAATATCTTTAATTGTATTAATATGTATTAATTCATAATCGTAGGTTTTGAAGCTCTAAAGCACTTCTGGCAATTCGATTCCGTATTTAAAGTTAATGTTAACGAGTTATTAGCGACAATTTTTAAATGTGTTCCTTGTATATATATATGAAACTTTATGTATATATGTCTTCTAATTGCACAAAACCCTAAAGCACTAGTATCATAGTGCAGTACATTTTTATCTGCTCGAACTGGTGCTTGTACAAGTTTTACATTCAATGTAGGGAAATGGGTACCCAATTTTTTATGGTGAACGTGCTGTATTTTTAGATTATCGAAGTCCGATTATCCTCACATTCAAATCTATATTATTCATATTTCACATTTTTTGAGAATCTTCTCCCTATATGAGTAAATGGGGTAAAGTTTTACTTTTAGCCGTTTGACTTAGTTCAACAATCAATTTTTTTTTGTAAACCTGCTTATAAATTCGGAAATGGTGCAAATGCTAACTTTTGTCCAATTTTCTTTAAACTCAGTTACAGCACTAAATATTAAAGTTTATAAAATATGTGCTTCACATTTTTATACCCGTGCATTTTATATTATAACTTTGTCACGAAAATTGTAATCCACTGAAGAATATCCGACCCCATAAAGTATATATATTATTACAAGACGAGTTGATATATACATGCCCGACTGACCGTCTGCTTATATGCAAACTAGTCTCTCAGTTTTTGAGCTAGGGGAATGATATTTGGTATGAAGCCTTCTTTTTCCTGCAGGACAACTATATCATATAGGTCCCATAGGAACAATCGGTTCAAAAGTTTTTGTATGGAAAACTTTTTTGTTTCTCGAGGTATCTTGACTAAATTTATAAGTTATAAGTGTGATTTCTAAAAGTACACCTAATATTATTAAGATCGGATTATTATATCTTATAGTTCTCCAAGGGTATGTAAATTTCGGCGCGTGAAAGATAGCCTTTCCTTACTAGTTTTCTTAAATTCATTTTGAAATTCTTGCACCAAGACAGCGATACGGCGGGAAAAAATAATTTTTTTGGGGTAATTACAACATATTAGTTATTTCGGAAATATTTTGATTTATTGTTTTTTGAATTGCCTCAAATTTTTTTACAAAACTTTTTCCAAGCAAACATTAGTTGTCTGATTTTGATAAATCTACAGACGAAAAATGCAATCCAATTAAATATTTCAAAATTTACTAATAATGTGCACCTAGCCGGGCAACGCTTAGGCTAGTAATTTGTAATTTGAATAAACTGACATTTTAATTTTTTTTTTATTGCGATCTAGGATTTCACTTGTTTCCTCTTTTATCACATTATTATAAATCATATACATGTAACATGGTGAGATGGGACGAATGCTTCCAACATGGATGGCGATAGATCAATATATATAAGCATCATCCATATATTATAGATAGTGCATTTCATTCAACGAAAGTGTCACCTAAAAATTGAAGCGAGTGAACCCCAGGGAACGATTGCAAATGGCGGAAAGCACTTACGCTCAGTTGCGCTTTTTCCTTTTTTTAAAGGATTAGATGAAGAATGGCAGCTGATGAGGAAGTTTGTCCATTTACATGTGTGCGTGAACAATTATAATATACATTATATGTATGCAATGTACACATATAATTTATGTGATTATTGTTCATTGTACATATATAATTTATGTGATTATTGTTCACGCCCACATGTAAATGGAACAAACGGCGCGGACAACCTTCCTCATCGGCTCCCACTCTCCATCTGATCTCTTTAAAAAGAGAGAGCGTAACTGAGCGTAGTGCATGCCGCCACTTACAATCGTTCTCTCGGGTTCCCTCGCTACAATTTGTTGGGTGTCATTTTCGTTGTATGAAATGAACTACATATCTCAATACTATATGGTTAGTGATATAAGTACATATATGGAGAAATATCGATAAGCAGGGTATCGAGTAGTGAGTAGTTATAATACATACTTTTATTCATATTAATATTAAATAAAACCAAGGCTAGCAATATAACTTTACATTTGGGGGCTCGTCCAAACAAGCTCGTCTAATAATCTCTAGATTAGTTAAGTTATAAAAGTGTTTAAAAGCTGCTGAGTAAAATTGCGCATGAGTGCAAGAAACCAGAAGTCTGGAGCCAGCATGCAGACGCCATCAGGAGAAACGAGACAGCAAGCGAAAGCGAAAACAGCCGCGAAAACAGACGACTAGAAAGATTAAGCGCCAGAGAAGAGCTGGAAAAATTTTGGATATTCAGCGGCAGGCTCAATGCAGAACGACGAAAATAAAGAAATGTTGCAGTAGATCATTACGCTTTTACCATTAAAAATTTAAGCTGACGAAATTACGAAAGATGAAGGCCAATTAGCTGTGGAAACCTTTGCCAAAATAATTCCTGAGTTCGACGGAGAGAATACGGAGGTTCAAAAGTTTTCAAACTTTGAACTCAACGCTGACGCCTATGGCTTAAGCATGCGCAAACAGCTGCAGTCTCGAACTTTATAAGCAATTGAATGCCCATGCGAAACTTAAAGATAAAAGTTTTGACGAATACATGCTACAGATGAAACTTATTGCTTAATGGATGAGGAGTCAGTAATAAGATATATTATAATTGGGCTAAAGTTAAAAACTAATTTTAAATTCAACTTGTACAGATACGAATCTTTCAAAAAATTTAAAGAAAAATATGAAGTATACGCAAGTATTGTGGAAACTGAAAATCCAAACTACGAGAAAAAAGAATTTCAGCCCATTTTAAAGTTCTAACAAGAATATAAATGTTAAAAGTGAGAAAAAGCGGCATTGTTTTAATTGTGGTTCATATGCGCAAAGACTTCAAAGCAGAAATGAAATGCTACCGCTGCAATGAAAGTGAACATTGAATTAAAGAATGTAAGTCGCCAGCTGGTGTAAATGTTGTATATGAAGCTAAGCGTTTTAATACGCTGTTAATTAGGAATGTGGCATTAGAAGCACTTGTGGATGCTGGATTGGACATATCAACTTTTAAGAAATCAGGGTTCGATAAGATCAAGGGTGGCAATTGCGGAAAAGTGTATCTACTCTAAGAGGGTTCGGCCCGAGCATAGTGCGTCCAGCTCTTCGCTGATGTGGAAATAGATAACATGCGGCTTACCCACATATTCATATTCCGCCGCAGTTTAGAGATGCTGTGAAAACCATGATGCGCGAATTCAACAATTCTGAGAAAACGAAGAACACGGTTCAACTCAAAATCGTACTAGATGGGAATATCCTAATATCCTACAGGCATACACCAAGCCGAATCATTTTCAACGAAGCCAAAGCAGTAAAACAACAGGTGGCTTGACACAGGCATAGTTCAACGATCATCATCAAACTTCGCTAGTCGTTTGGTTATTGTAAAAAAAGAAAAAGGATGGTGCAAATCGAGTTTGTGTGGACTTCCGCCAGGTGTCGCTTCCTGCAGACGAAAATTCATATGGTAGAAGCTGAATACATAAAACCTGGAATGAAGAAGACCAAAGCGATCAGCAAGTTCCAGGAGCCGAAGAACGTCAAGGCTGTGGAGTCATTTTTGGGGATTTTTGATTATTCCAAAAAATTGTCTTACGAAACGATGTACCAGGCGTTCCAACTATTAAAGGGAAAGGCATTTGTTAAAGAACCATTATTGCGACCAATACAAGATGCAAAAACGGAGCTTCATACAAATACATTTAAAGATGGATTTGCGGCTGCATTGCTGCAATTGAATGAAGGTCATCTGAATCCTGTTTTCTACTGTTAGTTCAAGAGGCCAATGTATCTTCTTGGCATGCAAAAAGTTTTGCCAATACATACTGGGTATACTATTTACGCTGATAACAGGTTGTGCGGCTTTCAAGCATACACTTACCAAGAAGGAAGTACCACAAGAGGTAGCCGAGTGGGTCCTATACTTGAGGACTATTACTTTAAGGAAACATGTAGACTGCTTCAGTCACTATCCGCAGCAAATCATAGTGATTTCATCAGAGGTATCAGCTAGAATTAGGAAAGCGCAACAAGAAGATAAAACTGATTTTCGAAATTCGCAATAACCGGCCGTATGAACATTTCAAGGTCAAATTAGGTTTGCTGTTCAAGTCGGTGAAGTTGCCAATTACTATTACGATAATGAGATCATGCAGCTGTTAGAAAAGGAGATGTGGGGCACGAAATTCAGAACGCACAGTATAAATATAAGCACCATAAAGCCGCAAATGGAGAAAGTTGGTTAGCGAACACCGTAAAAGATCACAAAAGTCAAGAGAAAGAGGAGGAACTAAATTCGTCAATATGCAGATGTTGAAGAACTAAACAATCCCGCAACAAGCTGCGACCACATGAACCACAAGTGGTCATCGGAAGCCGAGGACTAATCAAGTTGCCCGAATGTAACATGGTAAGATGTTATGGTATATGTATATGGATTATATGGAGAAGTATCGACAAAACAGGATATCGAATAGTGAGTAGTCGGCAGTCAGAAGTGGTCGGTCAGCAGTCGGACGTTTTTCAGTCGTCGTCCGCCGTGAAGAGCCAATTAGAAATTAGTCGTGCAGTTATATTATATTTATAATACATACTTTGGTTCATATTAATTTTAAATAAAACAAAGGTTAAATAAAAATAAGGTTACATGCATACGTATATATTTTCATTTAATAAAAGGAAGACCGGGTTGTTTACAAACTGTGACGCCATTGTCAAGGATTTTATCTTAATTTAATTTAAAAATGTTAACTTATGTATTTCTTTTTCAGTATGTTTGGTAGCTCAGGCGTTTGCTCTGGATGTGGGGAAACTATACCCCCAAGTGAAATGGTTGCAAAAGCTCTTACTGGAATAAATAATATCGATTTACAAAATCAACAAAAGCAAATTATAAATTGTGTATTTCATCTTAGATGCTTCAGTTGTGCAAAATGCGGTTCTAATTTGCGTCCTGGTGATAGGTAAGCTTATTTTTTTGTTTTAAATAGTTAATATTCTTGTTGTTAAAAGAAAAAAAAGAATTAAATATTTAGTAAACTTTTTTTATACATAATTAATTTTGATTTTTCGATTTTTTAACATTTCTTTTTTTGTCGTTTTTATACTAAAGCTATTTGCTCTTCACTTACATTTTTTAATTAATTAATCAATTTATTTATTTAAAGTCGACTAATAGCAGACACAAGTAAAAATATGAAGTATAATTATTACAATATAATAAATTCCATTATATTGAAATTCTAAGTATTAGAATTTAAAATTAAGATTTTAGACTGCAGCTTTAAAACATAAAATAAAAAGAAATACTAATCTAGTAAGGAAAGGTTATCTTCGGCGCGACGAAGATTACATAGCCTTGCAGAGCTATATAATATAATAATGATTATTAATGATTCATAATTTTTGGTATACGTTTAGTTTATTAAATATATGAAGTGGGAGATGGCTTCTTCCACATTTCGTGGCAAAGTTACAATTCCCTCTGCAAGGGTATAAATATAAGGGTGGAGAAAAATTATGAAAAATATAGTAAGGAAAGGCTATCTTCAGCGTGCCGAAGATAACATACCCTTGCAGAGTTATATGATATAGTAATCCAATCTTAAAGATTATAGGTGTGCGTTCAGAAATCACTTTTTCCGTATAACTTGTAAGTTTAATTAAGATACGTTGAACAAAATTTTTCCTCTCAACAGCTTTTGAAGCGATTGCTTCTATTGGAGCTTTATGATATAGTTGTCTGATTCTGCCGGTTCTAACATATGTTCTGCCTGCACCAAAAAGAAGGCCCTATACTAAATTTCATTCACCTACCTCAAAATCTGAGAGACTAGTTTGTATATAAATATAAATAATATAAATAAATCATAAATATAACTAACGATAAAATATAAGTTGAAAAAAAATTAATCTTGGAAAAATGTTTTTAAAAAAGCAGTTACTACAATCATCAATGGTCGGGGCTTTTTCCAGAGAAAGGAAATAGAGAGATCAGTCGTGAATATGCTGTAAAATTCATTACAATTTGTGCACAATAGACACAAGCAATTTCTCGTACTTGCGAAACATAAAGTATAAAGTATTGTGGTATTGAAGGGTTCGTTAAATTTATTGGACCAAAATTTAATAAATCCCAAAACATTTAACTTTTTTGGTTTAAGTAAAGTTTTAAAACCAAATTTAGAATTTTGATGCAACCACTCCAAGTTGTTCAACGATTCATAAGCGTTGTAACGGTAAATTGTGAGCATATAAGCTACTATGTACGGAGTAATTTACTTAGTCATAAACAAGCATTTAGAAATACTTAAATGAAACTGGTTAGCCCGTCACCTTGGTCATCTTACAGATAAGAACATTAAGTTACACAATACGGCTTAGAAAGTTCAGATCTCAACAAATAGGAAAAAAGGGGAAATCCAAATCAAGACTATGGGAATTCCAATCCAATATAGCTTGAAGATTAGAAGATCGTGAGTTCAAAGTCAAATATATAACATCTGATTGCATTTTCTTAATGAATGCATCATTCAGTGATGGGCAAATGCTGACCTTGTAAAATAAGCGTCTCTGCAATTCTTCAGTAATTCGATATGAGCTTACCTCTTTTTTAACTATTGGAATAACAGACGATTCTTTCCAAAAAGTTAAAAGGACTCCACAATCAAGAGATAGGATTAAAAAGTTTGAGTAAAGGAAAGAAGAGAGAGAGTCCAGCATTATTCTCTAAGGACACAAGTTTTATAAAATAAGTTGATTGACCATTGAAAAATTACCTTTGCGGAAGGAACAGCGAGGCTTAGTTAATTTTTTGTATTCAAAGGATAAAGTAAATCTTCAGGCTTTACTAATAGGCAAGCTCTTGACAGGTACTTGTGCAATCGTTGACAAACATTAGATCAAGTATTCTATTAGAATTATTTAGAAGAGAATCTTAAATGTCGTGTGTGTCGTTAATGCTCTTTTTGCATCACGAAGCATGTTAAGGTAATTTAATTATGAGTGTTATTATTGTTTTGCGCCAGGCGCTTAGCCCCCGTTGGAAGAGAGAGACTTTCAACATATGACTTTTGTCAGCAAACACGATTTGGCTACTGCTCTTATGGTAATTCGTGCAACAGTGTTCAGCTCAGCCAACTTGGCTTGAGAGGAGATAAGCTTTTATTTTTCACCACCATGTCGCCCACTCCAGGTTATGAGTTCTGCACTTCGCTCGCTTGAATAAAAGTGTTAGATATTCTTCTCACCAGCTTGTCCAGAACTGAGCTTGTCCAAAACAGAGCGATCCAAAATGCGTAAAGTGCCTTTATCTACTCATTGTTCAGTAACAGTCGCTTCAATTCTGCTAACTCGTACATTGCTCCAAGTTTTTTGAGAAACAAAGCTGTCGATACGTCATGTAATAGACAGAGGTGAACTGTCTTTGTGGCAAAGCAGAGAAACAGGCATGTGCAGCACTTCGATGGAGCTCGAACTTTTATGATAAATCAGGTTACAGTGATCATAAAACAATAGGAAGTGTTACCCTTTGGCAAGTCGGCCATGATATGCTCAAGTAGACGTGGTCTGTCACAGCAATTGAGAACAGATATTAGCGTCTTAACACCACCAACCGGGTAATATTGCTGCCGAATGGTAGCAAGTAATTTTAGAAGTCCAGAATACAAATTGTAATAAAAAATAAAATTCCCGAAAAAATGATCGCTAATTGGTCTAAAAATGGCGCAAAAGATGAGGTTGGGCTTGAAGATGGAACAGTTTCTCTGTCGAATAGCACACGGCAACGCTAGCCGGCGACAGCCCCAACAACACACCGACCGCACAATCCAACCAACTATTACATCACAGCGCGGCCTCTATATCTACATCTTCCCCTACTCAAACTTTTTAACTTATCTCTTGATTCCGCTGTTTTTCCATGTCTTTGGAAGGAATCATATATTATCCCAATTCACAAAAAGGGAAAAACCGATATATCGAATTACAGAGGAATTGCAAAGTTGTCTGCAATCCCAAAATTATTCGAAAAAATTGTACCATCAACTTTGCAGCACCTCTGTAAGTCGATAATTTCCCCTTTTCAACATGGCTTTATTAAGAGTCGGTCTACCACGACTAATCTGCTTGAATTCACATCATTGGTGAATGATGCATTCCTAAATAGAATGCAAACAGATGTCATTTATACTGATTTCAGTAAAGCATTTGACTCTGTAAATCATGATCTTTTAATCTTCAAGCTAGATCGAATTGGATTCCCCCCCACACTTCTGACTTGGATTTCCTCTTATTTAAAAAACAGAACCCAAAGAGTTCTGTTGAGATCCGAAATTTCTAAACCCGTAGTTGTTACTTTGGGCGTGCCGCAAGGTAGTCATCTTGGTCCATTATTTTTCACATTATTTATTAATAACCTGCCATCTATTTTGTCCCACTCACGCATCCTTATGTATGCTGATGATGTGAAACTTATTCTTTCTTACAACGATCCTTCTAAATATATTTGTCTGCAAGATGACTGTAACTCCATGCATCTTTGGTGTCAGGCTAATAGGTTGCATTTAAATATTTCTAAATGCTTGTTTATGACTTTTAGTCGAATTACTCCACACTTAGTCACGTATACGCTTGACAACAAAGCCAAGGGTGTCCTTGGATTCATTAAACGTTGGTCCAAGGAGTTTAATGATCCCTTTGTTACCAAAATCCTTTATACTTCTCTAGTTCGCCCCATACTAGAATATTGTTCATGTGTTTGGAGTCCTCAATATGGAATCCATCAAGTTCGTATTGAATCCGTTCAGAAGCAATTCCTCCTCTTTGCCCTTCGTGGCTTAAACTGGGATCCCGATCGCCGTCTTCCACCGTACTCTGATAGGCTTTTACTCATTGATCTCCCTTCATTAACTAACCGTAGAACTATCCTTGGTATTATTTTTCTTCATAAATTAATTATCGGTGACATTAGCTCTCCTTTTCTATTATCTCGTCTTAACTTTCATGTTCCTCATAGACTAACAAGAAATTATTATCCCTTATTTTTATCTAATTGCACAACTGACTATGCGTTGCACAATCTATTTCGTGTGCTGTGCTCCAATTACAACAAATTTTATCACGTTATCTCTTTAGAACTCTCTCTCATATCTAAAATCTGCTCTTCTGTTCTATCTTCGGGAGAACCCCAATCATTGATTGGTTGACGTGGTTGCTGCCTTGGCAACACTGCTTCTTTTTTTGGTTGGTGTTTTCCTGAATTGTCCTCTTTTCTCTCTGTTTTTCTTTATTATAATTTAATACATCACTAAAAAAGTCCGGATACCTACCGAGAATCCGCTCAAAATCTCGATATTCTGATTATTTCTGTGGATCTTCAAAATCAATACTCGATTGATTTTTGATATATTTTTGTAATGTAGAAATGGATGTAGTTCTTTGTCGGGTATATGCATTATAATTATTAATTATTTTCGCCACAGCAATGGCTTGGCTTGAACGCGATACATTGACGCATCTGCTCCATCTACTATGGATCCTAGGTTCGATCAAACTGGGGCACACGGTCACATTGTTTATTATGTATGTCCATGTGATGTGTTATCTTACTTTATTACTCTCTTTCTTTCTATCCTTTTGTCTATTCTGGTCTATTTTCATTCTATTTTCAACAATCTTTATATTTCTTTTTCGCCTTTTTTCCTGGTCTGATTGGGTTTTTTGCCTGGGTTTTCCCCATCAATTTTAATCTTACTTGTAAATTTTAATTTAATTAATTTCCAAATTTTAATTTAATTTATATAATAATTATATTTATCTTTTGTAATCCTTTAATCGACTGCAATTAGTCGATTTATTAATAAATAATAAATAAAAATAATAATAAATAAAGTCATTTGGGAAAAGCTTAGTCATTTTTTTATCAGAATTATACATCTTAGAGAAGTTAAAAAGAATAAAGTTTTCTAATGCGTAATGTATACTTGGGTTAGGTTTAAGTAGAGAGAGCGTAGAAAAAATGATGGCACAAACAAATAGCCGTTAGGATCGAAGAATGCTTCAGAAGACTGGGCAAAGCAAACAATGCTTGATTAGCTTAGAGCAACAAAAACAACCAAAACCGAATTTGATGGGGCGAATGGATTGAGCAGTACACAAAGAGAATTCAGAAGAACACACGAGCAAAACGGCAATATGTACGAAGATGAAATTTAACCGCAAGTTTTATGGCATACTGAAAATTTGCCCTAGTGGAAAATTTCACTCCAACTGGGGGGAAATGGGGAAAAACTGTTATATGACCTTTGTTATCCGATCAGCTTCAAATTCATTTTCGAATAACAATATTTTTTTTCTATTTTGTTTATTCAAGTATTCATATTCTTTATTATATATGATTACAAACCACCATGGAGTGTGAGAACTCGATGATAACTCATATAAAACACCACCGGTAACTGACAAAGTTCTTTATTCGTATAGTAGGTATAGAAAGCTGAGGTACTTTTCAGAGTTGAGGATTCCCTATGAAGAATTTAAAAATAGCTGGCATTGATAATATCCCTCACTTTTTTATTGGATTTGTCTGAGACGACTTCCACCTCCATTTGAGTGGTTAAATCGGCAAAGATTTCATCTAGATTAAGAGTTTCAATGTCATCAAAGAGGACCATCAACATAATTAAGGTTAACTTATGCTAACGGAAGCGTTTTACGGCAAGTACAGCAGCATTCAAACCCTTCACTTCAGTTTGAAATATAATAATACAAGAAACTAGTAGTAATACTACATCTTGGAAATGAAGTCAATTTCAGGTTGCCTATTTCCAGTGGCAAGATTAGTTGAGTACGGTCTAAGAAATATATTTAGATCGAAGGAATAATTTGACTTTGATCAGTACATTAGAGCTGCAATGCTAAAAACAATTAACGAACCACTTCAATATATATATATATATATATATATATATATATATATATTTATATATATATATTTATATATATATATGTATTTTTTTTTTATACCCTTGCAGAAAGCAGAACATATGTCGGAACCGGCCGGATCGTAAAACTATGTCATATAGCTCTCAACAAGGAATAATCTGTTCAAAAGTTGTTGTAAAGAAAACTTTTTTGATTTTATTAAACTTACAAATTATACGGGAAAGTGCGGTTTCTAAACGCACACCCAAAATCATTAAGATCGAATTACTATCATATAGCTCTGCAAGGACATGTAATTTTCGGTACAGTCACTAGCGCTACAATAAATCGATATCGATATTTTTTATTGTTGCTGCAGTATTTACAGACCCGAAAAGGTACTAAACTGTATAAGTTTCCACAAAATTATAGTATATATTCAATTCGCAGTAACTAACAAGTACTAAATCATCGTTCTATGGTTAGTTAAAGAAGGAAGATCAGAGAGCAAAAGCTTATTAAAGTACAATGATAGACGGCTATTGAAGGGGTCGGTAAATTCCTAGGACCAACGTTTAATAAATTCAAGAACACCCTTGGCTTATTTAAAGAAAAGGTATGAAGATTAAAACTAAGTATCTAATGATCTTCTTCAGTCGATTTACTTTGGAATGGTATGTTATCAATCGTATATGTGCTTTGGCTTGTTAGCCTGACACCAAAGTTGCAGACATTTTAGGTCATCTTGCAGGCAAGTATTGTTAGAAGGATCTTACTGTGGCAACATAGATGGCAGGTCATTTTAGAATAATATTGCTGTACACCCGAAGTAAAAAATGCGGACAAATCGATCTCTCTTGAAGATTAGAAGATCATGATTAACAGGGTCATGATTTACTGAAATCAGTATAAATGCCATCTGTTCGCATTTTTCTAAGGAATAAAACATTAACAAACTTTGTGCGTCAAGCAAATTGGTCGTGATAGACCGGTTCTTAATAAAACATGCTGATAAGGGGAAATGATCGAATTACAGAGATGTTGCAGAGTTAAAGTATCAAATCAAAAATCATTAAGAGTGGATTTCTATATCATATAGCTCCCATAGGAACAATTGGTTCAAAAGCTTTTGTATGGAAAACTTTTTTGTTTCTTGAGGTATCTTAATGAAATTTACAAGCTACTTGAAAGATTATGTTTTCTAATTACACACCAAGATCCCAAATTTGGGTCATAAATAAATGGAACTGATTATGAAGGAACGCTAATTTTGAAGGATCGTATTTCCATAGGTTCAGAGAATGATTCCGATATATGCAGCAATAGAATTTGTGGTATCATTGTGATACATAGAAAGTAAATAGAAAGTAGGGTAGTTGGGGCGGCCGAGAAGTGAGAACCGGACCGTTCTATCTGTGGCTGCAAAATCCAAAATTTATACACCATCTCACATAATTTCTAAAATTTAACTGAATCCTAATTTTTCCTTATTATTAAAGGCAGCAAAAGGCGTTGAATATACCTTTCCAGGTTTTCATGTTAATAACCTAAACTAAAAATGTATAGTATATATTTTCGTGATTGGGGTCAAATTTAAATTCAAAAGATTTTTCAAAAAATAATAACTAATATTTAACTAATTTTTTTCACATTTTGAATTTATACATATATGTGATTTTCTATATAAATTTAATACAAAAAATATTTTTTACCCTTTATATTTTGTATTTTAAGGTACACAATGTTGGGAGCTAGCCTGGTTTGTGAACAAGATTGGCATAAATTACTTAAAAATCCTTCAAACTCTAATGGAACATTAGCACAACGGAAAGGAAAAGTCGGAAGACCACGAAGATCAAAGGACTAATTTAATTACATATTTTAAATAAAATAAATATTAGACCATAATTCATTATTTGTATTTCTATATTTTAACATTTGATCTAATTAAAAAAATATTAAAATTTATTTTTCAATCGTCTGGAATCATATTCCTATTAATATTATTATACACTTGCTAAGTGTATTAAAACTTTGTCACGAAACTTGTAATGCATGGAAGGAAGCAAATGCGATCACAAAAGCATATACATATATATATTGATAAGGACGAACTAGTCTCTCATTTTTTGTTCTAAACAAATACAATTTTGTGTTTAGCTTTTAGGCAGCACATATGTCCGAACCGCCTAGATGGGATAGCTATAGAAAAGAACCTTATGTGCGCTTAAACTAATTATACATAAATAAGAACTAAAATAATGACTATAATACAAATAGTGATATTTACAATACATATAACGATTACTCTGATACTACAAATTTAAATTACTTTTTCTTAAGACAGGACTTTTCCTTTTATTGTTCATAAGACGTACAAGTAAGACATCTCTAATCTTGGGACTCCGCGCTCCCTTTCAATGCCCCTCGCATGTACTATGCCGCGTTGTACATTCATCTTTGCTCTGAACCACTCTACTTTTGACCGCTCGGAAGATTTATCTGCGTCTACAATAACCCTCAACAACCTGTCCTCCAGATGTCAGCTTCCCATTTGATATACCTGAGGAGTAATTAACTGCTTCATCTGTCAAAATTATTTAGGCGAAGTTTATTACCCGATGAGCTCCGGATTTTTCAAACTGACTCTTTGTCCAAACAACTCTCTCTGGCTTAAGGATCCGATTTAGAAGGAATGAGCTGCTTCCCTGGTTTGGGTATCATTGTGATGAGGGCGATGTTCGGACTTTCAAACGAATTTTCTAAGTACCTAAGCAATAAGTCTGGCGACAGGTTAAAAGGCTAAATATGTCTTTCAAACTCTGAGCAAATGTTTTTGCTTCTTCAAACCTGTATAACACCAATAGCTTGCAGGTTTCTTCTGCTTCTGGAGAAGCTTAACTTTTAAAACGACGGGTAAGTTTCCAAAAAGGGTATTTGGAATTGCTTCGAGGCTTGCGCTATCTTAAATCAATTCCACTATCCAGCTGCATCTAAACCTATCGACAGTTGAGGCTGGAGAGGAGAGTATCTGATGCTTATGAGATTTAATTTGAAGGTCTTGAAAGAGCTCAAAGGACATTTTTACGGTGAGCCAGTTGCTTGGTATTAAGTTGTAAACGATGAATTACAGTGCAAAACGGATAAGTTAAGTGTTATACAAGTAGAGTGTTGGATCACCAGACGTTGCCCCACTATCTGTGCTTTGCATTGAAGTCACCAATTGCTTGGAATTTATCTCCCAGGCAAATAAGAATTCATTAGACCTTACCCGTGGACCAGGATTCGTTAAAGGGAAGATATATTGTTACAAATGTAAATTATCCACCGCCTTTTAATGCAGAATATGCATTATCTTCAAAATATTTCATTTCCATTTCCGTTTATTGGAGTACAACATCTTGATTTTGCTATAGTATATGTTGCCCCACAGTAGTTGTAGTACTACAGGTAGATGTCACTACCGAGTTGTGGCAGCTGTTTTCCAATTGTGAGATTAAAGTTTGAGCACTATTTACTAAATAATGAGAATTTTTGAATTGTTTACTATAAACGATCTTTCACTGTTAGCCTGATAAGCGAGCTTTTTATAGGAATTGTTTATTTTATTTTCTTTAATCTGTATTAAGGTTCCCGTCTGGCTTCCTGACCAGTTTCAGGCTTAGATATTTCGCAGATGGCTTGAAGGTGATTGGTATTCCATTTTATTTTGGTGGGCTTAGACGGCGTATTTTGTAATATCTAAAAGGCGGAGTGCCTCTTCTGGCGAAGTGCCTCTACTGACAAGCCGAGAGACTGTTGACAAACAGTGATGATGACCCCTAGGTCCATCAATGCGCCCGTAAGTGTATTATAGGCTCCTTTTGGGTATAGAAAAGCTACGAAAGACGAAACAATTCCCTTAACTGAAGAGATTATTCGATTGGACTGGCCAGTGTATTTGCTTTCCCTACTAGTTTATTTGAAAATATATATAGTCTTTTTCCCCATACAAAATCCGACATTTTCTAACTTTGGGGGCCGCTGCAGCTAGCAGCTAACCACACCGACAGCTGACCACACCAGCAGTTCACCACACCAACAGCAGACCACCAGCTGGATATAGCCGTGTTCGTCTGTCCGTCCGTCTTTCGATCCTTCCACCTGTCCGTCGGTTTTTATGTCAGTTCTTGTTTATACATACAAGTACATCATATAGCTCCCAAGGGAATAATCTGTTTAAATATTGTTGTATGGAAAACTTTTTCCTTTTTTTAAGTATCTGAATGAAATTTAGAAGTTAGTTGAATAAGTGAGATTTGTTAATCGCTGAGATCGGGTTACCATATCTAATAGCTTCTATAGTGACAATCGGTTCTAAAATTGTTGTATGGAAATCGTTTTGTTTTTAGAAATTAATGAAATTTTTAAGTTCGAAGAAAAAGTGAGATTTCTAAATGCACAACGAAAAACATAAAATATCACTTTTTCATCTAACTAGCTTATACTAAAATTGATCTTCATGGTACTGGACGTCGTCATCATATTGAAATTGATCACCTTGGCTCAGGTCGTTTTGTTTATAGTATTGCTCTGTCTCGTCTGCATAATTTACTTGTTGATGACTCTTGTCAATTTACATACATGACTGTCCGCTGCCTTCTTTGAAATGCTTATGTGGCACTTGTGTTTCTGTAGGTGCAGATTGTAATTTCGGGTGTCGTTTTGATAATTATTGCTATTGTTAGGTAAAATTTCCACAAAAAATTCAATAACTTATTTTTTAGATTTACATCAATGATGACCTCTAAAACGTAATTCATTGGTTGAAAATAGGAATTTACCTTTATCCTTTAACATTGAACCCCCACTTTTAGTCCTTGAGGACACGTTTTCTGAAAAATTCCAAACACGTATATTTGAGATTTGAATGTTAAAATTTAAAACTGAATTTGAAACCGCTCGGATAAAAATTACACTTTTCCCCATATAAACTCTGACTCTCAATTTCCAACCTTCGAGGCCAATATTCCAAAAAATGATAAAATTGTATATTTAAGATTTGAAGGTACAGCTCGGAAACTGAATTTGATCGATTAACAATGAGAATTTACCCCATTTAACATTGATCCTCTGTTTTCTGATCATGGGGACAGATTTTCAAAATATTTATAATACGTATATTTTAGATTTTCATTGAAATAGAATTTAAAACCGATCGGTAAAAAAATTTGACTTTACCCCATTAACCACCCACAAACAAATACATAGTCCGCCCATGAATTGCAAATACATAAATAAGCAAATGCTACGCTTTACATCTGAACATAGGAGTTGATTAATGATAACGGAGAAAGAAAACACCGTTAGAAGGAGACCAAGAGGCAGGAGAAATTTAGCCCTACCCAAGACAGGAATATTGTCGCTGACTGAGAAGTCTTGAAAGAGCCATTGAGCCATTGTACCGTCATTACTGCATCCTGCAAGCAAATCGAAAGTTATAGAAAACTTGTCATGCCACAGTACCGTCTTACAACGATACAGCATAGCCAGGCAGGGGTTATAAAAAAACAAATACAACGCCGGACAGATCAGAAGTGTCCAGTATCGAGTGCTGGTATTATAAAATGATACAATGAGGATGCAAGGAAAATTCAAGGATGGACTATAGATAATACAAGGATACATTCCACAAGGTTAATACCAGGATATGGTAAGGACAAATATCAAGGACATTGAGTAGTAACGCAGTATCAGGAATTTGCTGGTGAGATCAAAGCTAAATACGAATATCGTTTAAGCTTTGCAGGTATTAGCAAAGTAAACATCTGAGAAACACAGGTTGAAAACAATCCACACCACATTGAAGGCAAACGTCTTTCGAGGATGCAGCATCACCACCGCGAGAAAGGCCATCAAACGCTATAACAAGCGACTACAGCAAAGTCGCGAACTAAGTGCGCGAAGTGGGGGAAAAGCTCTTGAAGCAAGTTGAATAGTCGGCCAAAAGAATGGTTTTAAAATGATTGTTGAGTTTGCCCACTATATTTTCTGCAGCTTGTCAGATATGCGCGCATAGTAAGAGAGTAAAATCGATGATTGGAGTTATGAAAAAGGTCATCATACTGCGCTCGCCGTCACCGTCTGCGCTTACTGTTGTCACTTGCTGTAAAATCCGTTAATTCTAATGGATGTGTCTTTTACGTCTGAAATTTCGTATAAGTTAACGGCTTAACATGAACATTTTGCAACACATTAGAATTTCGGCCGGTTCCGACATATGTTCTGACTGCAGCAAGAAGAAGGGTCCATACAAAACTGAGGGACTAGAACAGACGGACAGATGGAGCATACGGGCAGACGGACTTAACTATATCAACTCGTGTCGTCGTGTTAATCAATAATATACATACTTTATGGGGTCTGAGATAGCTCCTTCAATGCATTACACATTTCGTGACAAAGATATAACGCCCTCTGCAAGGGTATAACAAATACAATGATCACACAAAATGATCATACTAGGTGATTCTATCAGTTCATCATATCAGATGATCATATCCGATCATTATACCAGAGATGATCATAGCAGTTCATCATACCAGATGATCATTCTAGTTAATCATACCAGATGATCATTCCAGTTAATCATACCAGATGAGCTTAACCGTTCATCATTCCAGATTAACTTTACCTTTTATCGTACCAGATGCTCATTCCAGTTCATCATACCTCATGATCACACTAGTTCAACATACCAGATGATCACTCCAGGATTTTTTTTTATTCTGGGATACCATTTCTACAACTGAAGCTATTTGACAAAGTTACACAGATTCTAACTGATGAGCAGGTGAACAAAATTAATAGCAAGGGAAAGAAACTTTTGATCCAGGTAGACTCGTTCAAATTCTTGTAACTATGGATGTATTTGTGAGATCGTAGATATTTATATCTTGTTGAACTCGAGACAAAGGGAACTATTGATTGCCAAAAAAAATTGAATGTCAATATTTAAAACAGAAATCACGTTTGTTTTCTGAAAAATGGCTTCCCTCAAAAATGCAATTCTTGCATTGCAGAACTAATTCTGTGATTTTCCACGAATCCTAAATGATATACCTTCCTAGGTCTGAATCCATCTGATTCTGGGATTTTCTACGGGCCGTAAGCTGTGTTCCATTTTTCAATCTGACGCCATTTGATAAAGTTAAACAGATTGTAAGTGAGAAGCAGGTGAATAAAATTAATAGTGAAAAAAACTTTTTACATTTAATTGAAAAAAATTTGCCCTCTGAAATCAAAATATTTTGATTTCACATATTCTGCAGAAGTCCACGAGTCCTAAATGGTACGCCGTTTCTAAATCTGACGTCATTTATGGAAGTTACATGGGTTAAAAGTCGAAAATTTGAGAAAAATTCGGATTTGAAATTTTTTAAGGGGTTGCATCGCATTTTTTTGAAAACAATTTGTTTGCTTTGAAATCCAAAAATTTGGATTGCAACATATTCTGCAGACTTCCTCGAGTCCTAAATGGAATTCCTATTCCAGATCTGACGTCATTTAAGGAACTTACAAGGGTTCAAAGTCGAAAATTTGGCAAAAATTCAGATATTATAATTTTTAAGGGTTCAAAGTCGAAAGTTTGACATAAATTCAGATTTGAAATTTTTTAAGGGGTTGCATTGCATTTTTTTGCAAACAATTTGTTTGCTCTGAAATCCAAAAATTTGGATTGCAACATATTCTGCAGACTTCCTCGAGTCCTAACTGGTATTACTTTTCCCGATCTGACGACATTTACGGAAGTTACAAAGCAAAAATTCGGATATTATAATTTTTAAGGGTTCAAAGTCGAAAATTTGACATAAATTCGGATTTGAAATTTTTTAAGGGGATGCATCGCATTTTTTGGAAAAAAAATGTTTTCCTTAGGAAATCAAAAAATTTTGATTGCAACATATTCTGCAGACTTTCACAAGTAATAAAATGTAATCCTTTTCCAGATCTGACGTCATTTACGGAAGTTGCAACGGTTCAAAGTCGAAAATTTGACAAAAATTCGGATTTTTAATTTTTTAAGGGGTTGCATCGCATTTTTTTGAAAAAAAAAATATTTTCCTTTGGGAATCAAAAAATTTTGATTGCAACATATTTTGCAGACTTCCACAAGTAATAAATGGTATTCCTTTTCCAGATCTGACGTCATTTACCGAAGTTACAAGGGTTCAAAGTCGAAAATTTGGCAAAAATTCAGATTTTATAATTTTTAAATGTTCAAAGTCGAAAGTTTGACATAAATTCAGATTTGAAATTTTTTGAGGGGTTGCATCGCATTTTTTGCAAACAATTTGTTTGCTCTGAAATCCAAAAATTTGGATTGCAACATATTCTGCAGACTTCCTCGAGTCCTAACTGGTATTCCTTTTCCCGATCTGACGTCATTAACGAAAGTTACAAGGGTTCAAAGTAGAAAAATTTGGATATAAAATTTTTTACGGGGTAGAATCGCATTTATTTGCAAACAATTTGCTTCCTCTGAAATCAAAAAATGTGGATTGCAACATATTTTGCAGACTTCCACAAGTCCTAAATGGTAATCCTTTTCTAGATCTAACGTCATTTACGGAAGTTACAAGGGTTCAAAGTCGAAAATTTGAGAAAAATTCGGATTTGAAATTTTTTAAGGAGTAGCACGGAATTTTTTTTGAAAACAAATGTTTTCTTTTGAAATCAAAAAATTTTGATTGCAACATATTCTGCAGACTTCCACGAGTCCTAAATGGAATTCCTTTTCCAGATCTGACGTCATTTACGGAAGTTACAAAGGTTCAAAGTAGAAAATTTGGCAAAAATTCGGATATTATAATTTTTAAGGTTTCAAAGTCGAAAATTTGACATAAATTCGGATTTGAAATTTTTTAAGGGGGTTGCTTCGCATTTTTTTAAAAAAAAAAAGTTTTCCTTAGGAAATCAAAAAATTTTGATTGCACCATATTCTGCAGACTTCCACAAGTAATAAATGGTATTCCTTTTCCAGATCTGACGTCATTTACGGAAGTTACAAGGGTTCAATGTCTAAATTTGACATAAATTCGGATTTGAAATTTTTTAAGGGGTTGCATCGCATTGTTCTGAAAAAAAATGGTTTTCTTTTGAAATCAAAAAATTTTGATTGCAACATATTCTGCAGACTTCCACAAGTAATAAATGGTATTCCTTTTCTAGATCTGACGTCATTTACGGAAGTCACAAAGTTTCAAAGTAGAAAATTTGGCAAAAATTCGGATATTATAATTTTTAAGGTTTCAAAGTCGAAAATTTGACATAAATTCGGATTTGAAATTTTTTAAGGGGGTTGCATCGCATTTTTTAAAAAAAAAAAGTTTTTCTTAGGAAATAAAAAATTTTGATTGCAACATATTCTGCAGACTTCCACAAGTAATAAATGGTATTCCTTTTCCAGATCTGACGTCATTTACGGAAGTTACAAGGGTTCAAAGTCGACAATTTGGCAAAAATTCGGATATTATAATTTTTAAGGTTTCAAAGTCGAAAATTTGACATAAATTCAGATTTGAAATTTTTAAAGGGGTTGCATCGCATTTTTTTGAAAAAAAAATCGTTTTCCTTAAGAAATCAAAAAAATTTGATTGCAACATATTCTTACAGGAGTCCTAATTGGTATTCCTTTTCCAGATCTGACGTCATTTACGGAAGTTACAAGGGTACAATGTCGAAAATTTGCCATAAATTCGGATTTGACATTTTTAAGGGGTAGCATCGGATTTTTTCAAAAAATAAATTTTTTCCTTTGAAATCAAAAAATTTTGATTGCAACATATTCTGCAGACTTCCACAAGTAATAAATTGTATTCCTTTTCCAGATCTGACGTCATTTACGGAAGTTACAAGGGATCAAAGTAGAAAAATTGGCAAAAATTCGGATATTATAATTTTTAAGGGTTCAAAGTCGAAAATTTGACATAAATTCGGATTTGAAATTTTTTAAGGGGTTGCATCGCATTTTTTTGAAAAAAAAATGTTTTCCTTAGGAAATCAAAAAATTTTGATTGCAACATATTCTGCAGACTTCCACAAGTAATAAATGGTATTCCTTTTCCAGATCTGACGTCATTTACGGAAGTTACAAGGGTTCAAAATCGAAAATTTGTCATAAATTCGGATTTGAAATTTTTTAAGAGGTTGCATCGCATTGTTTTGAAAAAAAAATGTTTTCTTTTGAAATCAAAAAATTTTGATTGCAACATATTCTGCAGACTTCCACAAGTAATAAATGGTATTCCTTTTCCAGATCTGACGTCATTTACGGAAGTTACAAGGGTTCAAAGTAGAAAATTTGGCAAAAATTCGGATATTATAATTTTTAAGGGTTCAAAGTCGAAAATTTGACATAAATTCGGATTTGAAATTTTTTAAGGGGTTGCATCGCATTTTTTTGAAAAAAAAATGTTTTCCTTAAGAAATCAAAAAAATTTGATTGCAACATATTCTTACAGGAGTCCTAATTGGTGTTCCTTTTCCAGATCTGACGTCATTTACGGAAGTTGCAAGGGTTCAAAGTCGAAAATTTGACAAAAATACGGATTTATAAATTTTTTAAGGAGTAGCTTCGCATTTTTTTGAAAAAAAATGTTTTCCTTTGAAATCAAAAAATTTTGATTGCAACATATTCTGCAGACTTCCTAAATGGTATTCCTTTTCCAGATCTGACGCCATTTACAGTAGTTGCAAGGGTTCAAAGTCGAAAATTTGACAAAAATTCGGATTTTTAATTTTTAAAAGGGTTGCATCGCATTTTTTTGAAAAAAAAATATTTTCCTTTGGGAATCGAAAAATGTTGATTGCAACATATTTTGCAGACTTCCACAAGTAATAAATGGTATTCCTTTTACGGAAGTTACAAGGGTTCAAAGTAGAAAATTTGACAAAAACTCGGATATTATAATTTTTAAGGGTTCAAAGTTGAAAATTTGACATAAATTCGGATTTGAAATTTTTTAAGGGGTTGCATCGCATTTTTTTAAAAAAAAAAGTTTTCCTTAGGAAATAAAAAATTTTGATTGCAACATATTTTGCAGACTTCCACAAGTAATAAATGGTATTCCTTTTCCAGATCTGACGTCATTTACGGAAGTTACAAGGGTTCAAAGTAGAAAATTTGGCAAAAATTCAGATATTATAATTTTTAAGGGTTCAAAGTCGAAAGTTTGACATAAATTCGGATTTGAAATTTTTTAAGGGGTAGCATGGAATTTTTTTTGAAAACAAATGTTTTCTTTTGAAATCAAAAAATGTGGATTGCAACATATTCTGCAGACTACCACAAGTCCTAAATGGTATTCCTTTTCCAGATCTGATAACATTTACGGAAGTTACAAGGGTTCAAAGTAGAAAATTTGGCAAAAATACGTATAGTATAATTTTTAAGGTTTAAAAGTCGAAAATTTGACATAAATTCGGATTTGAAATTTTTCTAAGGGGTTGCATCGCATTTTTTTGAAAAAAAAAGTTTTCCTTCGGAAATTAAAAAATTTTGATTGCAACATATTCTGCAGATTTCCACAAGTAATAAATGGTATTCCTTTTCCAGATCTGACGTCGTTTACGGAAGTTACAAGGGTTCAAAGTAGAAATTTTGGCAAAAATTCGGATATTATAATTTTTAAGGGTTCAAAGTCGAAAATTAAACATAAATTCGGATTTGAAATTTCTTAAGGGGTTGCTTCGTATTTTTTTGAAACAAAAAAGTTTTCCTTAGGAAATCAAAAAATTTTGATTGCAACATATTCTGCAGGCTTTCACAAGTAATAAAATGTAATCCTTTTCCAGATCTGACGTCATTTACGGAAGTTGCAAGGGTTCAAAGTCGAAAATTTGACATAAATTCGGATTTGAAATTTTATAATGGGTAGCATCGGATTTTTAAAAAAAAATTTTTATTTTCCCACCGGATTAAAAAAAAAATTGATTGCTACATATTCTGCAGACTTACACGAGTCCTAAATGGTATTCCTTTTCCAGATCTGACGTCATTTACGGAAGTTACAAGGGTTCAAAGTCGAAAATTTGACAAATATACGGATTTTTAATTTTTTAAGGGGTTGCATCGCATATTTTTGAAAAAATAAAATATTTTCCTTGGGAAATCAAAAAATTTTGACTGCAACATATTCTGCAGACTTCCACAAGTAATAAATGGTATTCCTTTTCCAGATCTGACGTCATTTACGGAAGTTACAAGGGTTCAAAGTAGAAAAATTGGCAAAAATTCGGATATTATAATTTTTAAGGGTTCAAAGTCGAAAATTTGACATAAATTCGGATTTGAAATTTTTTAAGGGGTTGCATCGCATTTATTTGAAAAAAAAAGTTTTCCTTAGGAAATTAAAAAATTTTGATTGCAACATATTCTGCAGAGTTCCACAAGTAATAAATGGTATTCCGTTTCCAGATCTGACGTCGTTTACGGAAGTTACAAGGGTTCAAAGTAGAAATTTTGGCAAAAATTCGGATATTTTGATTTTTAAGGGTTCAAAGTCGAAAATTAAACATAAATTCGGATTTGAAATTTTTTAAGGGGTTGCATCGTATTTTTTTGAAAAAAAAAGGTTTTCCTTAGGAAATCAAAAAATTTTGATTGCAACATATTCTGCAGACTTTCACAAGTAATAAAATGTAATCCTTTTCCAGATCTGACGTCATTTACGGAAGTTGCAAGGGTTCAAAGTCGAAAATTTGACAAAAATACGGATTTATAAATTTTTTAATGGATAGCATCGCATTTTTTTGAAAAAAAATGTTTTCCTTTGAAATCAAAAAATTTTGATTGCAACTTATTCTGCAGACTTCCACAAGTAATAAATGGTATTCCTTTTCCAGATCTGACGTCATTTACGGAAGTTACAAGGGTTTAAAGTAGAAAAATTGGCAAAAATTCGGATATTATAATTTTTAAGGGTTCAAAGTCGAAAATTTGACATAAATTCGGATTTGAAATTTTTTAAGGGGTTGCATCGCATTTTTTTGAAAAAAAAAGTTTTCCTTAGGAAATCAAAAAATTTTGATTGCAACATATTCTGCAGACTTTCACAAGTAATAAAATGTAATCCTTTTCCAGATCTGACGTCATTTACGGAAGTTGCAGG
This sequence comes from Drosophila repletoides, assembly GCA_018150835.1. Lineage (NCBI taxonomy): Eukaryota > Metazoa > Arthropoda > Insecta > Diptera > Drosophilidae > Drosophila > Drosophila repletoides. The sequence goes on from JAECWQ010000221.1 coordinate 12,628,486, forward strand.
GTTCAAAGTCGAAAATTTGACAAAAATACGGATTTATAAATTTTTTAATGGATAGCATCGCATTTTTTTGAAACAAAATGTTTTCCTTTGAAATCAAAAAATTTTGACTGTAACATATTCTGCAGACTTCCACAAGTAATAAATGGTATTCCTTTTCCAGATCTGACGTCATTTATGGAAGTTACAAGGGTTCAAAGTCGAAAATTTGACATAAATTCGGATTTGAAATTTTTTAAGGGGTTGCATCGCATTTTTTTGAAAAAAAAAGTTTTCCTTAGGAAATCAAAAAATTTTGATTGCAACATATTCTGCAGACTTCCACAAGTAATAAATGGTATTCCTTTTCCAGATCTGACGTCGTTTACGGAAGTTACAAGGGTTCAAAGTAGAAATTTTGGCAAAAATTCGGATATTTTGATTTTTAAGGGTTCAAAGTCGAAAATTAAACATAAATTCGGATTTGAAATTTTTTAAGGGGTTGCATCGCATTTTTTTGAAAAAAAAGTTTTCCTTAGGAAATCAAAAAATTTTGATTGCAACATATTCTGCAGACTTCCACAAGTAATAAAATGTAATCCTTTTCCAGATCTGACGTCATTTACGGAAGTTGCAAGGGTTCAAAGTCGAAAATTTGACAAAAATACGGATTTATAAATTTTTTAAGGGATAACATCGCATTTTTTTGAAAAAGAAAATGTTTTCCTTTGAAATCAAAAAAATTTGATTGCAACATATTCTGCAGACTTCCACAAGTAATAAATTGTATTCCTTTTCCAGATCTGACGTCATTTACGGAAGTTACAAGGGATCAAAGTAGAAAAATTGGCAAAAATTCGGATATTATAATTTTTAAGGGTTCAAAGTCGAAAATTTGACATAAATTCGGATTTGAAATTTTTTAAGGGGTTGCATCGCATTTTTTTGAAAAAAGAAAGTTTTCCTTAGGAAATCAAAAAATTTTGATTGCAACATATTCTGCAGACTTCCACAAGTAATAAATGGTATTCCTTTTCCAGATCTGACGTCATTTACGGAAGTTGCAAGGGTTCAAAGTCGAAAATTTGACAATAAAATTCGGATTTGAAATTTTTTAAGGGGTAGCATCGCATTTTTTTAAAAAAGAAAATTTTTTTTTTCGAAATAAAAAAATTTTGATTGCTACATATTCTGCAGACTTACACGAGTCCTAAATGGTATTCCTTTTCCAGATCTGACGACATTTATGGAATTTGCAAGGGTTCAAAGTCGAAAATTTGACAAAAATTCGGATTTCAAATTTTTAAGGGGTGGCATCGCATTTTTTTGAAATAAAATATTTTACTTGAAATCAAAAAATTTTGATTGCAACATTTTCTGCAGACTTTCACAAGTAATAAAATGTAATCCTTTTCCAGATCTGACGTCATTTACGGAAGTTGCAAGGGTTCAAAGTCGAAAATTTGACATAAATTCGGATTTGAAATTTTTTAAGGGGTTGCATCGCATTTTTTTGAAAAAAAAAGTTTTCCTTAGGAAATCAAAAAATTTTGATTGCAACATATTCTGCAGACTTTCACAAGTAATAAATGGTATTCCGTTTCCAGATCTGACGTCGTTTACGGAAGTTACAAGGGTTTAAAGTAGAAATTTTGGCAAAAATTCGAATATTTTGATTTTTAAGGGTTCAAAGTCGAAAATTAAACATAAATTCGGATTTGAAATTTTTTTAAGGGGTGGCGTCGCATTTTTTTGAAAAAAAAAAAGGTTTTCCTTAAGAAATCAAAAAAATTAGATTGCAACATATTCTGCAGACTTCCACAAGTAATAAATTGTATTCCTTTTCCAGATCTGACGTCATTTACGGAAGTTGCAAGGGTTCAAAGTCGAAAATTTGACAAAAATACGGATTTATAAATTTTTTAATGGATAACATCGCATTTTTTTGAAACAAAATGTTTTCCTTTGAAATCAAAAAATTTTGATTGCAACTTATTCTGCAGACGTCCACAAGTAATAAATTGTATTCCTTTTCCAGATCTGACGTCATTTACGGAAGTTACAAGGGTTCAAAGTCGAAAATTTGACATAAATTCGGATTTGAAATTTTTTAAGGGGTTGCATCGCATTTTTTTGAAAAAAAAGTTTTCCTTAGGAAATCAAAAAATTTTGATTGCAACATATTCTGCAGACTTCCACAAGTAATAAATGGTATTCCTTTTCCAGATCTGACGTCATTTACGGAAGTTACAAGGGTTCAAAGTAGAAAAATTGGCAAAAATTCGGATATTTTGAAATTTTTAAGGAGGTTGACATAAATTCGCATTTTTTTTAAGGGGTTTTTTTTGAAAAAAAAAGTTTTCCTTAGGAAATCAAAAAATTTTGATTGCAACATATTCTGCAGACTTTCACAAGTAATAAATGGTATTCCGTTTCCAGATCTGACGTCGTTTACGGAAGTTGCAAGGGTTCAAAGTCGAAAATTTGACATAAATTCGGATTTGAAATTTTTTAAGGGGTAGCATCGCATTTTTTTAAAAAAAAAATTTTTTCCTTTCCCCGAAATCAAAAAATTTTGATTGCTACATATTCTGCAGACTTACACGAGTCCTAAATGGTATTCATTTTCCAGATCTGACGTCATTTACGGAAGTAACAAGGGTTCAAAGTAGAAAAATTGGCAAAAATTCGGATATTATAATTTTTAAGGGTTCAAAGTCGAAAATTTGACATAAATTCGGATTTGAAATTTTTTAAGGGGTTGCATCGCATTTTTTTGAAAAAAAAAGTTTTTCCTTTCCCCCGGAAATAAAAAAATTTTGATTGCAACTTATTCTGCAGACGTCCACAAGTAATAAATGGTATTCCGTTTCCAGATCTGACGTCGTTTACGGAAGTTGAAAGGGTTCAAAGTCGAAAATTTGACATAAATTCGGATTTGAAATTTTATAAGGGGTAGCATCGGATTTTTTTAAAAAAAAATGTTTTCCCTTGGAAATCAAAAAATTTTGATTGCAACATATTCTGCAGACTTCCACGAGTAATAAATGGTATTCCTTTTCCAGATCTGACGTCATTTACGGAAGTTGCAAGGGTTCAAAGTCGAAAATTTGACAAAAATTCGGATTTGAAATTTTTAAGGGGTTGCATCGCATTTTTTTGAAAAAAAAATGTTTTCCTTAGAAATCAAAAAATTTTGATTGCAACTTATTCTGCAGACGTCCACAAGTAATAAATTGTATTCCTTTTCCAGATCTGACGTCATTTACGGAAGTTACAAGGGTTCAAAGTCGAAAATTTGACATAAATTCGGATTTGAAATTTTTTAAGGGGTTGCATCGCATTTTTTAAAAAAAAATTGTTTTCCTTCGGAAATCAAAAAATTTTGATTGCAACATATTCTGCAGACTTCCACAAGTACTAAATGGTATTCCTTTTCCAGATCTGACGTCATTTACGGAAGTTGCAAGGGTTCAAAGTCGAAAATTTGACAAAAATTCGGATTTGAAATTTTTTAAGGGGTAGCATCGCATTTTTTTAAAAAGAAAATTTTTTCTTTCCCGGAAATCAAAAAAATTTTGATTGCAACATATTCTGCAGACTTACACAAGTACTAAATGGTATTCCTTTTCCAGATCTGACGTCATTTACGGAAGTTGCAAGGGTTCAAAGTCGAAAATTTGACAAAAATTCGGATTTCAAATTTTTAAGGGGTGGCATCGCATTTTTTTGAAATAAAATGTTTTCCTTGAAATCAAAAAATTTTGATTGCAACATATTCTGCAGACTTCCACAAGTAATAAATTGTATTCCTTTTCCAGATCTGACGTCATTTACGGAAGTTACAAGGGTTCAAAGTCGAAAATTTGACAAAAATTCGGATTTGAAATTTTTTAAGGGGTTGCATCGCATTTTTTTGAAAAAAAAGTTTTCTCTTGAAATAAAAAAATTTTGATTGCAACATATTCTGCAGACTTCCACAAGTAATAAATGGTATTCCTTTTCCAGATCTGACGTCATTTACGGAAGTTACAAGGGTTCAAAGTCGAAAATTTGACAAAAATTCGGATTTGAAATTTTTTAAGGGGTTGCATCGCATTTTTTTTAAAAAAAAAAGTTTTCCTTAGGAAATCAAAAAATTTTGATTGCAACATATTCTGCAGACTTCCACAAGTAATAAATGGTATTCCTTTTCCAGATCTGACGTCATTTACGGAAGTTACAAGGGTTCAAAGTCGAAAATTTGGCAAAAATTCGGATTTGAAATTTTTTAAGGGGTTGCATCGCATTTTTTTGAAAAAAAATGTTTTCCTTAGGAAATCAAAAAATTTTGATTGCAACATATTCTGCAGACTTCCACAAGTAATAAATGGTATTCCTTTTCCAGATCTGACGTCATTTACGGAAGTTGCAAGGGTTCAAAGTCGAAAATTTGACATAAATTCGGATTTGAAATTTTTTAAGGGGTTGCATCGCATTTTTTAAAAAAAAAATGTTTTCCTTTGAAATCAAAAAATTTTGATTGCAACATATTCTGCAGACTTCCACAAGTAATAAATGGTATTCCTTTTCCAGATTCATTTACGGAAGTTGCAAGGGTTTAAAGTAGAAAAATTGGCAAAAATTCGGATATTATAATTTTTAAGGGTTCAAAGTCGAAAATTTGACATAAATTCGGATTTGAAATTTTTTAAGGGGTTGCATCGCATTTTTTTGAAAAAAGAAAGTTTTCCTTAGGAAATCAAAAAATTTTGATTGCAACATATTTGCAGGTTCACATTAGTAATAAATGGTATTCCGATTCCAGATTTGACTCTTTATTCGGCAGACTTACAAGGGTATTAAAAGTAGAAATTTTTTCCAGATCTGACGACATTTACGGAATTTTTAAGGGTTCAAAGTCGAAAATTTGACATAAATTCGGATTTGAAATTTTTTAAGGGGTTGCATCGCATTTTTTTGAAAAAAGAAAGTTTTCCTTAGGAAATCAAAAAATTTTGATTGCAACATATTCTGCAGACTTTCACAAGTAATAAAATGTAATCCTTTTCCAGATCTGACGTCATTTACGGAAGTTGCAAGGGTTCAAAGTCGAAAATTTGACAAAAATACGGATTTATAAATTTTTTAATGGATAGCATCGCATTTTTTTGAAAAAAAATGTTTTCCTTTGAAATCAAAAAATTTTGATTGCAACATATTCTGCAGACTTCCACAAGTAATAAATGGTATTCCTTTTCCAGATTCATTTACGGAAGTTGCAAGGGTTTAAAGTAGAAAATTTGACATAAATTCGAATTTGAAATTTTTAAGGGGTTGCATCGCATTTTTTTGAAAAAAAAAAGTTTTCCTTAGGAAATCAAAAAATTTTGATTGCAACATATTCTGCAGACTTCCACAAGTAATAAATGGTATTCCTTTTCCAGATCTGACGTCATTTACGGAAGTTACAAAGGGTTCAAAGTCGAAAATTTGACAAAAATTCGGATTTTTGAAATTTTTTAAGGGGTTGCATCGCATTTTTTTGAAAAAAAATTTTTTCCTTAGAAATCAAAAAATTTTGATTGCAACATATTCTGCAGACTTTCACAAGTAATAAATGGTATTCCTTTTCCAGATCTGACGTCATTTATGGAGGTTACAAGGGTTCAAAGTCGAAAATTTGACATAAATTCGGATTTGAAATTTTTTAAGGGGTTGCATCGCATTTTTTTGAAAAAAAAAAGTTTTCCTTAGGAAATCAAAAAATTTTGATTGCAACATATTCTGCAGACTTCCACAAGTAATAAAATGTAATCCTTTTCCAGATCTGACGTCATTTACGGAAGTTGCAAGGGTTCAAAGTCGAAAATTTGACAAAAATACGGATTTATAAATTTTTTAATGGATTGCATCGCATTTTTTTGAAAAAAAATGTTTTCCTTTGAAATCAAAAAATTTTGATTGCAACTTATTCTGCAGACTTCCACAAGTAATAAATGGTATTCCTTTTCCAGATTCATTTACGGAAGTTACAAGGGTTCAAAGTAGAAAAATTGGCAAAAATTCGGATATTATAATTTTTAAGGGTTCAAAGTCGAAAATTTGACATAAATTCGGATTTTAAATTTTTTAAGGGGTTGCATCGCATTTTTTTGAAAAAAAGTTTTCCTTGAATTTTGAAATCAAAAAATTTTGATTGCAACATATTCTGCAGACTTTCACAAGTAATAAATGGTATTCCTTTTCCAGATCTGACGTCATTTACGGAAGTTACAAGGGTTCAAAGTCGAAAATTTGACATAAATTCGGATTTGAAATTTTTTAAGGGGTTGCATCGCATTTTTTTGAAAAAAAAATGTTTTCCTTTGAAATCAAAAAATTTTGATTGCAACATATTCTGCAGACTTCCACAAGTAATAAATTGTATTCCTTTTCCAGATCTGACGTCATTTACGGAAGTTACAAGGGATCAAAGTAGAAAAATTGGCAAAAATTCGGATTTAGAAATTTTTTAAGGGGTAGCATCGCATTTTTTTGAAAAAAAAATGTTTTCCTTTGAAATCAAAAAATTTTGATTGCAACTTATTCTGCAGACTTCCACAAGTAATAAATGGTATTCCTTTTCCAGATCTGACGTCATTTACGGAAGTTACAAGGGTTCAAAGTAGAAAAATTGGCAAAAATTCGGATTTAAAAATTTTTTAAGGGGTTAGGTTCAAAGTCGAAAATTTGACATAAATTCGGATTTGAAATTTTTTAAGGGGTTGCACTGCATTTTTTTTTAAAAAAGAAAGTTTTCCTTAGGAAATCAAAAAATTTTGATTGCAACATATTCTGCAGACTTCCACAAGTAATAAATTGTATTCCTTTTCCAGATCTGACGTCATTTACGGAAGTTACAAGGGTTCAAAGTCGAAAATTTGACAAAAATTCGGATTTGAAATTTTTTAAGGGGTTGCATCGCATTTTTTTGAAAAAAAAAAAGGTTTTCCTTAAGAAATCAAAAAAATTAGATTGCAACATATTCTGCAGACTTCCACAAGTAATAAATTGTATTCCTTTTCCAGATTCATTTACGGAAGTTGCAAGGGTTTAAAGTAGAAAAATTGGCAAAAATACGGATTTATAAATTTTTTAAGGGGTTGCATCGCATTTTTTTGAAAAAAAATGTTTTCCTTTGAAATCAAAAAATTTTGATTGCAACATATTCTGCAGACTTCCACAAGTAATAAATTGTATTCCTTTTCCAGATCTGACGTCATTTACGGAAGTTACAAGGGTTCAAAGTCGAAAATTTGACATAAATTCGGATTTGAAATTTTTTAAGGGGTTGCATCGCATTTTTTTGAAAAAAAATGTTTTCCTTAGGAAATCAAAAAATTTTGATTGCAACATATTCTGCAGACTTCCACAAGTAATAAATGGTATTCCTTTTCCAGATCTGACGTCATTTACGGAAGTTACAAGGGTTCAAAGTAGAATAAAATTCTGGATATTTTGATTTTTAAGGGTTCAAAGTCGAAAATTAAACATAAATTCGGATTTGAAATTTCTTAAGGGGTTGCATCGTATTTTTTTGAAAAAAAAAAGTTTTCCTTAGGAAATCAAAAAATTTTGATTGCAACATATTCTGCAGACTTTCACAAGTAATAAAATGTAATCCTTTTCCAGATCTGACGTCATTTACGGAAGTTGCAAGGGTTCAAAGTCGAAAATTTGACATTAATTCGGATTTGAAATTTTATAAGGGGTAGCATCGGATTTTTTTGAAAAAAAATGTTTTTCCTTCCCCGGAAATCAAAAAATTTTGATTGCTACATATTCTGCAGACTTACACGAGTCCTAAATGGTATTCCTTTTCCAGATCTGACGTCATTTACGGAAGTAACAAGGGTTCAAAGTAGAAAAATTGGCAAAAATTCGGATATTATAATTTTTAAGGGTTCAAAGTCGAAAATTTGACATTAATTCGGATTTGAAATTTTATAAGGGGTAGCATCGGATTTTTAAAAAGAAAATTTTTATTTTCCCACCGGATTAAAAAAAAAATTGATTGCTACATATTCTGCAGACTTACACGAGTCCTAAATGGTATTCCTTTTCCAGATCTGACGACATTTATGGAATTTGCAAGGGTTCAAAGTCGAAAATTTGACATTAATTCGGATTTGAAATTTTATAAGGGGTAGCATCGGATTTTTAAAAAGAAAATTTTGTTTTCCTTCGGAAATCAAAAAATTTTGATTGCTACATATTCTGCAGACTTACACGAGTCCTAAATGGTATTCCTTTTCCAGATCTGACGTCATTTACGGAAGTTGCAAGGGTTCAAAGTCGAAAATTTGACATAAATTCGGATTTGAAATTTTATAAGGGGTAGCATCGGATTTTTTGAAAAAAAAATTTTTTTTCCCTTAGAAATCAAAAAAATTTTGATTGCAACATATTCTGCAGACTTACACAAGTACTAAATGGTATTCCTTTTCCAGATCTGACGTCATTTACGGAAGTTGCAAGGGTTCAAAGTCGAAAATTTGACAAAAATTCGGATTTGAAATTTTTAAGGGGTAGCATCGCATTTTTTAAAAAAAAAATTTTTTTTTTCGGAAATCAAAAAATTTTGATTGCAACATATTCTGCAGACTTACACAAGTACTAAATGGTATTCCTTTTCCAGATCTGACGACATTTACGGAAGTTGCAAGGGTTCAAAGTCGAAAATTTGACATTAATTCGGATTTGAAATTTTTTAAGGGGTAGCATCGCATTTTTTTAAAAAAAAAATTTGTTTTCCTTCGGAAATCAAAAAATTTTGATTGCAACATATTCTGCAGACTTCCACAAGTACTAAATGGTATTCCTTTTCCAGATCTGACGTCATTTACGGAAGTTACAAGGGTTCAAAGTCGAAAATTTGACAAAAATTCGGATTTGAAATTTTTTAAGGGGTAGCATCGCATTTTTTTGAAAAAAAATTGTTTTCCTTCGGAAATCAAAAAATTTTGATTGCAACATATTCTGCAGACTTCCACGAGTAATAAATGGTATTCCTTTTCCAGATCTGACGTCATTTACGGAAGTTGCAAGGGTTCAAAGTCGAAAATTTGACAAAAATTCGGATTTGAAATTTTTAAGGGGTTGCATCGCATTTTTTTAAAAAAAAAATGTTTTCCTTTGAAATCAAAAAATTTTGATTGCAACATATTCTGCAGACTTCCACAAGTAATAAATGGTATTCCTTTTCCAGATCTGACGTCATGTACGGAAGTTACAAGGGTTCAAAGTCGAAAATTTGACAAAATTTCGGATAAATTGTAAATTTTTTAAGGGGTTGCATCGCATTTTTTTAAAAAAAAAAAGTTTTCCTTAGGAAATCAAAAAATTTTGATTGCAACTTATTCTGCAGACGTCCACAAGTAATAAATTGTATTCCTTTTCCAGATCTGACGTCATTTACGGAAGTTACAAGGGTTCAAAGTCGAAAATTTGACAAAAATTCGGATTTGAAATTTTTTAAGGGGTTGCATCGCATTTTTTTAAAAAAAAAATGTTTTCCTTTGAAATCAAAAAATTTTGATTGCAACTTATTCTGCAGACTTCCACAAGTAATAAATGGTATTCCTTTTCCAGATCTGACGTCATTTACGGAAGTTACAAGGGTTCAAAGTCGAAAATTTGACAAAAATTCGGATTTGAAATTTTTTAAGGGGTTGCATCGCATTTTTTTGAAAAAAAATGTTTTCCTTAGAAATCAAAAAATTTTGATTGCAACATATTCTGCAGACTTCCACAAGTAATAAATGGTATTCCTTTTCCAGATCTGACGTCATTTATGGAAGTTACAAGGGTTCAAAGTCGAAAATTTGACATAAATTCGGATTTGAAATTTTTTAAGGGGTGGCATCGCATTTTTTTGAAAAAAAAAACGTTTTCCTTAAGAAATCAAAAAAATTTGATTGCAACATATTCTGCAGACTTCCACAAGTAATAAATGGTATTCCTTTTCCAGATTCATTTACGGAAGTTGCAAGGGTTCAAAGTCGAAAATTTGACATAAATTCGGATTTGAAATTTTTTAAGGGGTTGCATCGCATTTTTTTGAAAAAAAATGTTTTCCTTAGAAATCAAAAAATTTTGATTGCAACATATTCTGCAGACTTTCACAAGTAATAAATGGTATTCCTTTTCCAGATCTGACGTCATTTACGGAAGTTACAAGGGTTCAAAGTCGAAAATTTGACATAAATTCGGATTTGAAATTTTTTAAGGGGTAGCATCGCATTTTTTTGAAAAGAAAATTTTTTCTTTCGGAAATCAAAAAATTTTGATTGCAACATATTCTGCAGACTTCCACAAGTCCTAAATGGTATTCCTTTTCCAGATCTGACGTCATTTACGGAAGTTACAAGGGTTCAAAGTCGAAAATTTGACATAAATTCGGATTTGAAATTTTTTAAGGGGTTGCATCGCATTTTTTTGAAAAAAAAAATTTTTCTTTCGGAAATCAAAAAATTTTGATTGCAACATATTCTGCAGACTTCCACAAGTACTAAATGGTATTCCTTTTCCAGATCTGACGTCATTTACGGAAGTTACAAGGGTTCAAAGTCGAAAATTTGGCAAAAATTCGGATTTGAAATTTTTTAAGGGTTCCCGCATTTTTTTGAAAAAAAATTTTTTTGAAATCAAAAAATTTTGATTGCAACATATTCTGCAGACTTCCACAGTATAAATATTCCTTTTCCAGATCTGACGTCATTTACGGTAAAGGGTTAAGTCGAAAATTTGACAAAAATTTGGATTTGAAATTTTTTAAGGGTTGCATCGCATTTTTTTGAAAAAAAATGTTTTCCTTTGAAATCAAAAAATTTTGATTGCAACTTATTCTGCAGACTTCCACAAGTAATAAATGGTATTCCTTTTCCAGATCTGACGTCATTTATTGAAGTTACAAGAGTTCAAAGTCGAAAATTTGACATAAATTCGGATTTGAAATTTTTTAAGGGGTTGCATCGCATTTCTTTGAAAAAAGAAAGTTTTCCTTAGGAAATCAAAAAATTTTGATTGCAACATATTCTGCAGACTTCCACAAGTAATAAATTGTATTCCTTTTCCAGATCTGACGTCATTTACGGAAGTTGCAAGGGTTCAAAGTCGAAAATTTGACAAAAATACGGATTTATAAATTTTTTAATGGATTGCATCGCATTTTTTTGAAAAAAAATGTTTTCCTTAGAAATCAAAAAATTTTGATTGCAACATATTCTGCAGACTTCCACAAGTAATAAATGGTATTCCTTTTCCAGATCTGACGTCATTTACGGAAGAAGTTGGCAAAAATTCATTATTTATTTTTAAGGGTTCAAAGTCGAAAATTTGACATAAATTCGGATTTGAAATTTTTTAAGGGGTTGCATCGCATTTTTTTGAAAAAAAAAAGTTTTCCTTAGGAAATCAAAAAATTTTGATTGCAACATATTCTGCAGACTTCCACAAGTAATAAATGGTATTCCTTTTCCAGATCTGACGACATTTACGGAAGTTACAAGGGTTCAAAGTCGAAAATTTGACAAAAATACGGATTTATAAATTTTTTAATGGGTAGCATCGCATTTTTTTGAAAAAAAATGTTTTCCTTTGAAATCAAAAAATTTTGATTGCAACATATTCTGCAGACTTCCACAAGTAATAAATGGTATTCCTTTTCCAGATCTGACGTCATTTATGGAGGTTACAAGGGTTCAAAGTCGAAAATTTGACATAAATTCGGATTTGAAATTTTTTAAGGGGTGGCATCGCATTTTTTGAAAAAAAAATTTTCCTTAAGAAATCAAAAAAATTTGATTGCAACATATTCTGCAGACTTCCACAAGTAATAAATGGTATTCCTTTTCCAGATCTGACGTCATTTACGGAAGTTACAAGGGTTCAAAGTCGAAAATTTGACAAAAATTCGGATTTGAAATTTTTTAAGGGGTTGCATCGCATTTTTTTGAAAAAAAATTTTTTCCTCCTTGGAAATCAAAAAATTTTGATTGCAACATATTCTGCAGACTTTCACAAGTAATAAATGGTATTCCTTTTCCAGATCTGACGTCATTTACGGAAGTTGCAAGGGTTCAAAGTCGAAAATTTGACATAAATTCGGATTTGAAATTTTTTAAGGGGTTGCATCGCATTTTTTTGAAAAAAAAATTTTTTCTCCTTGGAAATCAAAAAATTTTGATTGCAACATATTCTGCAGACTTCCACAAGTAATAAATGGTATTCCTTTTCCAGATCTGACGTCATTTACGGAAGTTACAAGGGTTCAAAGTCGAAAATTTGACATAAATTCGGATTTGAAATTTTTTAAGGGGTTGCATCGCATTTTTTTGAAAAAAAAATTGTTTTCCTTGGAAATCAAAAAATTTTGATTGCAACATATTCTGCAGACTTACACAAGTACTAAATGGTATTCCTTTTCCAGATCTGACGTCATTTACGGAAGTTACAAGGGTTCAAAGTCGAAAATTTGACAAAAATTCGGATTTGAAATTTTTGAAATTTTAAAGGGGTTGCATCGCATTTTTTAAAAAAAAATTTTTTTCCTTGGAAATCAAAAAATTTTGATTGCAACATATTCTGCAGACTTCCACAAGTACTAAATGGTATTCCTTTTCCAGATCTGACGTCATTTACGGAAGTTACAAGGGTTCAAAGTCGAAAATTTGACAAAAATTCGGATTTGAAATTTTTTAAGGGGTTGCATCGCATTTTTTTGAAAAAAAAATTTTCCTCCTTTGAAATCAAAAAATTTTGATTGCAACATATTCTGCAGACTTCCACAAGTAATAAATGGTATTCCTTTTCCAGATCTGACGTCATTTACGGAAGTTGCAAGGGTTCAAAGTCGAAAATTTGACAAAAATTCGGATTTGAAATTTTTTTTAAGGGGTTGCATCGCATTTTTTTGAAAAAAAATGTTTTCCTTGGAAATCAAAAAATTTTGATTGCAACATATTCTGCAGACTTCCACAAGTAATAAATGGTATTCCTTTTCCAGATCTGACGTCATTTACGGAAGTTACAAGGGTTCAAAGTCGAAAATTTGACATAAATTCGGATTTGAAATTTTTTAAGGGGTTGCATCGCATTTTTTTGAAAAAAAAATTTTTTCCTTGGAAATCAAAAAATTTTGATTGCAACATATTCTGCAGACTTCCACAAGTAATAAATGGTATTCCTTTTCCAGATCTGACGTCATTTACGGAAGTTACAAGGGTTCAAAGTCGAAAATTTGACATAAATTCGGATTTGAAATTTTTTAAGGGGTTGCATCGCATTTTTTTGAAAAAAAAATTTTCCTTGGAAATCAAAAAATTTTGATTGCAACATATTCTGCAGACTTCCACAAGTAATAAATGGTATTCCTTTTCCAGATCTGACGTCATTTACGGAAGTTACAAGGGTTCAAAGTCGAAAATTTGACACAAATACGGATTTGAAATTTTTTAAGGGGTTGCATCGCATTTGTTGGAAAAAAAATGTTTTCCTTTGAAATCAAAAAATTTTGATTGCAACATATTCTGCAGACTTACACAAGTAATAAATGGTATTCCTTTTCCAGATCTGACGTCATTTACGGAAGTTACAAGGGTTCAAAGTCGAAAATTTGACATAAATTCGGATTTGAAATTTTTAAGGGGTTGCATCGCATTTTTTTGAAAAAAAATGTTTTCCTTTGAAATCAAAAAATTTTGATTGCAACATATTCTGCAGACTTCCACAAGTAATAAATTGTATTCCTTTTCCAGATCTGACGACATTTACGGAAGTTACAAGGGTTCAAAGTCGAAAATTTGACACAAATACGGACTTGAAATTTTTTAATGGATAGCATCGCATTTTTTTAAAACAAAATGTTTTCCTTTGAAATCAAAAAATTTTGATTGCAACTTATTCTGCAGACTTCCACAAGTAATAAATGGTATTCCTTTTCCAGATCTGACGTCATTTACGGAAGTTACAAGGGTTCAAAGTCGAAAAATTGACATAAATTCGGATTTGAAATTTTTTAAGGGGTTGCATCGCATTTTTTTGAAAAAAAAGGTTTTCCTTAGGAAATCAAAAAATTTTGATTGCAACATATTCTGCAGACTTCCACAAGTAATAAATGGTATTCCTTTTCCAGATCTGACGTCATTTACGGAAGTTACAAGGGTTCAAAGTCGAAAATTTGACACAAATACGGATTTGAAATTTTTTAAGGGGTTGCATCGCATTTTTTTGAAACAAAATGTTTTCCTTTGAAATCAAAAAATTTTGATTGCAACTTATTCTGCAGACGTCCACAAGTAATAAATTGTATTCCTTTTCCAGATCTGACGTCATTTACGGAAGTTACAAGGTTAAGGGTTCAAAGTCGAAAATTTGACATAAATTCGGATTTGAAATTTTTTAAGGGGTTGCATCGCATTTTTTTGAAAAAAAAAGTTTTCCTTAGGAAATCAAAAAATTTTGATTGCAACATATTCTGCAGACTTCCACAAGTAATAAATGGTATTCCGTTTCCAGATCTGACGTCATTTACGGAAGTTGCAGGGTTCAAAGTCGAAAATTTGACATAAATTCGGATTTGAAATTTTTTAAGGGGTTGCATCGCATTTTTTTGAAAAAAAATGTTTTCCTTTAGGAAATCAAAAAATTTTGATTGCAACATATTCTGCAGACTTCCACAAGTAATAAATGGTATTCCTTTTCCAGATCTGACGTCATTTACGGAAGTTACAAGGGTTCAAAGTCGAAAATTTGACATAAATTCGGATTTGAAATTTTTTTAAGGGGTGGCGTCGCATTTTTTTGAAAAAAAAAAAAGGTTTTCCTTAAGAAATCAAAAAAATTAGATTGCAACATATTCTGCAGACTTCCACAAGTAATAAATGGTATTCCTTTTCCAGATTCATTTACGGAAGTTGCAAGGGTTTAAAGTAGAAAAATTGGCAAAAATTCGGATTTGAAATTTTTAAGGGGTTGCATCGCATTTTTTTGAAAAAAAAAATTTTCCTTGGAAATCAAAAAATTTTGATTGCAACATATTCTGCAGACTTCCACAAGTAATAAATGGTATTCCTTTTCCAGATCTGACGTCATTTAAGGAAGTTGCAAGGGTTCAAAGTCGAAAATTTGACATAAATTCGGATTTGAAATTTTTTAAGGGGTTGCATCGCATTTTTTTGAAAAAAAAAGGTTTTCCTTAGGAAATCAAAAAATTTTGATTGCAACATATTCTGCAGACTTTCACAAGTAATAAATGGTATTCCTTTTCCAGATCTGACGTCATTTACGGAAGTTACAAGGGTTCAAAGTCGAAAATTTGACAAAAATTCGGATTTGAAATTTTTTAAGGGGTTGCATCGCATTTTTTTGAAAAAAAAAGTTTTCCTTTGAAATCAAAAAATTTTGATTGCAACATATTCTGCAGACTTCCACAAGTAATAAATGGTATTCCTTTTCCAGATCTGACGTCATTTACGGAAGTTACAAGGGTTCAAAGTCGAAAATTTGACATAAATTCGGATTTGAAATTTTTTAAGGGGTTGCATCGCATTTTTTTGAAAAAAAAAGGTTTTCCCTTGGGAAATCAAAAAATTTTGATTGCAACATATTCTGCAGACTTCCACAAGTAATAAATGGTATTCCTTTTCCAGATCTGACGTCATTTACGGAAGTTACAAGGGTTCAAAGTCGAAAATTTGACAAAAATTCGGATTTGAAATTTTTTAAGGGGTTGCATCGCATTTTTTGAAAAAAAATTTTTTCTTTGGAAATCAAAAAAATTTTGATTGCAACATATTCTGCAGACTTCCACAAGTAATAAATGGTATTCCTTTTCCAGATCTGACGTCATTTACGGAAGTTACAAGGGTTCAAAAAGTCGAATAATTTTTAAGGGTTAAGTCGAAAATTTGACATAAATTCGGATTTGAAATTTTTTAAGGGGTTGCATCGCATTTTTTTGAAAAAAAAGTTTTTCTTAGGAAATCAAAAAATTTTGATTGCAACATATTCTGCAGACTTTCACAAGTAATAAATGGTATTCCTTTTCCAGATCTGACGTCATTTACGGAAGTTACAAGGGTTCAAAGTCGAAAATTTGACAAAAATTCGGATTTGAAATTTTTTAAGGGGTTGCATCGCATTTTTTTGAAAAAAAATTTTTTTCCTTGAAATCAAAAAATTTTGATTGCAACATATTCTGCAGACTTCCACAAGTACTAAATGGTATTCCTTTTCCAGATCTGACGTCATTTACGGAAGTTACAAGGGTTCAAAGTCGAAAATTTGACATAAATTCGGATTTGAAATTTTTAAGGGGTTGCATCGCATTTTTTTGAAAAAAAAAGTTTTCCTTAGGAAATCAAAAAATTTTGATTGCAACATATTCTGCAGACTTCCACAAGTAATAAATGGTATTCCTTTTCCAGATCTGACGTCATTTACGGAAGTTACAAGGGTTCAAAGTCGAAAATTTGACATAAATTCGGATTTGAAATTTTTTAAGGGGTTGCATCGCATTTTTTTGAAAAAAAATGTTTTCCTTTGAAATCAAAAAATTTTGATTGCAACATATTCTGCAGACTTCCACAAGTAATAAATGGTATTCCTTTTCCAGATCTGACGTCATTTATTGAAGTTACAAGAGTTCAAAGTCGAAAATTTGACATAAATTCGGATTTGAAATTTTTTAAGGGGTTGCATCGCATTTTTTTGAAAAAAAAAGTTTTCCTTTAGGAAATCAAAAAATTTTGATTGCAACATATTCTGCAGACTTCCACAAGTAATAAATGGTATTCCTTTTCCAGATCTGACGTCATTTATGGAAGTTACAAGGGTTCAAAGTCGAAAATTTGACATAAATTCGGATTTGAAATTTTTTAAGGGGTTGCATCGCATTTTTTTGAAAAAAGAAAGTTTTCCTTAGGAAATCAAAAAATTTTGATTGCAACATATTCTGCAGACTTCCACAAGTAATAAATTGTATTCCTTTTCCAGATCTGACGTCATTTACGGAAGTTACAAGGGATCAAAGTCGAAAATTTGACAAAAATTCGGATTTGAAATTTTTTAAGGGGTTGCATCGCATTTTTTTGAAAAAAAATGTTTTCCTTAGGAAATCAAAAAATTTTGATTGCAACATATTCTGCAGACTTCCACAAGTACTAAATGGTATTCCTTTTCCAGATCTGACGTCATTTACGGAAGTTACAAGGGTTCAAAGTCGAAAATTTGACATAAATTCGGATTTGAAATTTTTAAGGGGTTGCATCGCATTTTTTGAAAAAAAAATTTTTTCTTTCGGAAATCAAAAAATTTTGATTGCAACATATTCTGCAGACTTCCACAAGTACTAAATGGTATTCCTTTTCCAGATCTGACGTCATTTACGGAAGTTACAAGGGTTCAAAGTCGAAAATTTGACATAAATTCGGATTTGAAATTTTTTAAGGGGTTGCATCGCATTTTTTTGAAAAAAATGTTTTCTCCTTGGAAATCAAAAAATTTTGATTGCAACATATTCTGCAGACTTCCACAAGTAATAAATGGTATTCCTTTTCCAGATCTGACGTCATTTACGGAAGTTACAAGGGTTCAAAGTCGAAAATTTGACAAAAATTCGGATTTGAAAATTTTTTAAGGGGTTGCATCGCATTTTTTTGAAAAAAAAAGTTTCCTCCTTGGAAATCAAAAAATTTTGATTGCAACATATTCTGCAGACTTCCACGAGTACTAAATGGTATTCCTTTTCCAGATCTGACGTCATTTACGGAAGTTACAAGGGTTCAAAGTCGAAAATTTGACATAAATTCGGATTTGAAATTTTTAAGGGGTTGCATCGCATTTTTTTGAAAAAAAAAAGTTTTCCTTTGAAATCAAAAAATTTTGATTGCAACATATTCTGCAGACTTCCACGAGTCCTAAATGGTATTCCTTTTCCAGATCTGACGTCATTTACGGAAGTTACAAGGGTTCAAAGTCGAAAATTTGACAAAAATTCGGATTTGAATTTTTTTGAAATTTTTTAAGGGGTTGCATCGCATTTTTTTGAAAAAAAATGTTTTCCTTGGAAATCAAAAAATTTTGATTGCAACATATTCTGCAGACTTCCACAAGTAATAAATGGTATTCCTTTTCCAGATCTGACGTCATTTACGGAAGTTACAAGGGTTTAAAGTGATTGGCAAAATTCGAAATTTTTAGGGTAAGGTTCAAAGTCGAAAATTTGACATAAATTCGGATTTGAAATTTTTTAAGGGGTTGCATCGCATTTTTTTGAAAAAAAAAGTTTTCCTTAGGAAATCAAAAAATTTTGATTGCAACATATTCTGCAGACTTCCACAAGTACTAAATGGTATTCCTTTTCCAGATCTGACGTCATTTACGGAAGTTACAAGGGTTCAAAGTCGAAAATTTGACAAAAATTCGGATTTGAAATTTTTTAAGGGGTTGCATCGCATTTTTTTGAAAAAAAAATTTTCCTTTGAAATCAAAAAATTTTGATTGCAACATATTCTGCAGACTTCCACGAGTACTAAATGGTATTCCTTTTCCAGATCTGACGTCATTTACGGAAGTTACAAGGGTTCAAAGTCGAAAATTTGACAAAAATTCGGATTTGAAATTTTTTAAGGGGTTGCATCGCATTTTTTTGAAAAAAAATGTTTTCCTTTGGAAATCAAAAAATTTTGATTGCAACATATTCTGCAGACTTCCACGAGTCCTAAATGGTATTCCTTTTCCAGATCTGACGTCATTTACGGAAGTTACAAGGGTTCAAAGTCGAAAATTTGACAAAAATTCGGATTTGAAAATTTTTAAAGGGTTGCATCGCATTTTTTTGAAAAAAAATGTTTTCCTTAGGAAATCAAAAAATTTTGATTGCAACATATTCTGCAGACTTCCACAAGTAATAAATGGTATTCCTTTTCCAGATCTGACGTCATTTACGGAAGTTACAAAGGGTTCAAAGTCGAAAATTTGACATAAATTCGGATTTGAAATTTTTTAAGGGGTTGCATCGCATTTTTTTGAAAAAAAAATGTTTTCCTTGGAAATCAAAAAATTTTGATTGCAACATATTCTGCAGACTTCCACAAGTACTAAATGGTATTCCTTTTCCAGATCTGACGTCATTTACGGAAGTTACAAGGGTTCAAAGTCGAAAATTTGACAAAAATTCGGATTTGAAATTTTTTAAGGGGTTGCATCGCATTTTTTTGAAAAAAATTTTTTTCCTCTGGGAAATCAAAAAATTTTGATTGCAACATATTCTGCAGACTTCCACGAGTCCTAAATGGTATTCCTTTTCCAGATCTGACGTCATTTACGGAAGTTACAAGGGTTCAAAGTCGAAAATTTGACAAAAATTCGGATTTGAAATTTTTTAAGGGGTTGCATCGCATTTTTTGAAAAAAAAATTTTTCCTTAGGAAATCAAAAAATTTTGATTGCAACATATTCTGCAGACTTCCACGAGTCCTAAATGGTATTCCTTTTCCAGATCTGACGTCATTTACGGAAGTTACAAGGGTTCAAAGTCGAAAATTTGACAAAAATTCGGATTTGAAATTTTTAAGGGGTTGCATCGCATTTTTTTGAAAAAAAAAGTTTTCCTTGGGAAATCAAAAAATTTTGATTGCAACATATTCTGCAGACTTCCACGAGTAATAAATGGTATTCCTTTTCCAGATCTGACGTCATTTACGGAAGTTACAAGGGTTCAAAGTCGAAAATTTGACTTTTTTTAGGTTCAAATTCGAAATTTGAAATTTTTTAAGGGGTTGCATCGCATTTTTTTGAAAAAAAATGTTTTCCTTGGAAATCAAAAAATTTTGATTGCAACATATTCTGCAGACTTCCACAAGTAATAAATGGTATTCCTTTTCCAGATCTGACGTCATTTACGGAAGTTACAAGGGTTCAAAGTCGAAAATTTGACATAAATTCGGATTTGAAATTTTTTAAGGGGTTGCATCGCATTTTTTTGAAAAAAAAATGTTTTCCTCCTTTGAAATCAAAAAATTTTGATTGCAACATATTCTGCAGACTTCCACGAGTAATAAATGGTATTCCTTTTCCAGATCTGACGTCATTTACGGAAGTTACAAGGGTTCAAAGTCGAAAATTTGACATAAATTCGGATTTGAAATTTTTTAAGGGGTTGCATCGCATTTTTTTGAAAAAAAATGTTTTCCTTAGGAAATCAAAAAATTTTGATTGCAACATATTCTGCAGACTTCCACGAGTCCTAAATGGTATTCCTTTTCCAGATCTGACGTCATTTACGGAAGTTATCAAGGGTTCAAAGTCGAAAATTTGACATAAATTCGGATTTGAAATTTTTTAAGGGGTTGCATCGCATTTTTTTGAAAAAAATGTTTTCCTTGGGAAATCAAAAAATTTTGATTGCAACATATTCTGCAGACTTCCACAAGTACTAAATGGTATTCCTTTTCCAGATCTGACGTCATTTACGGAAGTTACAAGGGTTCAAAGTCGAAAATTTGACAAAAATTCGGATTTGAAATTTTTTAAGGGGTTGCATCGCATTTTTTGAAAAAAAATATTTTCCTTGGGAAATCAAAAAATTTTGATTGCAACATATTCTGCAGACTTCCACGAGTCCTAAATGGTATTCCTTTTCCAGATCTGACGTCATTTACGGAAGTTACAAGGGTTCAAAGTCGAAAATTTGACATAAATTCGGATTTGAAATTTTTTAAGGGGTTGCATCGCATTTTTTTGAAAAAAAAAAATTTTCTTTTGAAATCAAAAAATTTTGATTGCAACATATTCTGCAGACTTCCACGAGTCCTAAATGGTATTCCTTTTCCAGATCTGACGTCATTTACGGAAGTTACAAGGGTTCAAAGTCGAAAATTTGACAAAAATTCGGATTTGAAATTTTTTAAGGGGTTGCATCGCATTTTTTTGAAAAAAAATGTTTTCCTTAGGAAATCAAAAAATTTTGATTGCAACATATTCTGCAGACTTCCACAAGTCCTAAATGGTATTCCTTTTCCAGATCTGACGTCATTTACGGAAGTTACAAGGGTTCAAAGTCGAAAATTTGACATAAATTCGGATTTGAAATTTTTAAGGGGTTGCATCGCATTTTTTTGAAAAAAAAATGTTTTCCTTCTGAAATCAAAAAATTTTGATTGCAACATATTCTGCAGACTTCCACGAGTCCTAAATGGTATTCCTTTTCCAGATCTGACGTCATTTACGGAAGTTACAAGGGTTCAAAGTCGAAAATTTGACATAAATTCGGATTTGAAATTTTTTAAGGGGTTGCATCGCATTTTTTTGAAAAAAATATTTTCCTTTGAAATCAAAAAATTTTGATTGCAACATATTCTGCAGACTTCCACGAGTCCTAAATGGTATTCCTTTTCCAGATCTGACGTCATTTACGGAAGTTACAAGGGTTCAAAGTCGAAAATTTGACATAAATTCGGATTTGAAATTTTTTAAGGGGTTGCATCGCATTTTTTGAAAAAAAAATGTTTTCCTTAGGAAATCAAAAAATTTTGATTGCAACATATTCTGCAGACTTCCACGAGTCCTAAATGGTATTCCTTTTCCAGATCTGACGTCATTTACGGAAGTTACAAGGTTGGCAAAAATTCAATTTATAAGGGTTCAAAGTCGAAAATTTGACATAAATTCGGATTTGAAATTTTTTAAGGGGTTGCATCGCATTTTTTTGAAAAAAAAAGTTTTTCTTGGGAAATCAAAAAATTTTGATTGCAACATATTCTGCAGACTTCCACGAGTACTAAATGGTATTCCTTTTCCAGATCTGACGTCATTTACGGAAGTTACAAGGGTTCAAAGTCGAAAATTTGACAAAAATTCGGATTTGAAATTTTTTAAGGGGTTGCATCGCATTTTTTTGAAAAAAAATATTTTCCTTTGAAATCAAAAAATTTTGATTGCAACATATTCTGCAGACTTCCACAAGTCCTAAATGGTATTCCTTTTCCAGATCTGACGTCATTTACGGAAGTTACAAGGGTTCAAAGTCGAAAATTTGACATAAATTCGGATTTGAAATTTTTTAAGGGGTTGCATCGCATTTTTTTGAAAAAAAATATTTTCCTTGGGAAATCAAAAAATTTTGATTGCAACATATTCTGCAGACTTCCACGAGTACTAAATGGTATTCCTTTTCCAGATCTGACGTCATTTACGGAAGTTACAAGGGTTCAAAGTCGAAAATTTGACATAAATTCGGATTTGAAATTTTTTAAGGGGTTGCATCGCATTTTTTTGAAAAAAAAATTTTTTCCTTAGAAATCAAAAAATTTTGATTGCAACATATTCTGCAGACTTCCACAAGTACTAAATGGTATTCCTTTTCCAGATCTGACGTCATTTACGGAAGTTACAAGGGTTCAAAGTCGAAAATTTGACAAAAATTCGGATTTGAAATTTTTTAAGGGGTTGCATCGCATTTTTTTGAAAAAAAAATGTTTTCCTTCGGAAATCAAAAAATTTTGATTGCAACATATTCTGCAGACTTCCACGAGTCCTAAATGGTATTCCTTTTCCAGATCTGACGTCATTTACGGAAGTTACAAGGGTTCAAAGTCGAAAATTTGACAAAAATTCGGATTTGAAATTTTTTAAGGGGTTGCATCGCATTTTTTTTGAAAAAAAATGTTTTCCTTGGAAATCAAAAAATTTTGATTGCAACATATTCTGCAGACTTCCACGAGTCCTAAATGGTATTCCTTTTCCAGATCTGACGTCATTTACGGAAGTTACAAGGGTTCAAAGTCGAAAATTTGGCAAAAATTCGGATTTGAAATTTTTTAAGGGTTGCATCGCATTTTTTGAAAAAAAATTTTTTTCATTTTTTTTTGAAAAAAATTTTTTTTTGAAATCAAAAAATTTTGATTGCAACATATTCTGCAGACTTCCACGAGTCCTAAATGGTATTCCTTTTCCAGATCTGACGTCATTTACGGAAGTTACAAGGGTTCAAAGTCGAAAATTTGACAAAAATTCGGATTTGAAATTTTTTAAGGGGTTGCATCGCATTTTTTGAAAAAAAATGTTTTCCTTGGAAATCAAAAAATTTTGATTGCAACATATTCTGCAGACTTCCACGAGTCCTAAATGGTATTCCTTTTCCAGATCTGACGTCATTTACGGAAGTTACAAGGGTTCAAAGTCGAAAATTTGACAAAAATTCGGATTTGAAATTTTTTAAGGGGTTGCATCGCATTTTTTTGAAAAAAAATTTTTTCCTTAAGAAATCAAAAAATTTTGATTGCAACATATTCTGCAGACTTCCACGAGTCCTAAATGGTATTCCTTTTCCAGATCTGACGTCATTTACGGAAGTTACAAGGGTTCAAAGTCGAAAATGTGGCAAAAATTCGGATTTGAAATTTTTTAAGGGGTTGCATCGCATTTTTTTGAAAAAAAAATGTTTTCCTTTGAAATCAAAAAATTTTGATTGCAACATATTCTGCAGACTTCCACGAGTCCTAAATGGTATTCCTTTTCCAGATCTGACGTCATTTACGGAAGTTACAAGGGTTCAAAGTCGAAAATGTGGCAAAAATTCGGATTTGAAATTTTTTAAGGGGTTGCATCGCATTTTTTTGAAAAAAAAATGTTTTCCTTTGGAAATCAAAAAATTTTGATTGCAACATATTCTGCAGACTTCCACGAGTCCTAAATGGTATTCCTTTTCCAGATCTGACGTCATTTACGGAAGTTACAAGGGTTCAAAGTCGAAAATTTGACATAAATTCGGATTTGAAATTTTTTAAGGGGTTGCATCGCATTTTTTTGAAAAAAAATATTTTCCTTAGGAAATCAAAAAAATTTTGATTGCAACATATTCTGCAGACTTCCACGAGTCCTAAATGGTATTCCTTTTCCAGATCTGACGTCATTTACGGAAGTTACAAGGGTTCAAAGTCGAAAATTTGAATTTTTTACAATTAAAATTCGGATTTGAAATTTTTAAGGGGTTGCATCGCATTTTTTTGAAAAAAAATGTTTTCCTTGAAATCAAAAAATTTTGATTGCAACATATTCTGCAGACTTCCACGAGTCCTAAATGGTGCTCCTTTTCCAGATCTGACGTCATTTACGGAAGTTACAAGGGTTCAAAGTCGAAAATGTGGCAAAAATTCGGATTTGAAATTTTTTAAGGGGTAGCATCGCATTTTTTTGAAAAAAATTTTTTTCTTTTGAAATCAAAAAATTTTGATTGCAATATATTCTGCAGACTTCCACGAGTCCTAAATGGTACTCCTTTTCCAGATCTGACGTCATTTACGGAAGTTACAAGGGTTCAAAGTCGAAAATGTGGCAAAAATTCGGATTTGAAATTTTTTAAGGGGTAGCATCGCATTTTTTTGAAAAAAAAAGTTTTCCTTTGAAATCAAAAAATTTTGATTGCAATATATTCTGCAGACTTCCACGAGTCCTAAATGGTATTCCTTTTCCAGATCTGACGTCATTTACGGAAGTTACAAGGGTTCAAAGTCGAAAATTTGACAAAAATTCGGATTTGAAATTTTTTAAGGGGTTGCATCGCATTTTTTTGAAAAAAAATGTTTTCCTTTTGAAATCAAAAAATTTTGATTGCAACATATTCTGCAGACTTCCACGAGTCCTAAATGGTATTCCTTTTCCAGATCTGACGTCATTTACGGAAGTTACAAGGGTTCAAAGTCGAAAATTTGACATAAATTCGGATTTGAAATTTTTTAAGGGGTTGCATCGCATTTTTTTGAAAAAAATATTTTCCTTAGAAATCAAAAAATTTTGATTGCAACATATTCTGCAGACTTCCACGAGTCCTAAATGGTATTCCTTTTCCAGATCTGACGTCATTTACGGAAGTTACAAGGGTTCAAAGTCGAAAATTTGACAAAAATTCGGATTTGAAATTTTTTAAGGGGTTGCATCGCATTTTTTTGAAAAAAAATGTTTTCCTTGGAAATCAAAAAATTTTGATTGCAACATATTCTGCAGACTTCCACGAGTCCTAAATGGTATTCCTTTTCCAGATCTGACGTCATTTACGGAAGTTACAAGGGTTCAAAGTCGAAAATTTGACAAAAATTCGGATTTGAAATTTTTTAAGGGGTTGCATCGCATTTTTTGAAAAAAAAATTTTTTTTCTGAAATCAAAAAATTTTGATTGCAACATATTCTGCAGACTTCCACGAGTCCTAAATGGTATTCCTTTTCCAGATCTGACGTCATTTACGGAAGTTACAAGGGTTCAAAGTCGAAAATTTGACATAAATTCGGATTTGAAATTTTTTAAGGGGTTGCATCGCATTTTTTTGAAAAAAAATATTTTCCTTGGAAATCAAAAAATTTTGATTGCAACATATTCTGCAGACTTCCACGAGTCCTAAATGGTATTCCTTTTCCAGATCTGACGTCATTTACGGAAGTTACAAGGGTTCAAAGTCGAAAATTTGACATAAATTCGGATTTGAAATTTTTTAAGGGGTTGCATCGCATTTTTTTGAAAAAAAAATGTTTTCCTTGGGAAATCAAAAAATTTTGATTGCAACATATTCTGCAGACTTCCACGAGTCCTAAATGGTATTCCTTTTCCAGATCTGACGTCATTTACGGAAGTTACAAGGGTTCAAAGTCGAAAATTTGACAAAAATTCGGATTTGAAATTTTTTAAGGGGTTGCATCGCATTTTTTTGAAAAAAAATGTTTTCCTTGGAAATCAAAAAATTTTGATTGCAACATATTCTGCAGACTTCCACGAGTCCTAAATGGTATTCCTTTTCCAGATCTGACGTCATTTACGGAAGTTACAAGGGTTCAAAGTCGAAAATGGGATTTCAAAATTTCGCATTTTTTTGAAAAAAATATTTTTTTGAAATCAAAAAATTTTGATTGCAATATATTCTGCAGACTTCCACGAGTCCTAAATGGTATTCCTTTTCCAGATCTGACGACATTTACGGAAGTTACAAGGGTTCAAAGTCGAAAATTTGACATAAATTCGGATTTGAAATTTTTTAAGGGGTTGCATCGCATTTTTTTGAAAAAAAAAAGTTTTTCCTTGAAATCAAAAAATTTTGATTGCAACATATTCTGCAGACTTCCACGAGTCCTAAATGGTATTCCTTTTCCAGATCTGACGTCATTTACGGAAGTTACAAGGGTTCAAAGTCGAAAATTTGACAAAAATTCGGATTTGAAATTTTTTAAGGGGTTGCATCGCATTTTTTTTGAAAAAAAATGTTTTCCTTTGAAATCAAAAAATTTTGATTGCAACATATTCTGCAGACTTCCACGAGTCCTAAATGGTGCTCCTTTTCCAGATCTGACGTCATTTACGGAAGTTACAAGGGTTCAAAGTCGAAAATGTGGCAAAAATTCGGATTTGAAATTTTTTAAGGGGTTGCATCGCATTTTTTTGAAAAAAAAAATTTCCTTTGGGAAATCAAAAAATTTTGATTGCAACATATTCTGCAGACTTCCACGAGTCCTAAATGGTATTCCTTTTCCAGATCTGACGTCATTTACGGAAGTTACAAGGGTTCAAAGTCGAAAATTTGACAAAAATTCGGATTTGAAATTTTTTAAGGGGTTGCATCGCATTTTTTTGAAAAAAAATGTTTTCCTTTGAAATCAAAAAATTTTGATTGCAACATATTCTGCAGACTTCCACGAGTCCTAAATGGTATTCCTTTTCCAGATCTGACGTCATTTACGGAAGTTACAAGGGTTCAAAGTCGAAAATTTGACAAAAATTCGGATTTGAAATTTTTTAAGGGGTTGCATCGCATTTTTTTGAAAAAAAATATTTTTCCTTGGGAAATCAAAAAATTTTGATTGCAACATATTCTGCAGACTTCCACGAGTCCTAAATGGTATTCCTTTTCCAGATCTGACGTCATTTACGGAAGTTACAAGGGTTCAAAGTCGAAAATTTGACAAAAATTCGGATTTGAAATTTTTTAAGGGGTTGCATCGCATTTTTTTGAAAAAAAAAATTTTCTCCTTTGAAATCAAAAAATTTTGATTGCAACATATTCTGCAGACTTCCACGAGTACTAAATGGTATTCCTTTTCCAGATCTGACGTCATTTACGGAAGTTACAAGGGTTCAAAGTCGAAAATTTGACAAAAATTCGGATTTGAAATTTTTTAAGGGGTTGCATCGCATTTTTTGAAAAAAATTTTTTTTCTGAAATCAAAAAATTTTGATTGCAACATATTCTGCAGACTTCCACGAGTCCTAAATGGTATTCCTTTTCCAGATCTGACGTCATTTACGGAAGTTACAAGGGTTCAAAGTCGAAAATTTGACAAAAATTCGGATTTGAAATTTTTTAAGGGGTTGCATCGCATTTTTTTGAAAAAAAAATTTTTTCCTTTGAAATCAAAAAATTTTGATTGCAACATATTCTGCAGACTTCCACGAGTCCTAAATGGTATTCCTTTTCCAGATCTGACGTCATTTACGGAAGTTACAAGGGTTCAAAGTCGAAAATTTGACATAAATTCGGATTTGAAATTTTTTAAGGGGTTGCATCGCATTTTTTTGAAAAAAAAATTTTTTCCTTGGAAATCAAAAAATTTTGATTGCAACATATTCTGCAGACTTCCACGAGTCCTAAATGGTATTCCTTTTCCAGATCTGACGTCATTTACGGAAGTTACAAGGGTTCAAAGTCGAAAATGTGGCAAAAATTCGGATTTGAAATTTTTTAAGGGGTTGCATCGCATTTTTTTGCAAAAAATTTTTTTCCTCTGAAATCAAAAAATTTTGATTGCAACATATTCTGCAGACTTCCACGAGTCCTAAATGGTGCTCCTTTTCCAGATCTGACGTCATTTACGGAAGTTACAAGGGTTCAAAGTCGAAAAAGGTGCAAAAATTCGGATTTGAAATTTTTTAAGGGGTAGCATCGCATTTTTTTGCAAAAAATTTTTTTCCTCTGAAATCAAAAAATTTTGATTGCAACATATTCTGCAGACTTCCACGAGTCCTAAATGGTGCTCCTTTTCCAGATCTGACGTCATTTACGGAAGTTACAAGGGTTCAAAGTCGAAAATGTGGCAAAAATTCGGATTTGAAATTTTTTAAGGGGTTGCATCGCATTTTTTTGCAAAAAAATTTTTTTTGAAATCAAAAAATTTTGATTGCAACATATTCTGCAGACTTCCACGAGTCCTAAATGGTATTCCTTTTCCAGATCTGACGTCATTTACGGAAGTTACAAGGGTTCAAAGTCGAAAATTTGACAAAAATTCGGATTTGAAATTTTTTAAGGGGTTGCATCGCATTTTTTTGAAAAAAAAAATTTTTCTTGGAAATCAAAAAATTTTGATTGCAACATATTCTGCAGACTTCCACGAGTCCTAAATGGTATTCCTTTTCCAGATCTGACGTCATTTACGGAAGTTACAAGGGTTCAAAGTCGAAAATTTGACATAAATTCGGATTTGAAATTTTTTAAGGGGTTGCATCGCATTTTTTTGAAAAAAAAATTTTTCCTTAGGAAATCAAAAAATTTTGATTGCAACATATTCTGCAGACTTCCACGAGTCCTAAATGGTATTCCTTTTCCAGATCTGACGTCATTTACGGAAGTTACAAGGGTTCAAAGTCGAAAATTTGACATAAATTCGGATTTGAAATTTTTTAAGGGGTTGCATCGCATTTTTTGAAAAAAAATTTTTTTCCTTTGAAATCAAAAAATTTTGATTGCAACATATTCTGCAGACTTCCACGAGTCCTAAATGGTATTCCTTTTCCAGATCTGACGTCATTTACGGAAGTTACAAGGGTTCAAAGTCGAAAATTTGACAAAAATTCGGATTTGAAATTTTTTAAGGGGTTGCATCGCATTTTTTTGAAAAAAAATTTTTTCCTCTGAAATCAAAAAATTTTGATTGCAATATATTCTGCAGACTTCCACGAGTCCTAAATGGTGCTCCTTTTCCAGATCTGACGTCATTTACGGAAGTTACAAGGGTTCAAAGTAGAAAAATTGGCAAAAATTCGGTATTAAATTTTATAAGGGTTCAAAGTAAATTTGACATAAATTCGGATTTGAAATTTTTTAAGGGGTTGCATCGCATTTTTTTGAAAAAAAAATTTTTCCTTGGAAATCAAAAAATTTTGATTGCAACATATTCTGCAGACTTCCACGAGTCCTAAATGGTATTCCTTTTCCAGATCTGACGTCATTTACGGAAGTTACAAGGGTTCAAAGTCGAAAATGTGGCAAAAATTCGGATTTGAAATTTTTTAAGGGGTAGCATCGCATTTTTTTGAAAAAAAATTTTTTCCTCTGAAATCAAAAAATTTTGATTGCAATATATTCTGCAGACTTCCACGAGTCCTAAATGGTGCTCCTTTTCCAGATCTGACGTCATTTACGGAAGTTACAAGGGTTCAAAGTCGAAAATGTGGCAAAAATTCGGATTTGAAATTTTTTAAGGGGTAGCATCGCATTTTTTTGAAAAAAATTTTTTTCCTTTGAAATCAAAAAATTTTGATTGCAATATATTCTGCAGACTTCCACGAGTCCAAAATGGTATTCCTTTTCCAGATCTGACGTCATTTACGGAAGTTACAAGGGTTCAAAGTCGAAAATTTGGCAAAAATTCGGATTTGAAATTTTTAAGGGTTGTTGCATCGCATTTTTTTAAAAAAAAAAGTTTTCCTTGGGAAATCAAAAAATTTTGATTGCAATATATTCTGCAGACTTCCACGAGTCCTAAATGGTGCTCCTTTTCCAGATCTGACGTCATTTACGGAAGTTACAAGGGTTCAAAGTCGAAAATGTGGCAAAAATTCGGATTTGAAATTTTTTAAGGGGTTGCATCGCATTTTTTTGCAAAAAATTTTTTTCCTTGAAATCAAAAAATTTTGATTGCAATATATTCTGCAGACTTCCACGAGTCCTAAATGGTGCTCCTTTTCCAGATCTGACGTCATTTACGGAAGTTACAAGGGTTCAAAGTCGAAAATGTGGCAAAAATTCGGATTTGAAATTTTTTAAGGGGTTGCATCGCATTTTTTTGCAAAAAATTTTTTTCCTCTGAAATCAAAAAATTTTGATTGCAATATATTCTGCAGACTTCCACGAGTCCTAAATGGTGCTCCTTTTCCAGATCTGACGTCATTTACGGAAGTTACAAGGGTTCAAAGTCGAAAATGTGGCAAAAATTCGGATTTGAAATTTTTTAAGGGGTTGCATCGCATTTTTTTGAAAAAAAATGTTTTCCTTGGGAAATCAAAAAATTTTGATTGCAACATATTCTGCAGACTTCCACGAGTCCTAAATGGTATTCCTTTTCCAGATCTGACGTCATTTACGGAAGTTACAAGGGTTCAAAGTCGAAAATTTGACAAAAATTCGGATTTGAAATTTTTTAAGGGGTTGCATCGCATTTTTTGAAAAAAAATTTTTTCTTTTGAAATCAAAAAATTTTGATTGCAACATATTCTGCAGACTTCCACGAGTCCTAAATGGTATTCCTTTTCCAGATCTGACGTCATTTACGGAAGTTACAAGGGTTCAAAGTCGAAAATTTGACAAAATTCGGATTTGAAATTTTTTAAGGGGTTGCATCGCATTTTTTTGAAAAAAAATATTTTCCTTGGGAAATCAAAAAATTTTGATTGCAACATATTCTGCAGACTTCCACGAGTCCTAAATGGTATTCCTTTTCCAGATCTGACGTCATTTACGGAAGTTACAAGGGTTCAAAGTCGAAAATTTGGCAAAAATTCGGATTTGAAATTTTTTAAGGGGTTGCATCGCATTTTTTTGAAAAAAAAATATTTTCCTTGGGAAATCAAAAAATTTTGATTGCAACATATTCTGCAGACTTCCACGAGTCCTAAATGGTATTCCTTTTCCAGATCTGACGTCATTTACGGAAGTTACAAGGGTTCAAAGTCGAAAATTTGACAAAAATTCGGATTTGAAATTTTTTAAGGGGTTGCATCGCATTTTTTTGAAAAAAAATTTTTTCCTTGGGAAATCAAAAAATTTTGATTGCAACATATTCTGCAGACTTCCACGAGTCCTAAATGGTATTCCTTTTCCAGATCTGACGTCATTTACGGAAGTTACAAGGGTTCAAAGTCGAAAATTTGACAAAAATTCGGATTTGAAATTTTTTAAGGGGTTGCATCGCATTTTTTTGAAAAAAAATATTTTCCTTGGGAAATCAAAAAATTTTGATTGCAACATATTCTGCAGACTTCCACGAGTCCTAAATGGTATTCCTTTTCCAGATCTGACGTCATTTACGGAAGTTACAAGGGTTCAAAGTCGAAAATTTGGCAAAAATTCGGATTTGAAATTTTTTAAGGGTTAGCATCGCATAAATTTTTTGAAATTTTAAAATTTTTGAAAAATTTTTTCCTTGAAATCAAAAAATTTTGATTGCAATATATTCTGCAGACTTCCACGAGTCCTAAATGGTGTTCCTTTTCCAGATCTGACGTCATTTACGGAAGTTACAAGGGTTCAAAGTCGAAAATTTGGCAAAAATTCGGATTTGAAATTTTTTAAGGGGTTGCATCGCATTTTTTTGAAAAACAAATATTTTCCTTGAAATCAAAAAATTTTGATTGCAACATATTCTGCAGACTTCCACGAGTCCTAAATGGTATTCCTTTTCCAGATCTGACGTCATTTACGGAAGTTACAAGGGTTCAAAGTCGAAAATTTGACAAAAATTCGGATTTGAAATTTTTAAGGGGTTGCATCGCATTTTTTTGAAAAAAAAATTTTTTCCTTGGGAAATCAAAAAATTTTGATTGCAACATATTCTGCAGACTTCCACGAGTCCTAAATGGTATTCCTTTTCCAGATCTGACGTCATTTACGGAAGTTACAAGGGTTCAAAGTCGAAAATTTGACAAAAATTCGGATTTGAAATTTTTTTAAGGGGTTGCATCGCATTTTTTTTGAAAAAAAATTTTTTCCTTTGAAATCAAAAAATTTTGATTGCAACATATTCTGCAGACTTCCACGAGTCCTAAATGGTATTCCTTTTCCAGATCTGACGACATTTACGGAAGTTACAAGGGTTCAAAGTCGAAAATTTGACAAAAATTCGGATTTGAAATTTTTTAAGGGGGTGCATCGCATTTTTTTGAAAAAAAATTTTTTCCTCTGGAAATCAAAAAATTTTGATTGCAACATATTCTGCAGACTTCCACGAGTCCTAAATGGTATTCCTTTTCCAGATCTGACGTCATTTACGGAAGTTACAAGGGTTCAAAGTCGAAAATTTGACATAAATTCGGATTTGAAATTTTTTAAGGGGTTGCATCGCATTTTTTTGAAAAAAAAATTTTTTCCTTTGAAATCAAAAAATTTTGATTGCAACATATTCTGCAGACTTCCACGAGTCCTAAATGGTATTCCTTTTCCAGATCTGACGTCATTTACGGAAGTTACAAGGGTTCAAAGTCGAAAATTTGACAAAATTCGGATTTGAAATTTTTTAAGGGGTTGCATCGCATTTTTTTGAAAAAAAAATATTTTCCTTGGGAAATCAAAAAATTTTGATTGCAACATATTCTGCAGACTTCCACGAGTCCTAAATGGTATTCCTTTTCCAGATCTGACGTCATTTACGGAAGTTACAAGGGTTCAAAGTCGAAAATTTGACAAAAATTCGGATTTGAAATTTTTTAAGGGGTTGCATCGCATTTTTTTGAAAAAAAATGTTTTCCTTGAAATCAAAAAATTTTGATTGCAACATATTCTGCAGACTTCCACGAGTCCTAAATGGTATTCCTTTTCCAGATCTGACGTCATTTACGGAAGTTACAAGGGTTCAAAGTCGAAAATTTGGCAAAAATTGAAATCAAAAATTTTGATTGATTTAATTTTTGTTCAAGGGTTCAAAGTCGAAAATTTGACATAAATTCGGATTTGAAATTTTTTAAGGGGTTGCATCGCATTTTTAAAAATTTTTAAAAAATTTTTTCCTTGGGAAATCAAAAAATTTTGATTGCAACATATTCTGCAGACTTCCACGAGTCCTAAATGGTATTCCTTTTCCAGATCTGACGTCATTTACGGAAGTTACAAGGGTTCAAAGTCGAAAATTTGACATAAATTCGGATTTGAAATTTTTAAGGGGTTGCATCGCATTTTTTTGAAAAACAAATTTTTTCCTTGGGAAATCAAAAAATTTTGATTGCAACATATTCTGCAGACTTCCACGAGTCCTAAATGGTACTCGTTTTCCAGATCTGACGTCATTTACGGAAGTTACAAGGGTTCAAAGTCGAAAATGTGGCAAAAATTCGGATTTGAAATTTTTTAAGGGGTAGCATCGCATTTTTTTGAAAAAAATTTTTTTCTTTTGAAATCAAAAAATTTTGATTGCAATATATTCTGCAGACTTCCACGAGTCCTAAATGGTGCTCCTTTTCCAGATCTGACGTCATTTACGGAAGTTACAAGGGTTCAAAGTCGAAAATGTGGCAAAAATTCGGATTTGAAATTTTTTAAGGGGTAGCATCGCATTTTTTTGAAAAAAATTTTTTTCCTTTGAAATCAAAAAATTTTGATTGCAATATATTCTGCAGACTTCCACGAGTCCTAAATGGTGCTCCTTTTCCAGATCTGACGTCATTTACGGAAGTTACAAGGGTTCAAAGTCGAAAATGTGGCAAAAATTCGGATTTGAAATTTTTTAAGGGGTTGCATCGCATTTTTTTGAAAAAAAATATTTTCCTTTGGAAATCAAAAAATTTTGATTGCAACATATTCTGCAGACTTCCACGAGTCCTAAATGGTATTCCTTTTCCAGATCTGACGTCATTTACGGAAGTTACAAGGGTTCAAAGTCGAAAATTTGACATAAATTCGGATTTGAAATTTTTTAAGGGGTTGCATCGCATTTTTTTTGAAAAAAAATATTTTCCTTGGGAAATCAAAAAATTTTGATTGCAACATATTCTGCAGACTTCCACGAGTCCTAAATGGTATTCCTTTTCCAGATCTGACGACATTTACGGAAGTTACAAGGGTTCAAAGTCGAAAATTTGACAAAATTCGGATTTGAAATTTTTTAAGGGGTTGCATCGCATTTTTTTGAAAAAAAAATGTTTTCCTTGGGAAATCAAAAAATTTTGATTGCAACATATTCTGCAGACTTCCACGAGTCCTAAATGGTATTTCCTTTTCCAGATCTGACGTCATTTACGGAAGTTACAAGGGTTCAAAGTCGAAAATTTGACAAAAATTCGGATTTGAAATTTTTTAAGGGGTTGCATCGCATTTTTTTGAAAAAACAAATATTTTCCTTTGGAAATCAAAAAATTTTGATTGCAACATATTCTGCAGACTTCCACGAGTCCTAAATGGTATTCCTTTTCCAGATCTGACGTCATTTACGGAAGTTACAAGGGTTCAAAGTCGAAAATTTGACAAAAATTCGGATTTGAAATTTTTTAAGGGGTAGGCATCGCATTTTTTTGAAAAAAAATTTTTTCCTTGAAATCAAAAAATTTTGATTGCAACATATTCTGCAGACTTCCACGAGTCCTAAATGGTATTCCTTTTCCAGATCTGACGTCATTTACGGAAGTTACAAGGGTTCAAAGTCGAAAATTTGACAAAAATTCGGATTTGAAATTTTTTAAGGGGTTGCATCGCATTTTTTTGAAAAAAAAATTTTTTCCTTGGGAAATCAAAAAATTTTGATTGCAACATATTCTGCAGACTTCCACGAGTCCTAAATGGTATTCCTTTTCCAGATCTGACGTCATTTACGGAAGTTACAAGGGTTCAAAGTCGAAAATTTGACAAAAATTCGGATTTGAAATTTTTAAGGGGTTGCATCGCATTTTTTTGAAAAAAAATATTTTCCTTGTGAAATCAAAAAATTTTGATTGCAACATATTCTGCAGACTTCCACGAGTCCTAAATGGTATTCCTTTTCCAGATCTGACGTCATTTACGGAAGTTACAAGGGTTCAAAGTCGAAAATTTGACAAAAATTCGGATTTGAAATTTTTAAGGGGTTGCATCGCATTTTTTTGAAAAAACAAATATTTTCCTTGGGAAATCAAAAAATTTTGATTGCAACATATTCTGCAGACTTCCACGAGTCCTAAATGGTATTCCTTTTCCAGATCTGACGTCATTTACGGAAGTTACAAGGGTTCAAAGTCGAAAATTTGACAAAAATTCGGATTTGAAATTTTTTAAGGGGTTGCATCGCATTTTTTTGAAAAAAAAATTTTTTCCTTGGGAAATCAAAAAATTTTGATTGCAACATATTCTGCAGACTTCCACGAGTCCTAAATGGTATTCCTTTTCCAGATCTGACGACATTTACGGAAGTTACAAGGGTTCAAAGTCGAAAATTTGACAAAAATTCGGATTTGAAATTTTTTAAGGGGTTGCATCGCATTTTTTTGAAAAAACAAATATTTTCCTTGGGAAATCAAAAAATTTTGATTGCAACATATTCTGCAGACTTCCACGAGTCCTAAATGGTATTCCTTTTCCAGATCTGACGACATTTACGGAAGTTACAAGGGTTCAAAGTCGAAAATTTGACAAAAATTCGGATTTGAAATTTTTAAGGGTAAGGGCATCGCATTTTTTGAAAAAAAAATGTTTTCCTGGGAAATCAAAAAATTTTGATTGCAACATATTCTGCAGACTTCCACGAGTCCTAAATGGTATTCCTTTTCCAGATCTGACGTCATTTACGGAAGTTACAAGGGTTCAAAGTCGAAAATTTGACAAATATTCGGATTTGAAATTTTAACAAATATTCGCATTTTTTTGAAAAAAATTTTTTCTTGAAATCAAAAAATTTTGATTGCAACATATTCTGCAGACTTCCACGAGTCCTAAATGGTATTCCTTTTCCAGATCTGACGACATTTACGGAAGTTACAAGGGTTCAAAGTCGAAAATTTGACATAAATTCGGATTTGAAATTTTTTAAGGGGTTGCATCGCATTTTTTTGAAAAAAAAATATTTTCCTTTGAAATCAAAAAATTTTGATTGCAACATATTCTGCAGACTTCCACGAGTCCTAAATGGTATTCCTTTTCCAGATCTGACGACATTTACGGAAGTTACAAGGGTTCAAAGTCGAAAATTTGACAAAAATTCGGATTTGAAATTTTTTAAGGGGTTGCATCGCATTTTTTTGAAAAAAAATTTTTTCCTTAGGAAATCAAAAAATTTTGATTGCAACATATTCTGCAGACTTCCACGAGTCCTAAATGGTATTCCTTTTCCAGATCTGACGTCATTTACGGAAGTTACAAGGGTTCAAAGTCGAAAATTTGACATAAATTCGGATTTGAAATTTTTTAAGGGGTTGCATCGCATTTTTTTGAAAAAAATGTTTTCCTTGAAATCAAAAAATTTTGATTGCAACATATTCTGCAGACTTCCACGAGTCCTAAATGGTATTCCTTTTCCAGATCTGACGTCATTTACGGAAGTTACAAGGGTTCAAAGTCGAAAATTTGACATAAATTCGGATTTGAAATTTTTTAAGGGGTTGCATCGCATTTTTTTGAAAAAAAAATTTTTTCCTTGGGAAATCAAAAAATTTTGATTGCAACATATTCTGCAGACTTCCACGAGTCCTAAATGGTATTCCTTTTCCAGATCTGACGACATTTACGGAAGTTACAAGGGTTCAAAGTCGAAAATTTGACAAAAATTCGGATTTGAAATTTTTTAAGGGGTTGCATCGCATTTTTTTGAAAAAAAATATTTTCCTTGGGAAATCAAAAAATTTTGATTGCAACATATTCTGCAGACTTCCACGAGTCCTAAATGGTATTCCTTTTCCAGATCTGACGACATTTACGGAAGTTACAAGGGTTCAAAGTCGAAAATTTGACAAAAATTCGGATTTGAAATTTTTAAGGGGTTGCATCGCATTTTTTTGAAAAAAAATTTTTTCCTTGAAATCAAAAAAATTTTGATTGCAACATATTCTGCAGACTTCCACGAGTCCTAAATGGTATTCCTTTTCCAGATCTGACGACATTTACGGAAGTTACAAGGGTTCAAAGTCGAAAATTTGACATAAATTCGGATTTGAAATTTTTTAAGGGGTTGCATCGCATTTTTTTGAAAAAAAAAATTTTTTCCTTGAAATCAAAAAATTTTGATTGCAACATATTCTGCAGACTTCCACGAGTCCTAAATGGTATTCCTTTTCCAGATCTGACGACATTTACGGAAGTTACAAGGGTTCAAAGTCGAAAATTTGACATAAATTCGGATTTGAAATTTTTTAAGGGGTTGCATCGCATTTTTTTGAAAAAAAATTTTTTTGGGAAATCAAAAAATTTTGATTGCAACATATTCTGCAGACTTCCACGAGTCCTAAATGGTATTCCTTTTCCAGATCTGACGACATTTACGGAAGTTACAAGGGTTCAAAGTCGAAAATTTGACAAAAATTCGGATTTGAAATTTTTAAGGGGTGCATCGCATTTTTTTGAAAAAAAAATTTTTTCCTTTGAAATCAAAAAAATTTTGATTGCAACATATTCTGCAGACTTCCACGAGTCCTAAATGGTATTCCTTTTCCAGATCTGACGACATTTACGGAAGTTACAAGGGTTCAAAGTCGAAAATTTGACAAAATTCGGATTTGAAATTTTTTAAGGGGTTGCATCGCATTTTTTTGAAAAAAAATTTTTTCCTTGGAAATCAAAAAATTTTGATTGCAACATATTCTGCAGACTTCCACGAGTCCTAAATGGTATTCCTTTTCCAGATCTGACGACATTTACGGAAGTTACAAGGGTTCAAAGTCGAAAATTTGGCAAAAATTCGGATTTGAAATTTTTTAAGGGGTTGCATCGCATTTTTTTGAAAAAAAAATTTTTTCCTTTGAAATCAAAAAATTTTGATTGCAACATATTCTGCAGACTTCCACGAGTCCTAAATGGTGCTCCTTTTCCAGATCTGACGACATTTACGGAAGTTACAAGGGTTCAAAGTCGAAAATGTGGCAAAAATTCGGATTTGAAATTTTTTAAGGGGTTGCATCGCATTTTTTTGAAAAAAAAATATTTTCCTTGGGAAATCAAAAAATTTTGATTGCAACATATTCTGCAGACTTCCACGAGTCCTAAATGGTATTCCTTTTCCAGATCTGACGACATTTACGGAAGTTACAAGGGTTCAAAGTCGAAAATGTGGCAAAAATTCGGATTTGAAATTTTTTAAGGGGTTGCATCGCATTTTTTTGAAAAAAAATTTTTTCCTTGGGAAATCAAAAAATTTTGATTGCAACATATTCTGCAGACTTCCACGAGTCCTAAATGGTATTCCTTTTCCAGATCTGACGTCATTTACGGAAGTTACAAGGGTTCAAAGTCGAAAATTTGACATAAATTCGGATTTGAAATTTTTTAAGGGGTTGCATCGCATTTTTTTGAAAAAAAATATTTTCCTTTGGGAAATCAAAAAATTTTGATTGCAACATATTCTGCAGACTTCCACGAGTCCTAAATGGTATTCCTTTTCCAGATCTGACGACATTTACGGAAGTTACAAGGGTTCAAAGTCGAAAATTTGACAAAAATTCGGATTTGAAATTTTTTAAGGGGTTGCATCGCATTTTTTTGAAAAAAAAATTTTTTCTTTGAAATCAAAAAATTTTGATTGCAACATATTCTGCAGACTTCCACGAGTCCTAAATGGTATTCCTTTTCCAGATCTGACGTCATTTACGGAAGTTACAAGGGTTCAAAGTCGAAAATTTGACAAAAATTCGGATTTGAAATTTTTTAAGGGGTTGCATCGCATTTTTTTGAAAAAAAAATTTTTTCCTTGAAATCAAAAAATTTTGATTGCAACATATTCTGCAGACTTCCACGAGTCCTAAATGGTATTCCTTTTCCAGATCTGACGTCATTTACGGAAGTTACAAGGGTTCAAAGTCGAAAATTTGACATAAATTCGGATTTGAAATTTTTTAAGGGGTTGCATCGCATTTTTTTGAAAAAAAAATTTTTTCCTTTGAAATCAAAAAATTTTGATTGCAACATATTCTGCAGACTTCCACGAGTCCTAAATGGTATTCCTTTTCCAGATCTGACGACATTAACGGAAGTTACAAAGGTTCAAAATCGAAAATTTGACATAAATTCGGATTTATAAATTTTTTAAGGGGTTGCATCGCATTTTTTTGAAAAACAAATATTTCCTTGGGAAATCAAAAAATTTTGATTGCAACATGTTCTGCAGACTTCCACGAGTCCTAAATGGTATTCCTTTTCCAGATCTGACGTCATTTACGGAAGTTACAAGGGTTCAAAGTCGAAAATTTGACATAAATTCGGATTTGAAATTTTTTAAGGGGTTGCATCGCATTTTTTTGAAAAAAAAAAATTTTCCTTGGAAATCAAAAAATTTTGATTGCAACATATTCTGCAGACTTCCACGAGTCCTAAATGGTATTCCTTTTCCAGATCTGACGTCATTTACGGAAGTTACAAGGGTTCAAAGTCGAAAATTTGACATAAATTCGGATTTGAAATTTTTTAAGGGGTTGCATCGCATTTTTTTGAAAAAAAAATTTTTTCCTTGGGAAATCAAAAAATTTTGATTGCAACATATTCTGCAGACTTCCACGAGTCCTAAATGGTATTCCTTTTCCAGATCTGACGTCATTTACGGAAGTTACAAGGGTTCAAAGTCGAAAATTTGACAAAAATTCGGATTTTAAATTTTTTAAGGGGTAGCATCGAATTTTTTTGAAAAAAGATATTTTCCTTGGGAAATCAAAAAATTTTGATTGCAACATATTCTGCAGACTTACACGAGTCCTAAATGGTATTCCTTTTCCAGATCTGACGTCATTTACGGAAGTTACAAGGGTTCAAAGTCGAAAATTTGACATAAATTCGGATTTGAAATTTTTTAAGGGGTTGCATCGCATTTTTTTGAAAAAAAATTTTTTTCCTTGAAATCAAAAAATTTTGATTGCAACATATTCTGCAGACTTCCACGAGTCCTAAATGGTATTCCTTTTCCAGATCTGACGACATTTACGGAAGTTACAAGGGTTCAAAGTCGAAAATTTGACAAAAATTCGGATTTGAAATTTTTTAAGGGGTTGCATCGCATTTTTTTGAAAAAAATTTTTTTCCTGTGAAATCAAAAAATTTTGATTGCAATATATTCTGCAGACTTCCACGAGTCCTAAATGGTATTCCTTTTCCAGATCTGACGACATTTACGGAAGTTACAAGGGTTCAAAGTCGAAAATTTGACAAAAATTCGGATTTTAAATTTTTTAAGGGGTTGCATCGCATTTTTTTGAAAAAAAAATATTTTCCTTAGGAAATCAAAAAATTTAGATTGCATAATATTCTGCAGACTTACACGAGTCCTAAATGGTATTCCTTTTCCAGATCTGACGTCATTAACGATAGTTACAAGTGTCCAAAGTCGAAAATTTGACAAAAATTCCGATTTAGAAATTGTTTAAGGGGTAGCATCGCATTTCTTTGAAAAAAAATGTTTTCCTTTGAAATCAAAAAATTTTGATTGCAACATATTCTGCAGACTTACACGAGTCCTAAATGGTATTCCTATTTCAGATCTGACGTCATACGGAAGTTACAAAGGTTCAAAGTCGAAAATTTGACATAAATTTGAAATTGTTTAAGGGGTTGCATCGCATTTTTTGAAAAAAAAATTTTTTCTTGAAATCAAAAAATTTTGATTGCAACATATTCTGCAGACTTCCACGAGTCCTAAATGGTATTCCTTTTCCAGATCTGACGACATTTACGGAAGTTACAAGGGTTCAAAGTCGAAAATTTGACATAAATTCGGATTTGAAATTTTTAAGGGGTTGCATCGCATTTTTTTGAAAAACAAATATTTTCCTTGGGAAATCAAAAAATTTTGATTGCAACATATTCTGCAGACTTCCACGAGTCCTAAATGGTATTCCTTTTCCAGATCTGACGACATTTACGGAAGTTACAAGGGTTCAAAGTCGAAAATTTGACAAAAATTCGGATTTGAAATTTTTTAAGGGGTTGCATCGCATTTTTTTGAAAAAAAATTTTTTCCTGGAAATCAAAAAATTTTGATTGCAACATATTCTGCAGACTTCCACGAGTCCTAAATGGTATTCCTTTTCCAGATCTGACGACATTTACGGAAGTTACAAGGGTTCAAAGTCGAAAATTTGACAAAAATTCGGATTTGAAATTTTTAAGGGGTTGCATCGCATTTTTTTGAAAAAAAATATTTTCCTTGGGAAATCAAAAAATTTTGATTGCAACATATTCTGCAGACTTCCACGAGTCCTAAATGGTATTCCTTTTCCAGATCTGACGACATTTACGGAAGTTACAAGGGTTCAAAGTCGAAAATTTGACAAAAATTCGGATTTGAAATTTTTTAAGGGGTTGCATCGCATTTTTTTGAAAAAAAAATTTTTTCCTTGGAAATCAAAAAATTTTGATTGCAACATATTCTGCAGACTTCCACGAGTCCTAAATGGTATTCCTTTTCCAGATCTGACGTCATTTACGGAAGTTACAAGGGTTCAAAGTCGAAAATTTGACAAAAATTCGGATTTGAAATTTTTTAAGGGCTTGCATCGCATTTTTTTGAAAAACAAAATTTTTTTGGGAAATCAAAAAATTTTGATTGCGACATATTCTGCAGACTTCCACGAGTCATAAATGGTATTCCTTTTCCAGATCTGACGACATTTACGGAAGTTACAAGGGTTCAAAGTCGAAAATTTGACATAAATTCGGATTTGAAATTTTTTAAGGGGTTGCATCGCATTTTTTGAAAAAAAATATTTTTTTTGGGAAATCAAAAAATTTTGATTGCAACATATTCTGCAGACTTCCACGAGTCCTAAATGGTATTCCTTTTCCAGATCTGACGACATTTACGGAAGTTACAAAGGTTCAAAGTCGAAAATTTGACATAAATTCGGATTTGAAATTTTTTAAGGGGTTGCATCGCATTTTTTTGAAAAACAAATTTTTTCCTTGGAAATCAAAAAATTTTGATTGCAACATATTCTGCAGACTTCCACGAGTCCTAAATGGTATTCCTTTTCCAGATCTGACGACATTTACGGAAGTTACAAGGGTTCAAAGTCGAAAATTTGACAATAAATTCGGATTTGAAATTTTTTAAGGGGTTGCATCGCATTTTTTTGAAAAAAAAATATTTTCCTTGAAATCAAAAAATTTTGATTGCAACATATTCTGCAGACTTCCACGAGTCCTAAATGGTATTCCTTTTCCAGATCTGACGACATTTACGGAAGTTACAAGGGTTCAAAGTCGAAAATTTGACAAAAATTCGGATTTGAAATTTTTTAAGGGGTTGCATCGCATTTTTTTAAAAAAAAAAAATTTTCTTGGGAAATCAAAAAATTTTGATTGCGACATATTCTGCAGACTTCCACGAGTCCTAAATGGTATTCTTTGTCCAGATCTGACGACATTTACGGAAGTTACAAGGGTTCAAAGTCGAAAATTTGACATAAATTCGGATTTGAAATTTTTTAAGGGGTTGCATCGCATTTTTTGAAAAAAAAAATTTTTTGTGAAATCAAAAAATTTTGATTGCAACATATTCTGCAGACTTCCACGAGTCCTAAATGGTATTCCTTTTCCAGATCTGACGACATTTACGGAAGTTACAAGGGTTCAAAGTCGAAAATTTGACAAAATTCGGATTTGAAATTTTTTAAGGGGTTGCATCGCATTTTTTTGAAAAAAAATGTTTTCCTTTGAAATCAAAAAATTTTGATTGCAACATATTCTGCAGACTTCCACGAGTCCTAAATGGTATTCCTCTTCCAGATCTGACGACATTTACGGAAGTTACAAGGGTTCACAGTCGAAAATTTGACATTAATTCGGATTTGAAATTTTTTAAGGGGTTGCATCGCATTTTTTAAAAAAAAATATTTTCCTTGGAAAATCAAAAAATGTTGATTGCAACATATTCTGCAGACTTACCCGAGTCCTAAATGGTATTCCTTTTCCAGATCTGACGACATTTACGGAAGTTACAAGGGTTCAAAGTCGAAAATTTGACAAAAATTCGGATTTGACATTTTTTAAGGGCTTGCATCGCATTTTTTTGAAAAAAAATATTTTCCTGTGAAATCAAAAAATTTTGATTGCAACATATTCTGCAGACTTCCACGAGTCCTAAATGGTATTCCTTGTCCAGATCTGACGACATTTACGGAAGTTACAAGGGTTCAAAGTCGAAAATTTGACATAAATTCGGATTTGAAATTTTTTAAGGGGTTGCATCGCATTTTTTTGAAAAACAAATATTTTCCTTGGGAAATCAAAAAATTTTGATTGCAACATATTCTGCAGACTTACACGAGTCCTAAATGGTATTCCTTTTCCAGATCTGACGACATTTACGGAAGTTACAAGGGTTCAAAGTCGAAAATTTGACATAAATTCGGATTTGAAATTTTTTAAGGGGTTGCATCGCATTTTTTTGAAAAAAAATATTTTCCTTGGAAAATCAAAAAATGTTGATTGCAACATATTCTGCAGACTTCCACGAGTCCTAAATGGTATTCCTTTTCCAGATCTGACGACATTTACGGAAGTTACAAGGGTTCAAAGTCGAAAATTTGACAAAAATTCGGATTTGAAATTTTTTAAGGGGTTGCATCGCATTTTTTTGAAAAAAAAATTTTTTCCTTGGGAAATCAAAAAATTTTGATTGCAACATATTCTGCAGACTTCCACGAGTCCTAAATGGTATTCCTTTTCCAGATCTGACGACATTTACGGAAGTTACAAGGGTTCAAAGTCGAAAATTTGACATAAATTCGGATTTGAAATTTTTTAAGGGGTTGCATCGCATTTTTTTGAAAAAAAAAATTTTTTCCTTTGGAAATCAAAAAATTTTGATTGCAACATATTCTGCAGACTTCCACGAGTCCTAAATGGTATTCCTTTTCCAGATCTGACGACATTTACGGAAGTTACAAGGGTTCAAAGTCGAAAATTTGACAAAAATTCGGATTTGAAATTTTTTAAGGGGTTGCATCGCATTTTTTTGAAAAAAAATTTTTTCTTGGAAATCAAAAAATTTTGATTGCAACATATTCTGCAGACTTCCACGAGTCCTAAATGGTATTCCTTTTCCAGATCTGACGACATTTACGGAAGTTACAAGGGTTCAAAGTCGAAAATTTGACAAAAATTCGGATTTGACATTTTTTAAGGGCTTGCATCGCATTTTTTTGAAAAAAAATATTTTCCTTGGAAAATCAAAAAATGTTGATTGCAACATATTCTGCAGACTTACCCGAGTCCTAAATGGTATTCCTTTTCCAGATCTGACGACATTTACGGAAGTTACAAGGGTTCAAAGTCGAAAATTTGACATAAAT
This sequence comes from Drosophila repletoides, assembly GCA_018150835.1. NCBI lineage: Eukaryota > Metazoa > Arthropoda > Insecta > Diptera > Drosophilidae > Drosophila > Drosophila repletoides. The sequence goes on from JAECWQ010000221.1 coordinate 12,672,901, forward strand.
TCGGATTTGAAATTTTTTAAGGGGTTGCATCGCATTTTTTTGAAAAAAAATATTTTCCTTGAAATCAAAAAATTTTGATTGCAACATATTCTGCAGACTTCCACGAGTCCTAAATGGTATTCCTTTTCCAGATCTGACGACATTTACGGAAGTTACAAGGGTTCAAAGTCGAAAATTTGACAAAAATTCGGATTTGAAATTTTTATTTTTTAGGGGTTGCATCGCATTTTTTTGAAAAAAAAATTTTTTTCTTGGAAATCAAAAAATTTTGATTGCAACATATTCTGCAGACTTCCACGAGTCCTAAATGGTATTCCTTTTCCAGATCTGACGACATTTACGGAGTTACAAGGGTTCAAAGTCGAAAATTTGACATAAATTCGGATTTGAAATTTTTAAGGGTAAGGGGTTGCATCGCATTTTTAAATTTTTAAACAAATTTTTTCCTTGGAAATCAAAAAATTTTGATTGCAACATATTCTGCAGACTTACACGAGTCCTAAATGGTATTCCTTTTCCAGATCTGACGACATTTACGGAAGTTACAAGGGTTCAAAGTCGAAAATTTGACAAAAATTCGGATTTGAAATTTTTTAAGGGGTTGCATCGCATTTTTTTGAAAAAAAAAATTTTTTCTTGAAATCAAAAAATTTTGATTGCAACATATTCTGCAGACTTCCACGAGTCATAAATGGTATTCCTTTTCCAGATCTGACGACATTTACGGAAGTTACAAGGGTTCAAAGTCGAAAATTTGACATAAATTCGGATTTGAAATTTTTTAAGGGGTTGCATCGCATTTTTTTGAAAAAAAAATATTTTCCTTGGGGGAAATCAAAAAATTTTGATTGCAACATATTCTGCAGACTTCCACGAGTCCTAAATGGTATTCCTTTTCCAGATCTGACGACATTTACGGAAGTTACAAGGGTTCAAAGTCGAAAATTTGACAAAAATTCGGATTTGAAATTTTTAAGGGGTTGCATCGCATTTTTTTGAAAAAAAATTTTTTCCTGTGGAAATCAAAAAATTTTGATTGCAACATATTCTGCAGACTTCCACGAGTCCTAAATGGTATTCCTTTTCCAGATCTGACGACATTTACGGAAGTTACAAGGGTTCAAAGTCGAAAATTTGACAAAAATTCGGATTTGAAATTTTTAAGGGGTTGCATCGCATTTTTTTGAAAAAAAAATTTTTTCCTTGAAATCAAAAAATTTTGATTGCAACATATTCTGCAGACTTCCACGAGTCCTAAATGGTATTCCTTTTCCAGATCTGACGACATTTACGGAAGTTACAAGGGTTCAAAGTCGAAAATTTGACATAAATTCGGATTTGAAATTTTTTAAGGGGTTGCATCGCATTTTTTTGAAAAAAAAAATTTTTCCTTGAAATCAAAAAATTTTGATTGCAACATATTCTGCAGACTTCCACGAGTCCTAAATGGTATTCCTTTTCCAGATCTGACGACATTTACGGAAGTTACAAGGGTTCAAAGTCGAAAATTTGACATAAATTCGGATTTGAAATTTTTTAAGGGGTTGCATCGCATTTTTTTGAAAAACAAATATTTTCCTTTGGGAAATCAAAAAATTTTGATTGCAACATATTCTGCAGACTTCCACGAGTCCTAAATGGTATTCCTTTTCCAGATCTGACGACATTTACGGAAGTTACAAGGGTTCAAAGTCGAAAATTTGACATAAATTCGGATTTGAAATTTTTTAAGGGGTTGCCTCGCATTTTTTGAAAAAAAAATTTTTTTCTTGGAAATCAAAAAATTTTGATTGCAACATATTCTGCAGACTTCCACGAGTCCTAAATGGTGCTCCTTTTCCAGATCTGACGACATTTACGGAAGTTACAAGGGTTCAAAGTCGAAAATTTGACAAAAATTCGGATTTGAAATTTTTTAAGGGGTTGCATCGCATTTTTTTAAAAAACAAATATTTTCTTGGAAATCAAAAAATTTTGATTGCAACATATTCTGCAGACTTCCACGAGTCCTAAATGGTATTCCTTTTCCAGATCTGACGACATTTACGGAAGTTACAAGGGTTCAAAGTCGAAAATTTGACATAAATAAGGATTTGAAATTTTTTAAGGGGTTGCATCGCATTTTTTTGAAAAACAAATATTTTCCTTGGGAAATCAAAAAATTTTTATTGCAACATGTTCTGCAGACTTACACGAGTCCTAAATGGTATTCCTTTTCCAGATCTGACGACATTTACGGAAGTTACAAGGGTTCAAAGTCGAAAATTTGACATAAATTCGGATTTGAAATTTTTTAAGGGGTTGCATCGCATTTTTTTGAAAAACAAATTTTTCTTTGGGAAATCAAAAAATTTTGATTGCAACATATTCTGCAGACTTACACGAGTCCTAAATGGTATTCCTTTTCCAGATCTGACGACATTTACGGAAGTTACAAGGGTTCAAAGTCGAAAATTTGACAAAAATTTGGAATTGAAATTTTTTAAGGGGTTGCATCGCATTTTTTTTAAAAACAAATATTTTTTTTGGGAAATCAAAAAATTTTGATTGCGACATATTCTGCAGACTTCCACGAGTCCTAAATGGTATTCCTTTTCCAGATCTGACGACATTTACGGAAGTTACAAGGGTTCAAAGTCGAAAATTTGACATAAATTCGGATTTGAAATTTTTTAAGGGGTTGCATCGCATTTTTTTGAAAAAAAATATTTTCCTTGGGAAATCAAAAAATTTTGATTGCAACATATTCTGCAGACTTCCACGAGTCCTAAATGGTATTCCTTTTCCAGATCTGACGACATTTACGGAAGTTACAAGGGTTCAAAGTCGAAAATTTGACATTAATTCGGATCTGACATTTTTTAAGGGGTTGCATCGCATTTTTTTGAAAAAAAATATTTTTTTTGGGAAATCAAAAAATTTTGATTGCAACATATTCTGCAGACTTACACGAGTCCTAAATGGTATTCCTTTTCCAGATCTGACGACATTTACGGAAGTTACAAGGGTTCAAAGTCGAAAATTTGACAAAAATTCGGATTTGAAATTTTTTAAGGGGTTGCATCGCATGCATTTTTTTAAAAAAAAAAAATTTTTCTTGGGAAATCAAAAAATTTTGATTGCAACATATTCTGCAGACTTCCACGAGTCCTAAATGGTATTCCTTTTCCAGATCTGACGACATTTACGGAAGTTACAAGGGTTCAAAGTCGAAAATTTGACATAAATTCGGATTTGAAATTTTTAAGGGGTTGCATCGCATTTTTTTGAAAAACAAATATTTTCCTTGGGAAATCAAAAAATTTTGATTGCAACATATTCTGCAGACTTACACGAGTCCTAAATGGTATTCCTTTTCCAGATCTGACGACATTTACGGAAGTTACAAGGGTTCAAAGTCGAAAATTTGACATAAATTCGGATTTGAAATTTTTTAAGGGGTTGCATCGCATTTTTTTGAAAAACAAATATTTTCCTTGGGAAATCAAAAAATTTTGATTGCAACATATTCTGCAGACTTACACGAGTCCTAAATGGTATTCCTTTTCCAGATCTGACGACATTTACGGAAGTAACAAGGGTTCACTGTCGAAAATTTGACATAAATACGGATTTGACATTTTTTAAGGGGTTGCATCGCATTTTTTTGAAAAAAAATATTTTTTTTGGGAAATCAAAAAATTTTGATTGCAACATATTCTGCAGACTTACACGAGTCCTAAATGGTATTCCTTTTCCAGATCTGACGACATTTACGGAAGTAACAAGTGTTCACTGTCGAAAATTTGAAATAAATAAGGATTTGAAATTTTTTAAGGGGTTGCATCGCATTTTTTTGAAAAAAAAATATTTTTTTTGGGAAATCAAAAAATTTTGATTGCGACATATTCTGCAGACTTCCACAAGTAATAAAAGGTATTCCTTTTGCCAGATCTGACGACATTTACGGAAGTTACAAGGGTTCAAAGTCGAAAATTTGACATAAATGAGGATTTGAATATTTTTAAGGGGTTGCATCGCATTTTTTTGAAAAACAAATATTTTCCTTGGGAAATCAAAAAATTTTGATTGCGACATATTCTGCAGACTTCCACAAGTAATAAAAGGTATTCCTTTTCCAGATCTGACGACATTTACGGAAGTTACAAGGGTTCAAAGTCGAAAATTTGACATTAATTCGGATCTGACATTTTTTAAGGGGTTGCATCGCATTTTTTGAAATCAAAAAATTTTGATTGCTACATATTCTGCAGACTTACACGAGTCCTAAATGGTATTCCTTTTCCAGATCTGACGACATTTATGGAATTTGCAAGGGTTCAAAGTCGAAAATTTGACAAAAATTCGGATTTCAAATTTTTAAGGGGTGGCATCGCATTTTTTTAAAAACAAATATTTTCCTTCTGAAATCAAAAAATTTTGATTGCAACATATTCTGCAGACTTCCACGAGTCCTAAATGGTATTCCTTTTCCAGATCTGACGACATTTACGGAAGTTACAAGGGTTCAAAGTCGAAAATTTGACAAAAATTCGGATTTGAAATTTTTAAGGGGTTGCATCGCATTTTTTTGAAAAAAAAATTTTTTCCTTGGGAAATCAAAAAATTTTGATTGCAACATATTCTGCAGACTTCCACGAGTCCTAAATGGTATTCCTTTTCCAGATCTGACGACATTTACGGAAGTTACAAGGGTTCAAAGTCGAAAATTTTGGGTTGATCGCATTTTTTTAAAATTTTTTTTTTGGAAATCAAAAATTTGATTGCAACATATTTGCAGACTTCCGAGTCCTAAATGGTTCTTTTCCAGATCTGACGACATTTACGGCAGTTACAAGGGTTCAAAGTCGAAAATTTGACAAAAATTCGGATTTGACATTTTTAAGGGGTTGCATTTTTTTTAGAATTTTAAAAATATTTTTCCTTGGAAATCAAAAAATTTTGATTGCAACATATTCTGCAGACTTACACGAGTCCTAAATGGTATTCCTTTTCCAGATCTGACGACATTTACGGAAGTTACAAGGGTTCAAAGTCGAAAATTTGACAAAAATTCGGATTTGAAATTTTTTAAGGGGTTGCATCGCATTTTTTTGAAAAAAATATTTTCTTGGAAATCAAAAAATTTTGATTGCAACATATTCTGCAGACTTCCACGAGTCCTAAATGGTATTCCTTTTCCAGATCTGACGACATTTACGGAAGTTACAAGGGTTCAAAGTCGAAAATTTGACATAAATTCGGATTTGAAATTTTTTAAGGGGTTGCATCGCATTTTTTTGAAAAAAAATATTTTCTGGGGGAAATCAAAAAATTTTGATTGCAACATATTCTGCAGACTTCCACGAGTCCTAAATGGTATTCCTTTTCCAGATCTGACGACATTTACGGAAGTTACAAGGGTTCAAAGTCGAAAATTTGACATAAATTCGGATTTGAAATTTTTTAAGGGGTTGCATCGCATTTTTTTGAAAAAAAATTTTTTCCTTGGGAAATCAAAAAATTTTGATTGCAACATATTCTGCAGACTTCCACGAGTCCTAAATGGTATTCCTTTTCCAGATCTGACGACATTTACGGAAGTTACAAGGGTTCAAAGTCGAAAATTTGACAATAAATTCGGATTTGAAATTTTTTAAGGGCTTGCATCGCATTTTTTTGAAAAAAAATATTTTCCTTGGGAAATCAAAAAATTTTGATTGCAACATATTCTGCAGACTTACACGAGTCCTAAATGGTATTCCTTTTCCAGATCTGACGACATTTACGGAAGTTACAAGGGTTCAAAGTCGAAAATTTGACAAAAATTCGGATTTGAAATTTTTTAAGGGGTTGCATCGCATTTTTTTGAAAAAAAAATATTTTCCTTGGGAAATCAAAAAATTTTGATTGCAACATATTCTGCAGACTTACACGAGTCCTAAATGGTATTCCTTTTCCAGATCTGACGACATTTACGGAAGTTACAAGGGTTCAAAGTCGAAAATTTGACAAAAATTCGGATTTGAAATTTTTTAAGTGGTTGCATCGCATTTTTTTGAAAAACAAATATTTTCCTTGGGAAATCAAAAAATTTTGATTGCAACATATTCTGCAGACTTACACGAGTCCTAAATGGTATTCCTTTTCCAGATCTGACGACATTTACGGAAGTTACAAGGGTTCAAAGTCGAAAATTTGACATAAATTCGGATTTGACATTTTTTAAGGGGTTGCATCGCATTTTTTGAAAAAAAATATTTTTTTTGGGAAATCAAAAAATTTTGATTGCAACATATTCTGCAGACTTCCACGAGTCCTAAATGGTATTCCTTTTCCAGATCTGACGACATTTACGGAAGTTACAAGGGTTCAAAGTCGAAAATTTGACAAAAATTCGGATTTGACATTTTTTAAGGGGTTGCATCGCATTTTTTTGAAAAACAAATATTTTTTCCTGTGGGAAATCAAAAAATTTTGATTGCAACATATTCTGCAGACTTACACGAGTCCTAAATGGTATTCCTTTTCCAGATCTGACGACATTTACGGAAGTTACAAGGGTTCAAAGTCGAAAATTTGACAAAAATTCGGAATTGACATTTTTTAAGGGCTTGCATCGCATTTTTTTTAAAAACAAATATTTTCCTTGGGAAATCAAAAAATTTTGATTGCAACATATTCTGCAGACTTCCACGAGTCCTAAATGGTATTCCTTTTCCAGATCTGACGACATTTACGGAAGTTACAAGGGTTCAAAGTCGAAAATTTGACATAAATTCGGATTTGAAATTTTTTAAGGGGTTGCATCGCATTTTTTTGAAAAACAAATATTTTCCTTGGGAAATCAAAAAATTTTGATTGCAACATATTCTGCAGACTTACACGAGTCCTAAATGGTATTCCTTTTCCAGATCTGACGACATTTACGGAAGTTACAAGGGTTCAAAGTCGAAAATTTGACAAAAATTCGGATTTATAAATTTTTTAAGGGGTAGCATCGCATTTTTTTGAAAAAACAAATATTTTCCTTGGGAAATCAAAAAATTTTGATTGCAACATATTCTGCAGACTTACACGAGTCCTAAATGGTATTCCTTTTCCAGATCTGACGACATTTACGGAAGTTACAAGGGTTCAAAGTCGAAAATTTGACATAAATTCGGATTTGAAATTTTTTAAGGGGTTGCATCGCATTTTTTTGAAAAACAATATTTTTTTGGGAAATCAAAAAATTTTGATTGCAACATATTCTGCAGACTTCCACGAGTCCTAAATGGTATTCCTTTTCCAGATCTGACGACATTTACGGAAGTTACAAGGGTTCAAAGTCGAAAATTTGACATAAATTCGGATTTGAAATTTTTTAAGGGGTTGCATCGCATTTTTTTGAAAAAAAATATTTTCTTTGGAAATCAAAAAATTTTGATTGCAACATATTCTGCAGACTTCCACGAGTCCTAAATGGTATTCCTTTTCCAGATCTGACGACATTTACGGAAGTTACAAGGGTTCAAAGTCGAAAATTTGACATAAATTCGGATTTGAAATTTTTTAAGGGGTTGCATCGCATTTTTTTGAAAAACAAATATTTTCCTTGGGAAATCAAAAAATTTTGATTGCAACATATTCTGCAGACTTCCACGAGTCCTAAATGGTATTCCTTTTCCAGATCTGACGACATTTACGGAAGTTACAAGGGTTCAAAGTCGAAAATTTGACATTAATTCGGATCTGACATTTTTTAAGGGGTTGCATCGCATTTTTTGAAAAAAAATATTTTTTTTGGGAAATCAAAAAATTTTGATTGCTACATATTCTGCAGACTTACACGAGTCCTAAATGGTATTCCTTTTCCAGATCTGACGACATTTACGGAAGTTACAAGGGTTCAAAGTCGAAAATTTGACATAAATTCGGATTTGACATTTTTTAAGGGCTTGCATCGCATTTTTTTTAAAAACAAATATTTTTCCTTTGGAAATCAAAAAATTTTGATTGCAACATATTCTGCAGACTTACACGAGTCCTAAATGGTATTCCTTTTCCAGATCTGACGACATTTACGGAAGTTACAAGGGTTCAAAGTCGAAAATTTGACAAAAATTCGGATTTGACATTTTTTAAGGGGTTGCATCGCATTTTTTTGAAAAAAAAATTTTTTTTGGAAATCAAAAAATTTTGATTGCAACATATTCTGCAGACTTCCACGAGTCCTAAATGGTATTCCTTTTCCAGATCTGACGACATTTACGGAAGTTACAAGGGTTCAAAGTCGAAAATTTGACAAAAATTCGGATTTGACATTTTTTAATGGGTAGCATCGCATTTGTTTGAAAAAAAATGTTTTCCTTTGAAATAAAAAAATTTTGAATGCAACATATTCTGCAGACTTACACGAGTCCTAAATGGTATTCCTTTTCCAGATCTGACTACATTTACGGAAGTTGCAATGGTTCAAAGTCGAAAATTTGACAAAAATTCGGATTTGACATTTTTAAGGGGTTGCATCGCATATTTTTTGAAAAAAAAATTTTTCTTGGAAATCAAAAAATTTTGATTGCAACATATTCTGCAGACTTCCACGAGTCCTAAATGGTATTCCTTTTCCAGATCTGACGACATTTACGGAAGTTACAAGGGTTCAAAGTCGAAAATTTGACATAAATTCGGATTTGACATTTTTTAAGGGGTTGCCTCGCATTTTTTTGAAAAACAAATATTTTCCTTGGGAAATCAAAAAATTTTGATTGCAACATATTCTGCAGACTTACACGAGTCCTAAATGGTATTCCTTTTCCAGATCTGACGACATTTACGGAAGTTACAAGGGTTCAAAGTCGAAAATTTGACAAAAATTCGGATTTGAAATTTTTTAAGGGGTTGCATCGCATTTTTTTGAAAAACAAATATTTTTTTTGGGAAATCAAAAAATTTTGATTGCAACATATTCTGCAGACTTACACGAGTCCTAAATGGTATTCCTTTTCCAGATCTGACGACATTTACGGAAGTTACAAGGGTTCAAAGTCGAAAATTTGACATAAATTCGGATTTGAAATTTTTTAAGGGGTAGCATCGCATTTTTTTGAAAAACAAATTTTTTTTTGGGAAATCAAAAAATTTTGATTGCAACATATTCTGCAGACTTCCACGAGTCCTAAATGGTATTCCTTTTCCAGATCTGACGACATTTACGGAAGTTACAAGGGTTCAAAGTCGAAAATTTGACATAAATTCGGATTTGAAATTTTTTAAGGGGTTGCATCGCATTTTTTTGAAAAAAAAATATTTTCCTTGGGAAATCAAAAAATTTTGATTGCAACATATTCTGCAGACTTCCACGAGTCCTAAATGGTATTCCTTTTCCAGATCTGACGACATTTACGGAAGTTACAAGGGTTCAAAGTCGAAAATTTGACATAAATTCGGATTTGAAATTTTTTAAGGGGTTGCATCGCATTTTTTTGAAAAAAAAATATTTTCCTTGGGAAATCAAAAAATTTTGATTGCAACATATTCTGCAGACTTACACGAGTCCTAAATGGTATTCCTTTTCCAGATCTGACGACATTTACGGAAGTTACAAGGGTTCAAAGTCGAAAATTTGACAAAAATTCGGATTTGAAATTTTTTAAGGGGTTTGCATCGCATTTTTTTGAAAAACAAAAATTTTTTTCTGGAAATCAAAAAATTTTGATTGCAACATATTCTGCAGACTTACACGAGTCCTAAATGGTATTCCTTTTCCAGATCTGACGACATTTACGGAAGTTACAAGGGTTCAAAGTCGAAAATTTGACATAAATTCGGATTTGAAATTTTTTAAGGGGTTGCATCGCATTTTTTTGAAAAAAAATTTTTTTTGGGAAATCAAAAAATTTTGATTGCGACATATTCTGCAGACTTCCACAAGTCATAAATGGTATTCCTTTTCCAGATCTGACGACATTTACGGAAGTTACAAGGGTTCAAAGTCGAAAATTTGACATTAATTCGGATCTGACATTTTTTAAGGGGTTGCATCGCATTTTTTGAAAAAAAATATTTTTTTTGGGAAATCAAAAAATTTTGATTGCAACATATTCTGCAGACTTACACGAGTCCTAAATGGTATTCCTTTTCCAGATCTGACGACATTTACGGAAGTTACAAGGGTTCAAAGTCGAAAATTTGACATAAATTCGGATTTGAAAATTTTGAGGCATTTTTTGGGGAAAAATTTTTTTTTTTAAATCAAAAAATTTTGATTGCAACATATTCTGCAGACTTCACGAGTCCTAAATGGTTTCTGGTTTTTCCAGATCTGACGACATTTACGGAAGTTACAAGGGTTCAAAGTCGAAAATTTGACAATAATTCGGATTTGAAATTTTTTAAGGGGTTGCATCGCATTTTTTGAAAAACAAATATTTTCCTTTGCAAATCAAAAAATTTTTATTGCAACATATTCTGCAGACTTCCACGAGTCCTAAATGGTATTCCTTTTCCAGATCTGACGACATTTACGGAAGTTACAAGGGTTCAAAGTCGAAAATTTGACAAAAATTCGGATTCGACATTTTTTAAGGGGCTGCATCACATTTTTTTGAAAAAAAATATTTTCCTTGGAAAATCAAAAAATGTTGATTGCAACATATTCTGCAGACTTACACGAGTCCTAAATGGTATTCCTTTTCCAGATCTGACGACATTTACGGAAGTTACAAGGGTTCAAAGTCGAAAATTTGACAAAAATTCGGATTTGAAATTTTTTAAGGGGTTTCATCGCATTTTTTGAAAAAAAATATTTTTCTTGGGAAATCAAAAAATTTTGATTGCAACATATTCTGCAGACTTACACGAGTCCTAAATGGTATTCCTTTTCCAGATCTGACGACATTTACGGAAGTTACAAGGGTTCAAAGTCGAAAATTTGACAAAAATTCGGATTTGAAATTTTTTAAGGGGTTGCATCGCATTTTTTTGAAAAAAATATTTTTTTTGGGAAATCAAAAAATTTTGATTGCAACATATTCTGCAGACTTCCACGAGTCCTAAATGGTATTCCTTTTCCAGATCTGACGACATTTACGGAAGTTACAAGGGTTCAAAGTCGAAAATTTGACATAAATTCGGATTTGACATTTTTTAAGGGGTTGCATCGCATTTTTTTGAAAAACAAATATTTTCCTTGGGAAATCAAAAAATTTTTATTGCAACATGTTCTGCAGACTTCCACGAGTCCTAAATGGTATTCCTTTTCCAGATCTGACGACATTTACGGAAGTTACAAGGGTTCAAAGTCGAAAATTTGACAAAAATTCGGATTTGACATTTTTTAAGGGGTTGCATCGCATTTTTTTAAAAACAAATATTTTCCTTGGGAAATCAAAAAATTTTGGTTGCAACATATTCTGCAGACTTACACGAGTCCTAAATGGTATTCCTTTTCCAGATCTGACGACATTTACGGAAGTTACAAGGGTTCAAAGTCGAAAATTTGACAAAAATTCGGATTTGAAATTTTTTAAGGGGTTGCATCGCATTTTTTTGAAAAACAAATATTTTCCTTGGCAAATCAAAAAATTTTTATTGCAACATATTCTGCAGACTTCCACGAGTCCTAAATGGTATTCCTTTTCCAGATCTGACGACATTTACGGAAGTTACAAGGGTTCAAAGTCGAAAATTTGACATAAATTTGGATTTGAAATTTTTAAGGGGTTGCCTCGCATTTTTTTGAAAAAAAAATATTTTTTTTTGGGAAATCAAAAAATTTTGATTGCGACATATTCTGCAGACTTCCACGAGTCCTAAATGGTATTCCTCTTCCAGATCTGACGACATTTACGGAAGTTACAAGGGTTCACAGTCGAAAATTTGACATTAATTCGGATTTGAAATTTTTTAAGGGGTTGCATCGCATTTTTTTGAAAAACAAATATTTTCCTTGGCAAATCAAAAAATTTTTATTGCAACATATTCTGCAGACTTCCACGAGTCCTAAATGGTATTCCTTTTCCAGATCTGACGACATTTACGGAAGTTACAAGGGTTCAAAGTCGAAAATTTGACAAAAATTCGGATTCGACATTTTTTAAGGGGCTGCATCGCATTTTTTTGAAAAAAAATATTTTCCTTGGAAAATCAAAAAATGTTGATTGCAACATATTCTGCAGACTTACCCGAGTCCTAAATGGTATTCCTTTTCCAGATCTGACGACATTTACGGCAGTTCAAGGGTTCAAAGTCGAAAATTTGACATTAATTCGGATCTGACATTTTTTAAGGGGTTTGATCGCATTTTTTGAAATCAAAAAATTTTGATTGCAACATATTCTGCAGACTTACACGAGTCCTAAATGGTATTCCTTTTCCAGATCTGACGACATTTACGGCAGTTCAAGGGTTCAAAGTCGAAAATTTGACAAAAATTCGGATTTGAAATTTTTTAAGTGGTTGCATCGCATTTTTTTGAAAAAAAAAATATTTTTTTTTGGGAAATCAAAAAATTTTGATTGCGACATATTCTGCAGACTTCCACGAGTCATAAATGGTATTCCTTTTCCAGATCTGACGACATTTACGGAAGTTACAACGGTTCAAAGTCGAAAATTTGACATAAATAAGGATTTGAAATTTTTTAAGGGGTTGCCTCGCATTTTTTTGAAAAAGAAATATTTTTTTTTGGGAAATCAAAAAATTTTGATTGCAACATGTTCTGCAGACTTACACGAGTCCTAAATGGTATTCCTATTCCAGATCTGACGACATTTACGGAAGTTACAAGGGTTCAAAGTCGAAAATTTGACATTAATTCGGATTTGAAATTTTTTAAGGGGTTGCATCGCATTTTTTTGAAAAACAAATATTTTCCTTTGCAAATCAAAAAATTTTTATTGCAACATATTCTGCAGACTTCCACGAGTCCTAAATGATATTCCTTTTCCAGATCTGACGACATTTACGGCAGTTACAAGGGTTCAAAGTCGAAAATTTGACAAAAATTCGGATTTGAAATTTTTTAAGGGGTTGCATCGCATTTTTTTGAAAAAAAATATTTTCCTTGGGAAATCAAAAAATTTTGATTGCAACATATTCTGCAGACTTACACGAGTCCTAAATGGTATTCCTTTTCCAGATCTGACGACATTTACGGAAGTTACAAGGGTTCAAAGTCGAAAATTTGACAAAAATTCGGATTTGAAATTTTTTAAGGGGTTGCATCGCATTTTTTTGAAAAAAAAATATTTTTTTTTGGGAAATCAAAAAATTTTGATTGCAACATATTCTGCAGACTTACACGAGTCCTAAATGGTATTCCTTTTCCAGATCTGACGACATTTACGGAAGTTACAAGGGTTCAAAGTCGAAAATTTGACATTAATTCGGATTTGAAATTTTTTAAGGGGTTGCATCGCATTTTTTGAAAAACAAATATTTTCCTTTGCAAATCAAAAAATTTTTATTGCAACATATTCTGCAGACTTCCACGAGTCCTAAATGATATTCCTTTTCCAGATCTGACGACATTTACGGAAGTTACAAGGGTTCAAAGTCGAAAATTTGACAATAAATTCGGATTTGAAATTTTTTAAGGGGTTGCATCGCATTTTTTTGAAAAAAAAATATTTTTTTTGGGAAATCAAAAAATTTTGATTGCGACATATTCTGCAGACTTCCACGAGTCATAAATGGTATTCCTTTTCCAGATCTGACGACATTTACGGAAGTTACAAGGGTTCAAAGTCGAAAATTTGACATAAATAAGGATTTGAAATTTTTAAGGGGTTGCATCGCATTTTTTTGAAAAAAAATTTTTTTTGGGAAATCAAAAAATTTTGATTGCAACATATTCTGCAGACTTACACGAGTCCTAAATGGTATTCCTTTTCCAGATCTGACGACATTTACGGAAGTTACAAGGGTTCAAAGTCGAAAATTTGACATTAATTCGGATTTGAAATTTTTTAAGGGGTTGCATCGCATTTTTTGAAAAACAAATATTTTCCTTTGCAAATCAAAAAATTTTTATTGCAACATATTCTGCAGACTTCCACGAGTCCTAAATGATATTCCTTTTCCAGATCTGACGACATTTACGGCAGTTACAAGGGTTCAAAGTCGAAAATTTGACAAAAATTCGGATTTGAAATTTTTTAAGGGGTTGCATCGCATTTTTTTGAAAAAAAATATTTTCCTTGGGAAATCAAAAAATTTTGATTGCAACATATTCTGCAGACTTCCACGAGTCCTAAATGGTATTCCTTTTCCAGATCTGACGACATTTACGGCAGTTACAAGGGTTCAAAGTCGAAAATTTGACAAAAATTTGGATTTGAAATTTTTTAAGTGGTTGCATCGCATTTTTTTGAAAAAAAATATATTTTTTTTGGGAAATCAAAAAATTTTGATTGCGACATATTCTGCAGACTTCCACGAGTCCTAAATGGTATTCCTTTTCCAGATCTGACGACATTTACGGAAGTTACAAGGGTTCAAAGTCGAAAATTTGACATAAATTCGGATTTGACATTTTTAAGGGGTTGCATCGCATTTTTTTGAAAAAAAAATATTTTCCTTGGGAAATTAAAAAATGTTGATTGCAACATATTCTGCAGACTTCCACGAGTCCTAAATGGTATTCCTTTTCCAGATCTGACGACATTTACGGAAGTTACAAGGGTTCAAAGTCGAAAATTTGACAAAAATTCGGATTTGACATTTTTTAAGGGCTTGCATCGCATTTTTTTTAAAAACAAATATTTTTTTTGGGAAATCAAAAAATTTTGATTGCGACATATTCTGCAGACTTCCACGAGTCATAAATGGTATTCCTTTTCCAGATCTGACGACATTTACGGAAGTTACAAGGGTTCAAAGTCGAAAATTTGACATAAATAAGGATTTGAAATTTTTTAAGGGGTTGCATCGCATTTTTTTGAAAAACAAATATTTTCCTTGGCAAATCAAAAAATTTTGATTGCAACATATTCTGCAGACTTACACGAGTCCTAAATGGTATTCCTTTTCCAGATCTGACGACATTTACGGAAGTTACAAGGGTTCAAAGTCGAAAATTTGACATAAATAAGGATTTGAAATTTTTTAAGGGGTTGCATCGCATTTTTTTGAAAAAAAATATTTTCCTTGGGAAATCAAAAAATTTTGATTGCAACATATTCTGCAGACTTACACGAGTCCTAAATGGTATTCCTTTTCCAGATCTGACGACATTAACGGCAGTTCAAGGGTTCAAAGTCGAAAATTTGACAAAAATTCGGATTTGAAATTTTTTAAGTGGTTGCATCGCATTTTTTTGAAAAAAAAATATTTTTTTTGGAAATCAAAAAATTTTGATTGCGACATATTCTGCAGACTTCCACGAGTCCTAAATGGTATTCCTTTTCCAGATCTGACGACATTAACGGAAGTTGCAAGGGTTCAAAGTCGAAAATTTTACATTAATTCGGATTTGACATTTTTAAGGGGTTGCATCGCATTTTTTTGAAAAAAATATTTTCCTTGGGAAATTAAAAAATGTTGATTGCAACATATTCTGCAGACTTCCACGAGTCCTAAATGGTATTCCTTTTCCAGATCTGACGACATTTACGGCAGTTACAAGGGTTCAAAGTCGAAAATTTGACAAAAATTCGGAATTGACATTTTTTAAGGGCTTGCATCGCATTTTTTTTAAAAACAAATATTTTTTTTGGGAAATCAAAAAATTTTGATTGCGACATATTCTGCAGACTTCCACGAGTCCTAAATGGTATTCCTTTTCCAGATCTGACGACATTTACGGAAGTTACAACGGTTCAAAGTCGAAAATTTGACATAAATAAGGATTTGAAATTTTTTAAGGGGTTGCATCGCATTTTTTTGAAAAACAAATATTTTCCTTGGCAAATCAAAAAATTTTTATTGCAACATGTTCTGCAGACTTACACGAGTCCTAAATGGTATTCCTTTTCCAGATCTGACGACATTTACGGAAGTTACAAGGGTTCAAAGTCGAAAATTTGACATAAATACGGATTTGAAATTTTTTAAGGGGTTGCATCGCATTTTTTTGAAAAAAAAATATTTTCCTTGGGAAATCAAAAAATTTTTATTGCAACATGTTCTGCAGACTTACACGAGTCCTAAATGGTATTCCTTTTCCAGATCTGACGACATTAACGGCAGTTCAAGGGTTCAAAGTCGAAAATTTGACAAAAATTCGGATTTGACATTTTTAAGGGGTTGCATCGCATTTTTTTGAAAAAAAAATATTTTCCTTGGGAAATTAAAAAATGTTGATTGCAACATATTCTGCAGACTTCCACGAGTCCTAAATGGTATTCCTTTTCCAGATCTGACGACATTTACGGAAGTTACAAGGGTTCAAAGTCGAAAATTTGACATAAATAAGGATTTGAAATTTTTTAAGGGGTTGCATCGCATTTTTTTGAAAAACAAATATTTTCCTTGGGAAATCAAAAAATTTTGATTGCAACATATTCTGCAGACTTACACGAGTCCTAAATGGTATTCCTTTTCCAGATCTGACGACATTTACGGAAGTTACAAGGGTTCAAAGTCGAAAATTTGACAAAAATTCGGATTTGACATTTTTTAAGGGCTTGCATCGCATTTTTTTGAAAAAAAATATTTTCCTTGGGAAATCAAAAAATTTTTATTGCAACATATTCTGCAGACTTACACGAGTCCTAAATGGTATTCCTTTTCCAGATCTGACGACATTTACGGAAGTTACAAGGGTTCAAAGTCGAAAATTTGACATAAATTCGGATTTGAAATTTTTTAAGGGGTTGCATCGCATTTTTTTGAAAAACAAATATTTTCCTTGGGAAATCAAAAAATTTTGATTGCAACATATTCTGCAGACTTACACGAGTCCTAAATGGTATTCCTTTTCCAGATCTGACGACATTTACGGAAGTTACAAGGGTTCAAAGTCGAAAATTTGACATTAATTCGGATCTGACATTTTTTAAGGGGTTTCATCGCATTTTTTGAAAAAAAATATTTTTTTTGGGAAATCAAAAAATTTTGATTGCGACATATTCTGCAGACTTCCACGAGTCCTAAATGGTATTCCTTTTCCAGATCTGACGACATTTACGGAAGTTACAAGGGTTCAAAGTCGAAAATTTGACATTAATTCGGATTTGAAATTTTTTAAGGGGTTGCCTCGCATTTTTTTGAAAAAAAATATTTTCCTTGGGAAATCAAAAAATTTTGATTGCAACATATTCTGCAGACTTCCACGAGTCCTAAATGGTATTCCTTTTCCAGATCTGACGACATTTACGGAAGTTACAAGGGTTCAAAGTCGAAAATTTGACATAAATTCGGATTTGAAATTTTTTAAGGGGTTGCATCGCATTTTTTTGAAAAAAAATTTTTTTTTGGGAAATCAAAAAATTTTGATTGCGACATATTCTGCAGACTTCCACGAGTCCTAAATGGTATTCCTTTTCCAGATCTGACGACATTTACGGAAGTTACAAGGGTTCAAAGTCGAAAATTTGACATAAATAAGGATTTGAAATTTTTTAAGGGGTTGCATCGCATTTTTTTGAAAAACAAATATTTTTTTTGGGAAATCAAAAAATTTTGATTGCGACATATTCTGCAGACTTCCACGAGTCATAAATGGTATTCCTTTTCCAGATCTGACGACATTTACGGAAGTTACAAGGGTTCAAAGTCGAAAATTTGACATAAATAAGGATTTGAAATTTTTTAAGGGGTTGCATCGCATTTTTTTGAAAAACAAATATTTTCCTTGGGAAATCAAAAAATTTTTATTGCAACATGTTCTGCAGACTTACACGAGTCCTAAATGGTATTCCTTTTCCAGATCTGACGACATTTACGGAAGTTACAAGGGTTCAAAGTCGAAAATTTGACATTAATTCGGATTTGAAATTTTTTAAGGGGTTGCATCGCATTTTTTGAAAAAAAATATTTTTTTTGGGAAATCAAAAAATGTTGATTGCAACATATTCTGCAGACTTACACGAGTCCTAAATGGTATTCCTTTTCCAGATCTGACGACATTTACGGCAGTTACAAGGGTTCAAAGTCGAAAATTTGACAAAAATTCGGATTTGACATTTTTTAAGGGCTTGCATCGCATTTTTTGAAAAAAAAATATTTTCCTTGGGAAATCAAAAAATTTTGATTGCAACATATTCTGCAGACTTACACGAGTCCTAAATGGTATTCCTTTTCCAGATCTGACGACATTTACGGAAGTTACAAGGGTTCAAAGTCGAAAATTTGACAAAAATTCGGATTTGACATTTTTTAAGGGCTTGCATCGCATTTTTTTGAAAAAAAAATATTTTTTTTTGGGAAATCAAAAAATTTTGATTGCGACATATTCTGCAGACTTCCACGAGTCCTAAATGGTATTCCTCTTCCAGATCTGACGACATTTACGGAAGTTACAAGGGTTCAAAGTCGAAAATTTGACATTAATTCGGATTTGAAATTTTTTAAGGGCTTGCATCGCATTTTTTTGAAAAACAAATATTTTCCTTGGCAAATCAAAAAATTTTTATTGCAACATATTCTGCAGACTTCCACGAGTCCTAAATGATATTCCTTTTCCAGATCTGACGACATTTACGGAAGTTACAAGGGTTCAAAGTCGAAAATTTGACAAAAATTCGGATTTGACATTTTTTAAGGGCTTGCATCGCATTTTTTTGAAAAAAAATATTTTTTTTGGGAAATCAAAAAATTTTGATTGCGACATATTCTGCAGACTTCCACGAGTCCTAAATGGTATTCCTTTTCCAGATCTGACGACATTTACGGAAGTTACAAGGGTTCAAAGTCGAAAATTTGACATTAATTCGGATTTGAAATTTTTAAGGGCTTGCATCGCATTTTTTTGAAAAACAAATATTTTTCCTTGGGAAATCAAAAAATTTTGATTGCAACATATTCTGCAGACTTCCACGAGTCCTAAATGGTATTCCTTTTCCAGATCTGACGACATTTACGGAAGTTACAAGGGTTCAAAGTCGAAAATTTGACAAAAATTCGGATTTGACATTTTTTAAGGGCTTGCATCGCATTTTTTTGAAAAAAAAATTTTTTTTTGGGAAATCAAAAAATTTTGATTGCGACATATTCTGCAGACTTCCACGAGTCCTAAATGGTATTCCTCTTCCAGATCTGACGACATTTACGGAAGTTACAAGGGTTCAAAGTCGAAAATTTGACATAAATTCGGATTTGAAATTTTTTAAGGGGTTGCATCGCATTTTTTTGAAAAAAAATATTTTTTGGGAAATCAAAAAATTTTGATTGCAACATATTCTGCAGACTTCCACGAGTCCTAAATGGTATTCCTCTTCCAGATCTGACGACATTTACGGAAGTTACAAGGGTTCAAAGTCGAAAATTTGACAAAAATTCGGATTTGACATTTTTTAAGGGCTTGCATCGCATTTTTTTGAAAAAAAATATTTTCCTTGGGAAATCAAAAAATTTTGATTGCAACATATTCTGCAGACTTCCACGAGTCCTAAATGGTATTCCTTTTCCAGATCTGACGACATTTACGGAAGTTACAAGTGTTCAAAGTCGAAAATTTGACAAAAATTCGGATTTGAGATTTTTTAAGGGGTTGCATCGCATTTTTTTGAAAAAAAAATATTTTTTTTGGGAAATCAAAAAATTTTGATTGCGACATATTCTGCAGACTTCCACGAGTCCTAAATGGTATTCCTTTTCCAGATCTGACGACATTTACGGAAGTTACAAGGGTTCAAAGTCGAAAATTTGACATAAATAAGGATTTGAAATTTTTTAAGGGGTTGCATCGCATTTTTTTGAAAAAAAAATATTTTTTTTTGGGAAATCAAAAAATTTTGATTGCGACATATTCTGCAGACTTCCACGAGTCCTAAATGGTATTCCTTTTCCAGATCTGACGACATTTACGGAAGTTACAAGGGTTCAAAGTCGAAAATTTGACATAAATAAGGATTTGAAATTTTTTAAGGGGTTGCATCGCATTTTTTTGAAAAACAAATATTTTCCTTGGGAAATCAAAAAATTTTTATTGCAACATATTCTGCAGACTTACACGAGTCCTAAATGGTATTCCTTTTCCAGATCTGACGACATTTACGGAAGTTACAAGGGTTCAAAGTCGAAAATTTGACATAAATTCGGATTTGAAATTTTTTAAGGGGTTGCCTCGCATTTTTTTGAAAAAAAAATATTTTTTTTTGGGAAATCAAAAAATTTTGATTGCAACATATTCTGCAGACTTACACGAGTCCTAAATGGTATTCCTTTTCCAGATCTGACGACATTTACGGCAGTTACAAGGGTTCAAAGTCGAAAATTTGACAAAAATTCGGATTTGACATTTTTTAAGGGCTTGCATCGCATTTTTTTGAAAAACAAATATTTTCCTTGGCAAATCAAAAAATTTTTATTGCAACATATTCTGCAGACTTACACGAGTCCTAAATGGTATTCCTTTTCCAGATCTGACGACATTTACGGAAGTTACAAGGGTTCAAAGTCGAAAATTTGACAAAAATTCGGATTTGACATTTTTTAAGGGCTTGCATCGCATTTTTTTGAAAAAAAAATATTTTTTTTTGGGAAATCAAAAAATTTTGATTGCGACATATTCTGCAGACTTACACGAGTCCTAAATGGTATTCCTTTTCCAGATCTGACGACATTTACGGAAGTTACAAGGGTTCAAAGTCGAAAATTTGACATTAATTCGGATCTGACATTTTTTAAGGGGTTTCATCGCATTTTTTGAAAAAAAATATTTTTTTTGGGAAATCAAAAAATTTTGATTGCAACATATTCTGCAGACTTACACGAGTCCTAAATGGTATTCCTTTTCCAGATCTGACGACATTTACGGAAGTTACAAGGGTTCAAAGTCGAAAATTTGACAAAAATTCGGATTTGACATTTTTTAAGGGGTTGCATCGCATTTTTTGAAAAAAAATATTTTTTTTGGGAAATCAAAAAATTTTGATTGCGACATATTCTGCAGACTTCCACGAGTCCTAAATGGTATTCCTTTTCCAGATCTGACGACATTTACGGAAGTTACAAGGGTTCAAAGTCGAAAATTTGACATTAATTCGGATTTGAAATTTTTTAAGGGGTTGCATCGCATTTTTTTGAAAAAAAAATATTTTTTGGGAAATCAAAAAATTTTGATTGCGACATATTCTGCAGACTTCCACGAGTCCTAAATGGTATTCCTCTTCCAGATCTGACGACATTTACGGAAGTTACAAGGGTTCAAAGTCGAAAATTTGACAAAAATTCGGATTTGACATTTTTTAAGGGCTTGCATCGCATTTTTTTGAAAAAAAATATTTTCCTTGGGAAATCAAAAAATTTTGATTGCAACATATTCTGCAGACTTCCACGAGTCCTAAATGGTATTCCTTTTCCAGATCTGACGACATTTACGGAAGTTACAAGTGTTCAAAGTCGAAAATTTGACAAAAATTCGGATTTGAGATTTTTTAAGGGGTTGCATCGCATTTTTTTGAAAAAAAAATATTTTTTTTGGGAAATCAAAAAATTTTGATTGCGACATATTCTGCAGACTTCCACGAGTCATAAATGGTATTCCTTTTCCAGATCTGACGACATTTACGGAAGTTACAAGGGTTCAAAGTCGAAAATTTGACATAAATAAGGATTTGAAATTTTTTAAGGGGTTGCATCGCATTTTTTTGAAAAACAAATATTTTCCTTGGGAAATCAAAAAATTTTGATTGCGACATATTCTGCAGACTTCCACGAGTCATAAATGGTATTCCTTTTCCAGATCTGACGACATTTACGGAAGTTACAAGGGTTCAAAGTCGAAAATTTGACATAAATTAGGATTTGAAATTTTTTAAGGGGTTGCATCGCATTTTTTTGAAAAACAAATATTTTCCTTGGGAAATCAAAAAATTTTTATTGCAACATGTTCTGCAGACTTACACGAGTCCTAAATGGTATTCCTTTTCCAGATCTGACGACATTTACGGAAGTTACAAGTGTTCAAAGTCGAAAATTTGACATTAATTCAGATTTGAAATTTTTTAAGGGGTTGCCTCGCATTTTTTTGAAAAATAAATATTTTTTTTTGGGAAATCAAAAAATTTTGATTGCGACATATTCTGCAGACTTACACGAGCCCTAAATGGTATTCCTTTTCCAGATCTGACGACATTTACGGCAGTTACAAGGGTTCAAAGTCGAAAATTTGACAAAAATTCGGAATTGACATTTTTTAAGGGCTTGCATCGCATTTTTTTTAAAAACAAATATTTTCCTTGGCAAATCAAAAAATTTTTATTGCAACATGTTCTGCAGACTTACACGAGTCCTAAATGGTATTCCTTTTCCAGATCTGACGACATTTACGGAAGTTACAAGGGTTCAAAGTCGAAAATTTGACAAAAATTCGGATTTGACATTTTTTAAGGGCTTGCATCGCATTTTTTTTAAAAACAAATATTTTTTTTGGGAAATCAAAAAATTTTGATTGCGACATATTCTGCAGACTTCCACGAGTCCTAAATGGTATTCCTCTTCCAGATCTGACGACATTTACGGAAGTTACAAGGGTTCAAAGTCGAAAATTTGACATTAATTCGGAATTGAAATTTTTTAAGGGCTTGCATCGCATTTTTTTGAAAAACAAATATTTTCCTTGGCAAATCAAAAAATTTTTATTGCAACATATTCTGCAGACTTCCACGAGTCCTAAATGATATTCCTTTTCCAGATCTGACGACATTTACGGAAGTTACAGGGGTTCAAAGTCGAAAATTTGACAAAAATTCGGATTCGACATTTTTTGAGGGCTTGCATCGCATTTTTTTGAAAAAAAAATATTTTTTTTTGGGAAATCAAAAAATTTTGATTGCGACATATTCTGCAGACTTCCACGAGTCCTAAATGGTATTCCTCTTCCAGATCTGACGACATTTACGGAAGTTACAAGGGTTCAAAGTCGAAAATTTGACATTAATTCGGATTTGAAATTTTTTAAGGGCTTGCATCGCATTTTTTTGAAAAACAAATATTTTCCTTGGCAAATCAAAAAATTTTTATTGCAACATATTCTGCAGACTTACCCGAGTCCTAAATGGTATTCCTTTTCCAGATCTGACAACATTTACGGCAGTTACAAGGGTTCAAAGTCGAAAATTTGACAAAAATTCGGATTTGACATTTTTTAAGGGGTTGCATCGCATTTTTTTGAAAAAAAATATTTTCCTTGGGAAATCAAAAAATTTTTATTGCAACATATTCTGCAGACTTACCCGAGTCCTAAATGGTATTCCTCTTCCAGATCTGACGACATTTACGGCAGTTACAAGGGTTCAAAGTCGAAAATTTGACAAAAATTCGGATTTGACATTTTTTAAGGGGTTGCATCGCATTTTTTGAAAAAAAATATTTTCCTTGGGAAATCAAAAAATTTTTATTGCAACATATTCTGCAGACTTACCCGAGTCCTAAATGGTATTTCTTTTCCAGATCTGACGACATTTACGGCAGTTCAAGGGTTCAAAGTCGAAAATTTGACAAAAAATCGGATTTGAAATTTTTTAAGGGGTTGCCTCGCATTTTTTTGAAAAAAAAATATTTTTTTTTGGGAAATCAAAAAATTTTGATTGCGACATATTCTGCAGACTTCCACGAGTCCTAAATGGTATTCCTCTTCCAGATCTGACGACATTTACGGAAGTTACAAGGGTTCACAGTCGAAAATTTGACATTAATTCGGATTTGAAATTTTTTAAGGGGTTGCATCGCATTTTTTTGAAAAACAAATATTTTCCTTGGCAAATCAAAAAATTTTTATTGCAACATATTCTGCAGACTTACCCGAGTCCTAAATGGTATTCCTTTTCCAGATCTGACGACATTTACGGCAGTTACAAGGGTTCAAAGTCGAAAATTTGACAAAAATTCGGATTTGACATTTTTTAAGGGGTTGCATCGCATTTTTTTGAAAAAAAATATTTTCCTTGGGAAATCAAAAAATTTTGATTGCAACATATTCTGCAAACTTACACGAGTCCTAAATGGTATTCCTTTTCCAGATCTGACGACATTAACGGCAGTTCAAGGGTTCAAAGTCGAAAATTTGACAAAAATTCGGATTTGAAATTTTTTAAGTGGTTGCATCGCATTTTTTTGAAAAAAAATATATTTTTTTTGGGAAATCAAAAAATTTTGATTGCTACATATTCTGCAGACTTCCACGAGTCCTAAATGGTATTCCTTTTCCAGATCTGACGACATTTACGGAAGTTGCAAGGGTTCAAAGTCGAAAATTTTACATTAATTCGGATTTGACATTTTTAAGGGGTTGCATCGCATTTTTTTGAAAAAAAAAATATTTTCCTTGGGAAATCAAAAAATGTTGATTGCAACATATTCTGCAGACTTCCACAAGTAATAAAAGGTACTCCTTTTCCAGATCTGTCGACATTTACGGAAGTTATAAGGGTACAATGTCGAAAATTTGACATAAATTCGGATTTGAAATTTTTTAAGGGGTTGCATCGCATTTTTTTGAAAAAAAATATATTTTTTTTGGGAAATCAAAAAATTTTGATTGCTACATATTCTGCAGACATCCTCGAGTCCTAAATGGTATTCCTTTTCCAGATCTGACGACATTTACGGAAGTTACAAGTGTTCACAGTCGAAAATTTGACATAAATTCGGATTTGAAATTTTTTAAGGGGTTGCATCGCATTTTTTTGAAAAAAAATATTTTTTTTGGGAAATCAAAAAATTTTGATTGCGACATATTCTGCAGAATTCTACGAGTCCTAAATGGTATTCCTTTTCCAGATCTGACGACATTTACGAAAGTTACAAGGGTTCAATGTCGAAAATTTGACATAAATTCGGATTTGAAATTTTTTAAGGGGTTGCCTCGCATTTTTTTGAACAAAAAATATTTTTTTTTGGGAAATCAAAAAATTTTGATTGCGACATATTCTGCAGACTTCCACGAGTCCTAAATGGTATTCCTCTTCCAGATCTGACGACATTTACGGAAGTTACAAGGGTTCACAGTCGAAAATTTGACATTAATTCGGATTTGACATTTTTTAAGGGGTTGCATCGCATTTTTTTGAAAAAAAATATTTTCCTTGGGAAATCAAAAAATTTTGATTGCAACATATTCTGCAAACTTACACGAGTCCTAAATGGTATTCCTTTTCCAGATCTGACGACATTAACGGCAGTTCAAGGGTTCAAAGTCGAAAATTTGACAAAAAATCGGATTTGAAATTTTTTAAGTGGTTGCATCGCATTTTTTTGAAAAAAAATATTTTTTTTGGGAAATCAAAAAATTTTGATTGCTACATATTCTGCAGACTTCCACGAGTCCTAAATGGTATTCCTTTTCCAGATCTGACGACATTTACGGAAGTTACAAGGGTTCAAAGTCGAAAATTTGACATTAATTCGGATCTGACATTTTTTAAGGGGTTTCATCGCATTTTTTGAAAAAAAATAGTTTCCTTGGGAAATCAAAAAATTTTTATTGCAACATGTTCTGCAGACTTACACGAGTCCTAAATGGTATTCCTTTTCCAGATCTGACGACATTTACGGAAGTAACAAGGGTTCAAAGTCGAAAATTTGACATTAATTCGGATCTGACATTTTTTAAGGGGTTTCATCGCATTTTTTTGAAAAAAAAATATTTTTTTTTGGATGACCTTCCGATTACCTCCAGATGACCTCTAGATGACCTCTAGATGACCTCCAGATGACCTCCAGTTGACCTCCCGATGGCCTCCAGATGACCTCCAGATGACCTAATGATGACCTTTAGATGACTTCTAGATGACCTCCAGATGACCTCTAAATGACCTCCAGATGACCTCCAGATGACCTCTTGATGGCTTCCAAATGACTTCTAGATGACCTCTAGATGACTTCCAGATGACCTCTAGATGACGTCCAGATGACTTCCAGATGACCTTCCGATTACCTCCAGATGACCTCTAAATGACCTCTAGATGACCTCAAGATGACCTCCAGTCGACCTCGCGATGACCTCCAGATGACCTCCCGATGGCCTCCAGATGACCTCTAGATGACCTCCACATGACCTCTAGATGACCTCCAGATGACCGCCAGAAGACCTCTAGATGACTTCCAGATGTCTTCTAGATGACCTCTCGATGATTTCCAGATGACGTCCAGAGGACCTGCAGATGACCTCCCGATGACCTCCAGATGACCTCCCGATGACCTCCAGATGACCTAACGATAACCTCTAAATGACCTCTAGATGACCTCCAGATGACCTCTAAATGACCTCTAGATGACCTCAAGATGACCTCCAGTTGACCTCCACATGACCTCCCGATGGCCTCCAGATGACCTCTAGATGACCTCCAGATGACCTCTGGATGACCTCCAGATGACCGCCAGATGACCTCTAGATGACTTCCAGATGTCTTCTAGATGACCTCTCGATGATTTCCAGATGACCTCCAGAGGACCTGCAGATAACCTCCAGATGACCTCCAGATGACCTCCCGATGACCTCCAGATGACCTCACGATGACCTCTAGATGACCTCTAGATGACCTCCAGATGACCTATAAATGACCTCCAGATGACCTCCAGATGACCTCTTGATGACTTCCAGATGACTTCTATATGACCTCTATATGACCTCCAGATGACCTCTAGATGACCTCTAGATGACCTCCAGATGACCTTCCGATGACCTCCAGACGACTTCTAGATGACCTGTAGATGACCTCCAGATGACCTCCAGTTGACCTCCCGATGACCTCCAGATGACCTCCCGATGGCCTCCAGATGACCTCTAGATGACCTTCAGATGACCTCTAGATGACCTCCAGATGACCTCTAGATGACCTCTGTATGACTTCCAGATGACTTCTAGATGACCTCTAGATGACGTCCAGATGACCTCCAGCTGACCTTCCGATGACTTCCAGATGACCTCTAGATGACCTCTAGATGACCTCCAGATGACCTTCAGATGACCTATAGATGACCTCCAAATGACCTCTAGAGGACCTCCAGGTGACCTCCAGAGGACCTCCATATGACCTCTAGATGACCACCCCATGACCTCAAGATGACCTCCAGAGGACCTCCATATGACCTCTAGATGACCTCCAGATGACCTGTAGTTGACCTCCAGAGGACCTCCATATGAACTCTAGATGACCTCCCGATGACCTCTAGAGGACCTCCAGATGACCTCCAGAGGACCTCCCGAAGACCTCCAGATGACCTTCAGATGACCTCTTGATGACCCCAGATGAACTCTAGATGACCTCCATATGACCTCTAGATGACCACCCGATGACCTCTAGATAACCTCCAGAGGACCTCCATATGAACTCTAGATGACCTCCCGATGACCTCTAGAGGACCTCCAGATGACCTCCAGAGGACCTCCCGAAGACCTCCAGATGACCTGCAGATGACCTCTAGATGACCTCCAGATAACCTCTATTTGACCTCCAGATGACCTCCAGATGACCTCTAGAAGACCTACAGAGGACCTCCTGATGACCTCCAGAGGACCTCCATATGACCTCTAGAGACCACCCCATGACCTCAAGATGACCTCCAGAGGACCTCCATATGACCTCTAGATGACCTCCAGATGACCTGTAGTTGACCTCCAGATGACCTCCAGATGACCTCCAGATGACCTCAAGATGACCTCTTGATGACCCCAGATGAACTCTTGATGACCTCCATATGACCTCTAGATGACCACCCGATGACCTCTAGATGACCTCCAGAGGACCTCCATATGACCTCTAGATGACCTCCCGATGACCTCTAGAGGACCTCCAGGTGACTTTCAGAGGACCTCCATTTGACCTCTAGATGACCACCCGATGACCTCTATATGACCTTCAGAGGACCTCCATATGACCTCTAGATGACCTCTAGATGACCTCTAGTTGTCCTCCAGATGACCTCCCGATGACCTCTAGGTGACCTCCAGATGACCTCCAGATGACCTCTCGATGACCTGCCGATGACCTCTAGATGACCTCTAGATGACTCCAGAGGATCTCCAGATGAACTCTTGATGACCTCCATATGACCTCTAGATGACCACCCGATGACCTCTATATGACCTTCAGAGGACCTCCATATGACCTTTAGATGACCTCTAGATAACTTCCAGATGACCTCTAGATGACCTCTAGATGACCTCCAGATGACCTTCAGATGACCTCTAGATGACCTCCAAATGACCTCTAGAGGACCTCCAGGTGACCTCCAGAGGACCTCCATATGACCTCTAGATGACCACCCCATGACCTCAAGATGACCTCCAGAGGACCTCCATATGACCTCTAGATGACCTCCAGATGACCTGTAGTTGACCACCAGATGACCTCCAGATGACCTCAAGATGACCTCTTGATGACCCCAGATGAACTCTTGATGACCTCCATATGACCTCTATATGACCTCCCGATGACCTCTAGAGGACCTCCAGGTGACTTTCAGAGGACCTCCATTTGACCTCTAGATGACCACCCGATGACCTCTATATGACCTCCAGAGGACCTCCATATGACCTCTAGATGACCTCTAGATGACCTCTAGATGACCTCTAGTTGTCCTCCAGAAGACCTCCCGATGACCTATAGGTGACCTATAGATGACCTCCAGATGACCTCCCGATGACCTGCCGATGACCTCTAGATGACCTCTAGATGACTCCAGAGGATCTCCAGATGACCTCCAAATGACCTCCAGATGACCTAATGATGACCTTTAGATGACCTCTAGATAACTTACAGATGACCTAATGATGACCTTTAGATGACCTCTAGATGACCTCCAGATGACCTCCAACTGACATCTTGATGACTTCCAGATGACTTCTAGATGACCTCTAGATGACTTCCAGATGACCTCTAAATGACGTCCAGATGACTTCCAGATGACCTTCCGATTACCTCCAGATGACCTCTAGATGACCTCTAAATGACCTCAAGATGACCTCCAGTCGACCTCGCGATGACCTCCACATGACCACCCGATGACCTCAAGATGACCTCTAGATGACCTCCACATGACCTCTAGATGACTTCCAGATGACTTCTAGATGACCTCTCGATGATTTCCAGATGACCTCCAGAGGACCTGCAGATGACCTCCGGATGACCTCCAGATGACCTCTGGATGACCTCCAGATGACCGCCAGATGACCTCTAGATGACTTCCAGATGTCTTCTAGATGACCTCTCGATGATTTCCAGATGACCTCCAGAGGACCTCCAGATGACCTCCAGATGACCTCCCGATGACATCCAGATGACCTAACGATGACCTCTAGATGACCTTTAGATGACCTCTCGATGACCTCCAGATGACCTCTAAATGACCTCCAGATGACCTCTTGATGGCTTCCAGATGACTTCTAGATGACGTCTAGATGACTTCCAGATGACCTCTAGATGACGTCCAGATGACCTCCAGAGGACCTCCATATGACCTCTAGAGACCACCCCATGACCTCAAGATGACCTCCAGAGGACCTCCATATGACCTCTAGATGACCTCCAGATGACCTGTAGTTGACCTCCAGATGACCTCCAGATGACCTCCAGATGACCTCAAGATGACCTCTTGATGACCCCAGATGAACTCTTGATGACCTCCATATGACCTCTAGATGACCACCCGATGACCTCTAGATGACCTCCAGAGGACCTCCATATGACCTCTAGATGACCTCAAGATGACCTCCAGTCGACCTCGCGATGACCTCCACATGACCACCCGATGACCTCAAGATGACCTCTAGATGACCTCCACATGACCTCTAGATGACCTCCAGATGACCGCCAGATGACCTCTAGATGACTTCCAGATGACTTCTAGATGACCTCTCGATGATTTCCAGATGACCTCCAGAGGACCTGCAGATGACCTCCGGATGACCTCCAGATGACCTCTGGATGACCTCCAGATGACCGCCAGATGACCTCTAGATGACTTCCAGATGTCTTCTAGATGACCTCTCGATGATTTCCAGATGACCTCCAGAGGACCTCCAGATGACCTCCAGATGACCTCCCGATGACATCCAGATGACCTAACGATGACCTCTAGATGACCTCTAGATGACCTCCAGATGACCTCTAGATGACCTCCAGATGACCTCCCGATGGCCTCCAGATGACCTCTAGATGACCTCCAGATGACCTCTGGATGACCTCCAGATGACCGCCAGATGACCTCTAGATGACTTCCAGATGTCTTCTAGATGACCTCTCGATGATTTCCAGATGACCTCCAGAGGACCTGCAGATGACCTCAAGATGACCTCCAGATGACCTCCCGATGACCTCCAGATGACCTAACGATGACCTATAGATGACCTCTAGATGACCTGCAGATGACCTCTAGATGACCTCCAGATGACCTCCAGATGACCTCCAGTTGACCTCCCGATGACATCCAGATGACCTAACGATGACCTCTAGATGACCTCTAGATGACCTCCAGATGACCTCTAGATGACCTCCAGATGACCTCCCGATGGCCTCCAGATGACCTCTAGATGACCTCCAGATGACCTCTGGATGACCTCCAGATGACCGCCAGATGACCTCTAGATGACTTCCAGATGTCTTCTAGATGACCTCTCGATGATTTCCAGATGACCTCCAGAGGACCTGCAGATGACCTCCAGATGACCTCCAGATGACCTCCCGATGACCTCCAGATGACCTAACGATGACCTATAGATGACCTCTAGATGACCACCCAGATGACCTCTAGATGAACTCCAGATGACCTCTAGATGACCTCTGTATGACTTCCAGATGACTTCTAGATGACCTTTAGATGACTTCCAGATGACCTCTAGATGACGTCCAGATGACCTCCAGATGACCTCCAGTTGACCTCCCGATGACCTCCACATGACCTCCCGATGGCCTCCAGATGACCTCTAGATGACCTCCAGATGACCTCTGGATGACCTCCAGATGACCGCCAGATGACCTCTAGATGACTTCCAGATGTCTTCTAGATGACCTCTCGATGATTTCCAGATGACCTCCAGAGGACCTGCAGATGACCTCCAGATGACCTCCAGATGACCTCCCGATGACCTCCAGATGACCCAACGATGACCTATAGATGACCTCTAGATGACCTCCACATGACCTCTAGATGACCTCCAGATGACCGCCAGATGACCTCTAGATGACTTCCAGATGACTTCTAGATGACCTTTAGATGACTTCCAGATGACCTCTAGATGACGTCCAGATGATTTCCAGATGACCTTCCGATTACCTCCAGATGACCTCTAGATGACCTCTAGATGACCTCCAGATGACCTCTAGTCGACCTCGCGATGACCTCCAGATGACCTCCCGACGGCCTCCAGATGACCTCCAGATAACCTAATGATGACCTTTAGATGACCTCTAGATGACCTCCAGATGACCTCTAAATGACCTCCAGATGACCTCTAGATGACCTCTGTATGACTTCCAGATGACTTCTAGATGACATCTAGATGACTTCCAGATGACCTCTAGATGACGTCCAGATGACTTCCAGATGACCTTCCGATTACCTCCAGATGACCTCTAAATGACCTCTAGATGACCTCAAGATGACCTCCAGTCGTCCTCACGATGACCTCCAGATGACCTCCCGATGGCCTCTAGATGACCTCTAGATGACCTCCACATGACCTTTTGATGACCTCCAGATGACCGCCAGATGACCTCTAGATGACTTCCAGATGACTTCTAGATGACCTCTCGATGATTTCCAGATGACCTCCAGAGGACCTGCAGATGACCTCCCGATGACCTACAGATGACCTCCCGATGACCTCCAGATGACCTAACGATGACCTCTAGATGACCTCTAGATGACCTCCAGATGACCTCTAAATGACCTCTAGATGACCTCAAGATGACCTCCAGTTAACCTCCCGATGACCTCCACATGACCTCCCGATGGCCTCCAGATGACATCTAGATGACCTCCAGATGACCTCTGGATGACCTCCAGATGACCGCCAGATGACCTCTAGATGACTTCCAGATGTCTTCTAGATGACCTCTCGATGATTTCCAGATGACCTCCAGAGGACCTGCAGATGACCTCCTGATGACCTCCAGATGACCTCCCGATGACCTCCAGATGACCTCCCGATGGCCTCCAGATGACCTCCAGATGACCTCCAGATGACCTCCACAAGACCCCCAGATGACCTCTAGATGACCTCTAGATGACTTCCGGATGACCTCTAGATGACCTCTTGATGACCTCTAGATGACCTCCCGATGACCTCTAGTTGTCCTCCAGATGACCACCAGATGACCTTTGGATGACCTTCCGATGACCTCTAGATTACCTCTAGATGACTTACAGATGACCTCCAGAGGATCTCCAGCTGACCTCCAGATGACCTCCAGATGACCTAATGATGACCTTTAGATGACCTCTAGATGACCTACAGATGACCTAATGATGACCTTTAGATGACCTCTAGATGACCTCCAGATGACCTCTAAATGACCTCCAGATGACCTCCAGATGACATCTTGATGACTTCCAGATGACGTCTAGATGACGTCTAGATGACCTCTAGATGAATTCCAGATGACCTCCAGATGACCTCTAAATGACCTTCAGATGACCTTCCGATTACCTCCAGATGACCTCTAGATGACCTCTAGATGACCTCCGGATGACTTTCAGTTGTCCTCGCGATGACCTCCAGATGACCTCCCGATGGCCTCCAGATGACCTCCAGATGACCTAATGATGACCTTTAGATGACCTCTAGATGACCTCCAGATGACCTCTAAATGACCTCCAGATGACCTCCAGATGACCTCTTGATGGCTTCTAGATGACTTCTAGATGCCCTCTAGATGACTTCCAGATGACCTCTAGATGACGTCCAGATGACTTCCAGATGACCTTCCGATTACCTCCAGATGACCTCTAAATAACCTCTAGATGACATCAAGATGACCTCCGTTGACCTCCCGATGACCTCCACATGACCTCCCGATGGCCTCCAGATGACCTCTAGATGACCTCCACAAGACCCCCAGATGACCTCTAGATGACCTCTAGATGACCTCCAGATGACCTCTAAATGACCTCTAGATGACCTCAAGATGACCTCCAGTTGACCTCCCGATGGCCTCCAGATGACCTCTAGATGACCTCCAGATGACCTCCAGATGACCTCTTGATGACTTCCAGATGACTTCTAGATGACCTCTATATGACCTAAAGATGACCTCTAGATGACCTCTAGATGACCTCCAGATGACCTTCCGATGACCTCCAGATGACCTCTAGATGACCTCTAGATGACCTCCAGATGACCTCCAGTTGACCTCCCGATGACCTCCAGATGACCTCCCGATGGCCTCCAGATGACCTCTAGATGACCTCCAGATGACCTCTAGATGACCTCTGTATGACTTCCAGATGACTTCTAGATGACCTCTAGATGACTTCCAGATGACCTCTAGATGACGTCCTTATGACCTCCAGATGATCTTCCGGTGACCTCCAGATGACCTCTAGATGACCTCTAGATGACCTCCAGATGACCTCCAGATGACCTTCCGATGACCTCCAGCTGACCTCCAGATGACCTCTAAATGACCTTCAGATGACCTACCAATGACCTCTAAATGACCTCCAGATGACCTCTAGATGACCTCCAGTTGACCTCCAGATGACGTTCAGATGACCTCTAGACGATCTCCAAATGACCTCTAGAGGACCTCCAGGTGACCTCCAGAGGACCTCCATATGACCTCTAGATGACCACCCGATGACCTCTAGATGACCTCCAGATGACCTCCATATGACCTCCCGACGACCTCCCGAGGACCTCCAGGTGACATCAAGAGGACCTCCACATGACCTCTAGATGACCACCCGATGACCTCAAGATGACCTCCAGAGGACCTCCATATGACCTCTAGATGACCTCCAGATGACCTCTAGTTGACCTCCAGATTACCTCCAGATGACCTCAAGATGACTTCTTGATGACCCCAGATGACCTCCAGTTGACCTCGCGATGACCTCCAGATGACCTCCCGATGGCCTCCAGATGACCTCCAGATGACCTAATGATGACCTTTAGATGACCTCTCGATGACCTCCAGATGACCTCTAAATGACCTCCAGATGACCTCTTGATGGCTTCCAGATGACTTCTAGATGACGTCTAGATGACTTCCAGATGACCTCTAGATGACGTCCAGATGACTTCCAGATGACCTTCCGATTACCTCCAGATGACCTCTAAATGACCTCTAGATGACCTCAAGATGACCTCCAGTCGACCTCGCGATGACCTCCACATGACCACCCGATGACCTCAAGATGACCTCTAGATGACCTCCACATGACCTCTAGATGACCTCCAGATGACCGCCAGATGACCTCTAGATGACTTCCAGATGACTTCTAGATGACCTCTCGATGATTTCCAGATGACCTCCAGAGGACCTGCAGATGACCTCCGGATGACCTCCAGATGACCTCTGGATGACCTCCAGATGACCGCCAGATGACCTCTAGATGACTTCCAGATGTCCTCTAGATGACCTCTCGATGACTTCCAGATGACCTCCAGAGGACCTCCAGATGACCTCCAGATGACCTCCCGATGACATCCAGATGACCTAACGATGACCTCTAGATGACCTCTAGATGACCTCCAGATGACCTCTAGATGACCTCCAGATGACCTCCCGATGGCCTCCAGATGACCTCTAGATGACCTCCAGATGACCTCTGGATGACCTCCAGATGACCGCCAGATGACCTCTAGATGACTTCCAGATGTCTTCTAGATGACCTCTCGATGATTTCCAGATGACCTCCAGAGGACCTGCAGATGACCTCAAGATGACCTCCAGATGACCTCCCGATGACCTCCAGATGACCTAACGATGACCTATAGATGACCTCTAGATGACCTGCAGATGACCTCTAGATGACCTCCAGATGACCTCCAGATGACCTCCAGTTGACCTCCCGATGACATCCAGATGACCTAACGATGACCTCTAGATGACCTCTAGATGACCTCCAGATGACCTGTAGATGACCTCCAGATGACCTCCCGATGGCCTCCAGATGACCTCTAGATGACCTCCAGATGACCTCTGGATGACCTCCAGATGACCGCCAGATGACCTCTAGATGACTTCCAGATGTCTTCTAGATGACCTCTCGATGATTTCCAGATGACCTCCAGAGGACCTGCAGATGACCTCCAGATGACCTCCAGATGACCTCCCGATGACCTCCAGATGACCTAACGATGACCTATAGATGACCTCTAGATGACCTCCAGATGACCTCTAGATGAACTCCAGATGACCTCTAGATGACCTCTGTATGACTTCCAGATGACTTCTAGATGACCTTTAGATGACTTCCAGATGACCTCTAGATGACGTCCAGATGACCTCCAGATGACCTCCAGTTGACCTCCCGATGACCTCCACATGACCTCCCGATGGCCTCCAGATGACCTCTAGATGACCTCCAGATGACCTCTGGATGACCTCCAGATGACCGCCAGATGACCTCTAGATGACTTCCAGATGTCTTCTAGATGACCTCTCGATGATTTCCAGATGACCTCCAGAGGACCTGCAGATGACCTCCAGATGACCTCCAGATGACCTCCCGATGACCTCCAGATGACCCAACGATGGCCTATAGATGACCTCTAGATGACCTGCAGATGACCTCTAGATGACCTCCAGTTGACCTCCCGATGACCTCCAGATGACCTCCCGATGGCCTCCAGATGACCTTTAGATGACCTCCAGATGACCTCTAGATGACCTCTAGATGACCTCCAGATGACCTTCCGATGACCTCCAGATGACCTCTAGATGACCTCTAGATGACCTCCAGATGACCTCCCGATGACCTCTAGAGGACCTCCAGGTGACTTTCAGAGGACCTCCATTTGACCTCTAGATGACCTTCAGATGACCTACCAATGACCTCTAAATGACCTCCAGATGACCTCTAGATGACCTCCAGTTGACCTTCCGATGACATCTAGATGACCTCCCGATGGCCTCCAGATAACCACCCGATGACCTCTAGATGACCTCCAGAGGACCTCCATATGACCTCTAGATGACCTCCAGATGACCTCTGGATGACCTCCAGATGACCGCCAGATGACCTCTAGATGACTTCCAGATGTCTTCTAGATGACCTCTCGATGATTTCCAGATGACCTCCAGAGGACCTGCAGATGACCTCCAGATGACCTCCAGATGACCTCCCGATGACCTCCAGATGACCCAACGATGGCCTATAGATGACCTCTAGATGACCTGCAGATGACCTCTAGATGACCTCCAGTTGACCTCCCGATGACCTCCAGATGACCTCCCGATGGCCTCCAGATGACCTTTAGATGACCTCCAGATGACCTCTAGATGACCTCTAGATGACCTCCAGATGACCTCCCGATGACCTCCAGATGACCTCTAGATGACCTCTAGATGACCTCCAGATGACCTCCCGATGACCTCTAGAGGACCTCCAGGTGACTTTCAGAGGACCTCCATTTGACCTCTAGATGACCTTCAGATGACCTACCAATGACCTCAAGATGACCTCTAGATGACCTCCAGATGACCTCTAGATGACCTCCATATGACCTCTAGATGACCACCCGATGACCTCAAGATGACCTCTAAATGACCTCCAGATGACCTTCCGATGACCTCCAGATGACCTCTAGATGACCTCTAGATGACCTCCAGATGACCTCCAGTTGACCTCCCGATGACCTCCAGATGACCTCCCGATGGCCTCCAGATGACCTCTAGATGACCTCCAGATGACCTCTAGAAGACCACTAGATGACCTCCAGATGACCTCCAGATGACCACCCGATGACCTCTAGATGACCTCCAGAGGACCTCCATTTGACCTCTAGATGACCTCCAGATGACCTCTAGATGACGTCCATATGACCTCTAGATGACCACCCGATGACCTCAAGATGACCTCTAGATGACCTCCAGATCACCTATAGTTGACCTCCAGATGACCTCCAGATGACCTCCAGTTGACCTCCCGATGACCTCCAGATGACCTTCCGATGACCTCTAGATGACTTCTAGATGACCTCCAGATGACCTCCAGTTGACCTCCCGATGACCTCCAGACGACCACCCGATGACCTCTAGATGACCCCCAGAGGACCTCCAGATGACCTCTAGATGACCTCCAGATGACCTCTAGATGACCTCCAGATGACTTCAAGATGACCTCTGTATGACTTCCAGATGACTTCTAGATGACCTCTAGATGACTTCCAGATGACCTCAAGATGACCTCTAGATGACCTCCAGATGACCTCTAGATGACCTCCATATGACCTCTAGATGACCACCCGATGACCTCAAGATCACCTCCAGAGGACCTCCATATGACCTCTAGATGACCTCCAGATGACCTTCCGATGACCTCCAGATGACCTCTAGATGACCTCTAGATGACCTCCAGATGACCTACCGATGACCTCCAGATGACCTCTAGATGACTTCTAGATGACCTCCAGATGACCGCCAGATGACCTCTAGATGACTTCCAGATGACTTCTAGATGACCTCTCGATGATTTCCAGATGACCTCCAGAGGTTTGCAGATGACCTCCGGATGACCTCCAGATGACCTCTGGATGACTTCCAGATGACAGCCAGATGACCTCTAGATGACTTCCAGATGTCTTCTAGATGACCTCTCGATGATTTCCAGATGACCTCCAGATGACCTCCAGATGACCTCCCGATGACCTCCAGATGACCTAACGATGACCTGCAGATGACCTCTAGATGACCTCCAGATGACCTCCCGATGACCTCCAGATGACCTCCCGATGGCCTCCAGATGACCTCTAGATGACCTCCACATGACCTCTAGATGAACTCCAGATGACCTCTACATGACCTCTGTATGACTTCCAGATGACTTCTAGATGACCTCTAGATGACTTCCAGATGACCCCTAGATGACGTCCAGATGACCTCCAGATGACCTTCCGATGACCTCCTGATGACCTCTAGATGACCTCTAGATGACCTCAAGATGACCTCCAGTTGACCTCCCGATGACCTCCACATGACCTCCCGATGGCCTCCAGATGACCTCTAGATGACCTCCAGATGACCTCTGGATAACCTCCAGATGACCGCCAGATGACCTCTAGATGACTTCCAGATGTCTTCTAGATGACCTCTCGATGATTTCCAGATGACCTCCAGAGGACCTGCAGATGACCTCCAGATGACCTCCAGATGACCTCCCGATGACCTCCAGATGACTTCTAGATGACCTCTAGATGACTTCCAGATGACCTGTAGATGACGTCCAGATGACCTCCAGATGACCTTCCGATGACCTCCTGATGACCTCTAGATGACCTCTGGATGACCTCCAGATGACCTCCAGATGACCTCCAGATGACCTCCAGATGACCTCCAGATGACCTCTAAATGACCTCCAGATGACCTTCCGGTGAACTCCAGATGACCTCTAGATGACCTCTAGATGACATCCAGATGACCTATAGTTGACCTCCCGATGACCTCCAGATGACCTCCCGATGGCCTCCAGATGACCTTTAGATGACCTCCAGATGACCTCTAGATGACCTCTAGATGACCTCCAGATGACCTTCCGATGACCTCCAGATGACCTCTAGATGACCTCTAGATGACCTCTAGATGACCTCCAGATGACCTCTAGATGACCTCTAGATGACCTCTAGATGACCTCCAGATGACCTTCCGATGACCTCCAGATGACCTCTAGATGACCTCTAGATGACCTCCAGATGACCTCCAGTTGACCTCCCGATGACATCCAGATGACCTCCCGATGGCCTCCAGATGACCTCTAGATGACCTCCAGATGACCTCTAGATGACCTCCAGATGACTTCTAGATGACCTCTGTATGACTTCCAGATGACTTCTAGATGACCTCTAGATGACTTCCAGATGACCTCTAGATGACGTCCAGATGACCTCCAGATGACCTTCCGATGACCTCCGGATGACCTCTAGTTGACCTCTAGATGACCTCCAGATGACCTCCAGATGACCTTCCGATGACTTCCAGATGACCTCCAGATGACCTCTAAATGACCTCCAGATGACCTTCCGATGACCTCCAGATGACCTCTAGATGACCTCTAGATGACCTCCAGATGACCTCCTGTTGACCTCCCGATGACCTCCAGATGACCTCCCGATGGCCTCCAGATGACCTCTAGATGACCTCCAG
The DNA here is from genome assembly GCA_018150835.1 of Drosophila repletoides. Classification (NCBI taxonomy): domain Eukaryota; kingdom Metazoa; phylum Arthropoda; class Insecta; order Diptera; family Drosophilidae; genus Drosophila; species Drosophila repletoides. The sequence continues at coordinate 12,712,278 of JAECWQ010000221.1, forward strand.
ATGACCTCTAGATGACCTCTAGATGACCTCCAGATGACCTTCCGATGACCTCCAGATGACCTCTAGATGACCTCTAGATGACCTCCAGATGACCTTCCGATGACCTCCAGATGACCTCTAGATGACTTCTAGATGACCTCCAGATGACCTCCAGTTGACCTCCATATGACCTCCATATGACCTCTATATGACCTCCCGATGACCTCTAGAGGACCTCCAGGTGACTTTCAGAGGACCTCCATTTGACCTCTAGATGACCTTCAGATGACCTACCACTGACCTCAAGATGACCTCGAGATGACCTCCAGATGACCTCTAGATGACCTCCATATGACCTCTAGATGACCACCCGATGACCTCAAGATGACCTCCAGAGGAACTCCATATGACCTCTAGATGACCTCCAGATGACCTATAGTTGACCTCCAGATGACCTCTTGATGACTTCCAGATGACTTCTAGATGACCTCTACATGACCTCCAGATGACCTCAAGATGACCTCTAAATGACCTCCAGATGACCTCTACATGACCTCCAGTTGACCTCCAGAGGACCTCCATATGACCTCTAGATGACCACCCGATGACCTCTAGATGACCTAACGATGACCTCCATATGACCTCCCGATGACCTCCCGAGGACCTCCAGGTGACATCAAGAGGACCTCCACATGACCTCTAGATGACCACCCGATGACCTCAAGATGACATCCAGAGGACCTCCATATGACCTCTAGTTGACCTCCAGATTACCTCCAGATGACCCCAGATGAACTCTAGATGACCTCCATATGGCCTCTAGATGACCACCCGACGACCTCTAGATGACCTCCAGAGGACCTCCAGAGGACCTCTAAATGCCCTCCCGATGACCTCTAGAGGACCTCCAAGTGACTTCAAGAGGACCTCCACATGACCTCTAGATGACCTCCAGATGGCCTCTAAATGACCTCCAGAAGACCTCCATGTGACCTCTAGATGACCTCCAGATGACCTCCAGATGACCTCTAGTTGTCCTCCAGATGACCTCCAGATGACCTCCAGATGACCTCTAGATGACCTCCAGATGACCGCCAGATGACCTCTAGATGACTTCCAGACTTCTTCTAGATGACCTCTCGATGATTTCCAGATGACCTCCAGAGGACCTGCAGATGACCTCCAGATGACCTCCAGATGACCTCCCGATGACCTCCAGAGGATCTCCAGATGACCTCCAGATGACCTCCAGATGACCTGCCGAAGACCTCCAGATGACCTCTATATGACCTCCCGATGACCTCCAGATGACCTCTAGATGACCTCCAGATGACCTCTAGAGGACCTCCAAGTGACTTCAAGAGGACCTCCACATGACCTCTAGATGACCACCCGATGATCTCTATATGACCTCCAGATTACCTCCATATGACCTCTAGATGCCCTCCCGATGACCTCTAGAGGACCTCCAAGTGACTTCAAGAGGACCTCCACATGACCTCTAGATGACCTCCAGATGGCATCTAAATGACCTCCAGAGGACCGCCAGATGACCTCTAGATGACTTCCAGACTTCTTCTAGATGACCTCTCGATGATTTCCAGATGACCTCCAGAGGACCTGCAGATGACCTCCAGATGACCTCCAGATGACCTCCCGATGACCTCCAGAGGATCTCCAGATGACCTCCAGATGACCTCCAGATGACCTCCAGATGACCACCAGATGACCTGCCGAAGACCTCCAGATGACCTCTATATGACCTCCCGATGACCTACAGATGACCTCTAGATGACCTCCAGATGACCTCCACAGGACCCCCAGATGACCTCCAGATGACCTCTAGATGACCTCCAGATGACCTCCAGATGACCTCTAGATGACCTCCGGATGACCTCTTGATGACCTCTAGATGACCTCTAGATGACCTCCCGATGACCTCTAGGTGACCTCTAGATGACCTCCCGATAACCTCTAGGTGACCTCCAGATGACCTCCAGATGACCTCTCGATGACCTTCCGATGACCTCTAGATGACTTACAGATGACCTCCAGAGGATCTCAAGATGACCTCCAGATGACCTCCAGATGACCTCTAAATGACCTCTAGATGACCTCAAGATGACCTCCACTTGACCTCCCGATGACCCCCACATGACCTCCCGATGGCCTCCAGATGACCTCTTGATGACCTCTAGATGACCTCTAGATGACCTCCCGATGACCTCTAGGTGACCTCTAGATGACCTCCCGATAACCTCTAGGTGACCTCCAGATGACCTCCAGATGACCTCTCGATGACCTTCCGATGACCTCTAGATGACTTACAGATGACCTCCAGAGGATCTCAAGATGACCTCCAGATGACCTCCAGATGACCTCTAAATGACCTCTAGATGACCTCAAGATGACCTCCACTTGACCTCCCGATGACCTCCAGATGTCCTCCCGATGACCTCCAGATGACCTAACGATGACCTCTAGATGACCTCTAGATGACCTCCAGATGACCTCTAGATACCCTCCAGATGACCTCCAGATGACCTCTTGATGACTTCCAGATGACTTCCAGATGACTTCTATATGACCTCCAGATGACCTCTAGATGACCTCTAGATGACCTTCCGATGACCTCCAGATGACCTCTAGATGACCTCTAGATGACCTCCAGATGACCTCCAGTTGACCTCCCGATGACATCCAGATGACCTCCCGATGGCCTCCAGATGACCTCTAGATGACCTCTGTATGACTTCCAGATGACTTCTAGATGACCTCTAGATGACTTCCAGATGACCTCTAGATGACGTCCAGATGACATCCAGATGACCTTCCGATGACCTCCTGATGACCTCTAGATGACCGCTAGATGACCTCCAGATGACCACTTGATGACTTCCAGATGACTTCCAGATGACTTCTATATGACCTCCAGATGACCTCTAGATGACCTCTAGATGACCTCCAGATGACCTCTAGATGACCTCTGTATGACTTCCAGATGACTTCTAGATGACCTCTAGATGACTTCCAGATGACCTCTAGATGAGGTCCAGATGACATCCAGATGACCTTCCGATGACCTCCTGATGACCTCTAGATGACCTCTAAATGACCTCCAGATGACCTTCCGATGACCTCCAGATGACCTCTAGATGACCTCTGATGACCTCCAGATGACCTCCAGTTGACCTCCCGATGACCTCCAGATGACCTCCCGATGGTCTCCAGATGACCTCTAGATGACCTCCAGATGACCTCTAGATGACCTCTAGATGACCTCCAGATGACCTTCCGATGACCTCCAGATGACCTCTTGAGTACCTCTAGATGACCTCCAGATGACCTCCAGTTGACCTCCCGATGACCTCCAGATGACCTCCCGATGGCCTCCAGATGACCTCTAGATGACCTCCAGATGACCTCTAGATGATCTCTGTATGACTTCCATATGACTTCTAGATGACCTCTAGATGACTTCCAGATGACCTCTAGATGACGTCCAGATGACCTCCAGATGACGTTCCGATGACCTCCTGATGACCTCAAGATGACCTCCAGAGGACCTCCATATGACCTCTAGATGACCTCCAGATCACCTATAGTTGACCTCCAGTTGACCTCCAGATGACCTCCAGATGACCTCTTGATGACTTCCAAATGACTTCTAGATGACCTCTACATGACCTCCAGATGACCTCTAGATGACCTCTAGATGACCATCAGATGACCTTCCGATGACCTCTAGATGACTTCTAGATGACCTCCAGATGACCTCCAGTTGCCCTCCCGATGACCTCCAGATGACCACCCGATGACCTCTAGATGACCTCCAGAGGACCTCCAGATGACCTCTAGATGACCTCCAGATGACCTCTAGATGACCTCCAGATGACTTCTAGATGACCTCTGTATGACTTCCAGATGACTTCTAGATGACCTCTAGATGACTTCCAGATGACCTCAAGATGACCCCTAGATGACCTCCAGATGACCTCTAGATGACCTCCATATGACCTCTAGATGACCACCCGAAGACCTCAAGATGACCTCCAGAGGACCTCCATATGACCTCTAGATGACCTCCAGATGACCTTCCGATGACCTCCAGATGACCTCTAGATGACTTCTAGATGACCTCCAGATGACCTCCAGTTGACCTCCCGATGACCTCGAGATGACCACCCGACGACCTCTAGATGACCTCCAGAGGACCTCCATATGACCTCTAGATGACCTCCCGATGACCTCTAGAGGACCTCCAGGTGACTTTCAGAGGACCTCCATTTGACCTCTAGATGACCTTCAGATGACCTACCAATGACCTCAAGATGACCTCTAGATGACCTCCAGAGGACCTCCAGAGGACCTCCATATGACCTCTAGATGACCTCCCGATGACCTCTAGAGAACTTCCAGGTGACTTTCAGAGGACCTCCATTTGACCTCTAGATGACCACCCGATGATCTCTATATGACCTCCAGAGGACCTCCTTATGACCTCTAGATGCCCTCCCGATGACCTCTAGAGGACCTCCAAGTGACTTCAAGAGGACCTCCACATGACCTCTAGATGACCACCCGATGATCTCTATATGACCTCCAGAGGACCTCCATATGACCTCTAGATGCCCTCCCGATGACCTCTAGAGGACCTCCAAGTGACTTCAAGAGGACCTCCACATGACCTCTAGATGACCTCCAGATGGCCTCTAAATGACCTCCAGAGGACCGCCAGATGACCTCTAGATGACTTCCAGACTTCTTCTAGATGACCTCTCGATGATTTCCAGATGACCTCCAGAGGACCTGCAGATGACCTCCAGATGACCTCCAGATGACCTCCCGATGACCTCCAGAGGATCTCCAGATGACCTCCAGATGACCTCCAGATGACCTCCAGATGACCTCCAGATGACCTCCAGAGGACCTCCAGATGACCTCTAGATGACCTCCCGATGACCTACAGATGACCTCTAGATGACCTCCAGATGACCTCCACAAGACCCCCAGATGACCTCTAGATGACCTCTAGATGACCTCCAGATGACCTCCAGATGACCTCTAGATGACCTCCGGATGACCTCTTGATGACCTCTAGATGACCTCTAGATGACCTCCCGATGACCTCTAGGTGACCTCTAGATGACCTCCCGATAACCTCTAGGTGACCTCCAGATGACCTCCAGATGACCTCTAGATGACTCACAGATGACCTCCAGAGGACCTCAAGATGACCTCCAGATGACCTCCAGATGACCTCTAGATGACCTCTAGATGACCTCCAAGATGACCTCCACTTGACCTCCAGATGACCTCCAGACCTCGATGGCCTCCAGATGACCGCCAGATGACCTCTAGATGACTTCCAGATGTCTTCTAGATGACCTCTCAGATGATTTCCAGATGACTTCCAGAGGACCTGCAGATGACCTCCAGATGACCTCCAGATGTCCTCCCGATGACCTCCAGATGACCTAACGATGACCTCTAGATGACCTCTAGATGACCTCCAGATGACCTCTAGATGCCCTCCAGATGACCTCCAGATGACCTCTTGATGACTTCCAGATGACTTCCAGATGACTTCCAGATGACTTCTATATGACATCCAGATGACCTCTAGATGACCTCTAGATGACCTCTCCGATGACCTCCAGATGACCTCTAGATGACCTCCAGATGACCTCCAGATGACCTCCAGATGACCTCTAGATGACCTCTAGATGACCTCTAGATGACCTCCAGAGGACCTCCAGATGACCTCTAGATGACCTCCAGATGACCTTCCCGATGACCTCCAGATGACCTCTAGATGACTTCTAGATGACCTCCAGATGACCTCCAGTTGACCTCCCGATGACCTCGAGATGACCACCCGACGACCTCTAGATGCCCTCCAGATGACCTCCAGATGACCTCTTGATGACTTCCAGATGACTTCCAGATGACTTCCAGATGACTTCTATACGACATCCAGATGACCTCTAGATGACCTCTAGATGACCTTCCGATGACCTCCAGATGACCTCTAGATGACCTCCAGATGACCTCCACAAGACCCCCAGATGACCTCTAGATGACCTCCAGATGACCTCCAGATGACCTCCAGATGACCTCTAGATGACCTCCGGATGACCTCTTGATGACCTCTAGATGACCTCTTGATGACCTCTAGATGACCTCTAGATGACCTCCCGATGACCTCTAGGTGACCTCTAGATGACCTCCTAGATGACCTCTAGATGACCTCCAGATGACCTCCAGATGACCTCTAGATGACCTCCAGATGACCTCCAGAGGATCTCAAGATGACCTCCAGATGACCTCCAGATGACCTCTAGATGACCTCTAGATGACCTCAAGATGACCTCCAGTTGACCTCCCGATGACCCCCAGATGACCTCCCGATGGCCTCCAGATGACCTCCAGATGACCTCTGGATGACTTCCAGATGTCTTCTAGATGACCTCTCAGATGATTTCCAGATGACTTCCAGAGGACCTGCAGATGACCTCCAGATGACCTCCAGATGACCTCCCGATGACCTCCAGATGACCTAACGATGACCTCTAGATGACCTCTAGATGACCTCCAGATGACCTCTAGATGCCCTCCAGATGACCTCCAGATGACCTCTTGATGACTTCCAGATGACTTCCAGATGACTTCCAGATGACCTCTGTATGACTTCCAGATGACTTCTAGATGACCTCTAGATGACTTCCAGATGACCTCAAGATGACCCCTAGATGACCTCCAGATGACCTCTAGATGACCTCCAGATGACCTCTAGATGACCTCCCTATGACCTCAAGATGACCTCCAGATGACCTCCAGATGACCTCTAGATGACCTCCAGATGACCTTCCGATGACCTCCAGATGACCTCTAGATGACCTCTAGATGACCTCCAGATGACCTCCAGTTGACCTCCCGATGACCTCCAGATGACCACCCGATGACCTCTAGATGACCTCCAGAGGACCTCCATATGACCTCTAGATGACCTCCCGATGACCTCTAGAGGACCTCCAGGTGACTTTCCTCCAGATGACCTCCAGATGACCTCTAGATGACCTTCAGATGACCTACCAGATGACCTCAAGATGACCTCCAGATCCGATGACCTCCAGATGACCTCTAGATGACCTCCAGATGACCTCTAGATGACCTCCCGATGACCTCAAGATGACCTCCAGAGGACCTCCATATGACCTCTAGATGACCTCCAGATGACCTCAAGATGACCTCTAAATGACCTCCAGATGACCTCTAGATGACCTCCAGTTGACCTCCAGAGGACCTCCATATGACCTCTAGATGACCACCCGATGACCTCTAGATGACCTAACGATGACCTCCATATGACCTCCCGATGACCTACCGAGGACCTCCAGGTGACATCAAGAGGACCTCCACATGACCTCTAGATGACCACCCGATGACCTCAAGATGACATCCAGAGGACCTCCATATGACCTCTAGTTGACCTCCAGATTACCTCCAGATGACCCCAGATGACCTCTAGATGACCTCCAGATGACCTCTAGATGACCACCCGATGACCTCTAGATGACCTCCAGAGGACCTCCAGATGACCTCCAGATGACCTCTAGATGACCTCCAGATGACCTCCAGATGACCTCCATGACTTTCCAGATGACCTCCAGATGACCTCTAGATGATGATCTCTAGATGACCTCCAGAGACCTCCAGATGACCTCTAGATGCCCTCCGATGACCTCTAGATGACCTTGACCTCCAGATGACCTCAAGATGACCTCCAGATGACCTCCAGATGACCTCTAGATGACCTGACCTCCAGATGACCTCCAGATGACCTCCAGATGACCTCCAGATGACCCACACATGACCTCCCAGATGGCCTCCAGATGACCTCCAGATGACCTCCAGATGACCTCCAGATGACTTCCAGATGACCTCCAGATGACTTCCAGATGACCTCTGGATGACCTCCAATGCCTCAGATGACCTCCAGATGACCTCCAGATGACCTCCAGATGACCTCCAGATGACCTCCAGATGACCTCCAGATGACCTCCAGATGACCTAACGATGACCTCTAGATGACCTCTAGATGACCTCCAGATGACCTCTTCCAGATGACCTCCAGATGACCTCCAGATGACCTCTAGATGACTTCCAGATGACTTCCAGATGACTTCCAGATGACTTCTATAGATGACCTCCAGATGACCTCTAGATGACCTCTAGATGACCTTCCTCCAGATGACCTCCAGATGACCTCTAGATGACCTCTAGATGACCTCCAGATGACCTCCAGTTGACCTCCAGATGACCTCCAGATGACCTCCCGATGGCCTCCAGATGCCAGATGACCTCTAGATGACCTCTGTATGACTTCCAGATGACTTCTAGATGACCTCTAGATGACTTCCAGATGACCTCTAGATGACCTCCAGATGACATCTCAGATGACCTTCCGATGACCTCCTGATGACCTCTAGATGACCTCCAGATGACCTCCAGATGAGATGACCTCCAGTGATGACTTCAGATGACCTCTAGATGACTTCCGATGACTTCCAGATGACTTCCAGATAACTTCTATATGACCTCCAGATGACCTCTAGATGACCTCTAGATGACCTCCAGATGACCTCCAGATGACCTCTAGATGACCTCTGGATGACCTCCAGATGACCTCTAGATGACCTCTAGATGACTTCCAGATGACCTCTAGATGACCTCCAGATGACCTCCAGATGACCTCTAGATGACCTCCAGATGACCTCTAGATGACCTCTAGATGACCTCCAGATGACCTCTAGATGACCTCCAGATGACCTCCAGATGACCTCTAGATGACCTCTAGATGACCTCCAGATGACCTCCAGATGACCTCCAGATGACCTCCAGATGACCTCCAGATGACCTCCAGATGACCTCTAGATGACCTCCGGATGACCTCCAGATGACCTCTAGATGGCCTCCAGATGACCTCTAGATGACCTCCAGATGACCTCTAGATGACCACTAGATGACCTCCAGATGACCTTCCGATGACCTCCAGATGACCTCTTGAGTACCTCTAGATGACCTCCAGATGACCTCCAGTTGACCTCCCGATGACCTCCAGATGACCTCCCGATGGCCTCCAGATGACCTCTAGATGACCTCCAGATGACCTCTAGATGATCTCTGTATGACTTCCATATGACTTCTAGATGACCTCTAGATGACTTCCAGATGACCTCTAGATGACGTCCAGATGACCTCCAGATGACGTTCCGATGACCTCCTGATGACCTCAAGATGACCTCCAGAGGACCTCCATATAACCTCTAGATGACCTCCAGATGACCTATAGTTGACCTCCAGATGACCTCTTGATGACTTCCAGATGACTTCTAGATGACCTCTACATGACCTCCAGATGACCTCAAGATCACCTCTAAATGACCTCCAGATGACCTCTAGATGACCTCCAGTTGACCTCCAGAGGACCTCCATATGACCTCTAGATGACCACCCGATGACCTCTAGATGACCTAACGATGACCTCCATATGACCTCCCGATGACCTCCCGATGACCTCCAGGTGACATCAAGAGGACCTCCACATGACCTCTAGATGACCACCCGATGACCTCAAGATGACATCCAGAGGACCTCCATATGACCTCTAGTTGACCTCCAGATAACCTCCAGATGACCCCAGATGAACTCTAGATGACCTCCATATGACCTCTAGATGACCTCCCGATGACCTCAAGAAGACCTACAGAGGACCTCCCGATGACCTCTAGATGACCTCCCGATGACCTCTAGAGGACCTCCAGGTGACTTTCAGAGGACCTCCATTTGACCTCTAGATGACCACCCGATGATCTCTATATGACCTCCAGAGGACCTCCTTATGACCTCTAGATGCCCTCCCGATGACCTCTAGAGGACCTCCAAGTGACTTCAAGAGGACCTCCACATGACCTCTAGATGACCTCCAGATGGCCTCTAAATGACCTCCAGAGGACCTCCAGATGACCTCTAGATGACCTCCAGATGACCTCCAGATGACCTCCAGATGACCTCCAGATGACCTCCAGATGACCTCCAGATGACCTCTAGATGACCTCCAGATGACCTCTAGTTGACCTCCAGATGACCTCCAGAGGACCAGCAGATGACCTCCAGATGACCTCCAGATGACCTCCACAAGACCCCCAGATGACCTCTAGATGACCTCTAGATGACCTCCAGATGACCTCCAGATGACCTCTAGATGACCTCCGGATGACCTCTTGATGACCTCTAGATGACCTCTAGATGACCTCCCGATGACCTCTAGGTGACCTCTAAATGACCTCCCGATGACCTCTAGGTGACCTCCAGATGACCTCCAGATGACCTCTCGATGACCTTCCGATGACCTCTAGATGACTTACAGATGACCTCCAGAGGATCTCCAGATGACCTCCAGATGACCTCCAGATGACCTCTAAATGACCTCTAGATGACCTCAAGATGACCTCCAGTTGACCTCCCGATGACCTCCACATGACCTCCCGATGGCCTCCAGATGACCTCTGGATGACCTCCAGATGACCGCCAGATGACCTCTGGATGACTTCCAGATGTCTTCTAGATGACCTCTCGATGATTTCCAGATGACCTCCAGAGGACCTCCAGATGACCTCCAGATGACCTCCAGATGACCTCCCGATGACCTCCAGATGACCTAACGATGACCTCTAGATGACCTCTAGATGACCTCCAGATGACCTCCAGATGACCTCTAGATGACCTCCAGATGACCTCCAGATGACCTCCTTGATGACCTCCAGATGACTTCCAGATGACCTCTATATGACCTCCAGATGACCTCTAGATGACCTCTAGATGACCTCCAGATGACCTCCAGATGACCTTCAGATGACCTCCAGATGACCTCTAGATGACCTCTAGATGACCTCCAGATGACCTCCAGTTGACCTCCCGATGACATCCAGATGACCTCCCGATGGCCTCCAGATGGCCTCTAGATGACCTCTGTATGACTTCCAGATGACTTCTAGATGACCTCTAGATGACTTCCAGATGACCTCTAGATGACGTCCAGATGACATCCAGATGACCTTCCGATGACCTCCTGATGACCTCTAGATGACCTCTAGATGACCACTTGATGACTTCCAGATGACTTCCAGATGACTTCTATATGACCTCCAGATGACCTCTAGATGACCTCCATATGGCCTCTAGATGACCACCCGACGACCTCTAGATGACCTCCAGAGGACCTCCAGAGGACCTCCAGATGACCTCTAGATGACCTCCAGATGACCTCTAGATGACCTCCCGATGACCTCTAGAGGACCTCCAGGTGACTTTCAGAGGACCTCCATTTGACCTCTAGATGACCACCCGATGATCTCTAGATGACCTCCAGATGACCTCCAGATGACCTCTAGATGACCTCCCAGATGACCTCTAGATGACCTCCAGATGACTTCCCAGATGACCTCCAGATGACCTCTAGATGACCTCCAGATGGCCTCTAGATGACCTCCTGATGACCTCCAGGTGACCTCTAGATGACCTCCAGATGACCTCTAGATGACCTCCAGATGACCTCCAGATGACCTCCAGATGACATCTAGATGACCTCCAGATGACCTCCGGATGACCTCCAGATGACCTCCAGATGACCTCTAGATGACTTCCAGACTACTTCTAGATGACCTCTCGATGATTTCCAGATGACCTCCAGAGGACCTGCAGATGACCTCCAGATGACCTCCAGATGACCTCCCGATGACCTCCAGATGACCTCCAGATGACCTCCAGATGACCTGCAGATGACCTCCAGATGACCTCTTGATGACTTCCAAATGACTTCTAGATGACCTCTACATGACCTCCAGATGACCTCTAGATGACCTCTAGATGACCATCAGATGACCTTCCGATGACCTCTAGATGACTTCTAGATGACCTCCAGATGACCTCCAGTTGACCTCCAGATGACCTCCAGATGACCACCTAGATGACCTCTGAGATGACCTCCAGATGACCTCCAGATGACCTCTAGATGACCTCCAGATGACCTCTAGATGACCTCCAGATGACTTCTAGATGACCTCTCAGATGACTTCCAGATGACTTCCAGATGACCTCTAGATGACCTCTAGATGACTTCCAGATGACCTCAGGATGACCTCTAGATGACCTCCAGATGACCTCCAGATGACCTCCAGATGACCTCTAGATGACCTCCAGATGACCACCCGAAGACCTCAAGATGACCTCCAGATGACCTCCATATGACCACTAGATGACCTCCAGATGACCTCTAGATGACCTCCAGATGACCTCTAGATGACTTCTAGATGACCTCCAGATGACCTCCAGTTGACCTCCCCGATGACCTCGAGATGACCTCCCGATGACCTCTAGATGACCTCCAGATGACCTCCAGATGACCTCCAGATGACCTCTAGATGACCTCCCGATGACCTCTATGAGGACCTCCAGGTGACTTTCAGAGGACCTCCATTTGACCTCTAGATGACCTCCAGATGACCTCCCAATGACCTCCAGATGACCTCTAGATGACCTCCAGATGACCTCTAGATGACCTCCATATGACCTCTAGATGACCACCCGATGACCTCAAGATGACCTCCAGAGGACCTCCATATGACCTCTAGATGACCTCCAGATGACCTCAAGATGACCTCTAAATGACCTCCAGATGACCTCTAGATGACCTCCAGATGACCTCCAGGAGTGACCTCCAGATGACCTCCAGATGACCTCTAGATGACCACCCGATGACCTCTAGATGACCTAACGATGACCTCCATATGACCTCCCGATGACCTCCAGATGACCTCCAGGTGACCTCCAAGAGGACCTCCACATGACCTCTAGATGACCACCCGATGACCTCAGATGACCTCCAGAGGACCTCCATATGACCTCTAGTTGACCTCCAGATGAACCTCCAGATGACCCCAGATGACCTCTAGATGACCTCCATATGACCTCTAGATGACCTCCCGATGACCTCTAGATGACCTCCAGAGGACCTCCAGATGACCTCCAGATGACCTCTAGATGACCTCCAGATGACCTCAGATGACCTCCAGATGACCTCTAGATGACCTCCAGGTGACTTTCCAGATGACCTCCATTTGACCTCTAGATGACCTCCAGATGACCTCGATGACCTCTAGATGACCTCCAGAGGACCTCCTGATGACCTCTAGATGCCCTCCCGATGACCTCTAGAGGACCTCCAGAGTGACTGACCTCCAGAGGACCTCCAGATGACCTCTAGATGACCACCCGATGACCTCTCTAATGACCTCCAGAGGACCTCCATATGACCTCTAGATGCCCTCCCGATGACCTCTAGAGGACCTCCAAGTGACTTCAAGAGGACCTCCACATGACCTCTAGATGACCTCCAGATGGCCTCTAAATGACCTCCAGAGGACCGCCAGATGACCTCTAGATGACTTCCAGACTTCTTCTAGATGACCTCTCGATGATTTCCAGATGACCTCCAGAGGACCTGCAGATGACCTCCAGATGACCTCCAGATGACCTCCCGATGACCTCCAGAGGATCTCCAGATGACCTCCAGATGACCTCCAGATGACCTCCAGATGACCTCCAGATGACCTGCCGAAGACCTCCAGATGACCTCTAGATGACCTCCCGATGACCTCCAGATGACCTCTAGATGACCTCCAGATGACCTCCACATGACCCCCAGATGACCTCTAGATGACCTCTAGATGACCTCCAGATGACCTCCAGATGACCTCTAGATGACCTCCGGATGACCTCTTGATGACCTCTAGATGACCTCTAGATGACCTCCCGATGACCTCTAGGTGACCTCTAGATGACCTCCCGATAACCTCTAGGTGACCTCCAGATGACCTCCAGATGACCTCTAGATGACTCACAGATGACCTCCAGAGGATCTCAAGATGACCTCCAGATGACCTCCAGATGACCTCTAAATGACCTCTAGATGACCTCCAAGATGACCTCAGATGGCCTCCAGATGACCTCCCGATGACCCACAATGACCTCCCGATGGCCTCCAGATGACCGCCAGATGACCTCTGGATGACTTCCAGATGTCTTCTAGATGACCTCTCGATGATTTCCAGATGACCTCCAGAGGACCTGCAGATGACCTCCAGATGACCTCCAGATGTCCTCCCGATGACCTCCAGATGACCTAACGATGACCTCTAGATGACCTCTAGATGACCTCCAGATGACCTCTAGATGCCCTCCAGATGACCTCCAGATGACCTCTTGATGACTTCCAGATGACTTCCAGATGACTTCCAGATGACTTCTATATGACCTCCAGATGACCTCTAGATGACCTCTAGATGACCTTCCGATGACCTCCAGATGACCTCTAGATGACCTCTAGATGACCTCCAGATGACCTCCAGTTGACCTCCCGATGACCTCCAGATGACCTCCCGATGGCCTCCAGATGACCTCTAGATGACCTCTGTATGACTTCCAGATGACTTCTAGATGACCTCTAGATGACTTCCAGATGACCTCTAGATGACGTCCAGATGACATCCAGATGACCTCCAGATGACCTCCGGATGACCTCTAGATGACCTCTAGATGACCTCCAGATGACCACTTCTCTGATGACTTCCAGATGACTTCCAGATGACTTCTATATGACCTCCGGATGACCTCTAGATGACCTCTAGATGAACTCCGGATGACCTCTAGATGACCTCTAGATGACTTCCAGATGACCTCTAGATGACTTCCAGATGACCTGCTGATGACCTCTAGATGACGTCCAGATGACTTCCTGATGACATCTGGATGACCTCCAGATGACCTTCAGAGGACCTCCCGATGACCTCCAGATGACCTCCCGATGACCTCCAGATGACCTCTAGATGACCTCCAGATGACCTCCAGATGACCTCCAGATGACCTCCAGATGACCTCTAGATGACCTCCAGATGACCTCCAGATGACCTCCCAGATGACCTCCAGATGACCTCCAGATGACTCTAGATGACCTCCAGATGACCTCTAGATGACCTCCAGATGACCTCTAGATGACCTCCAGATGACCTCCAGATGACCTCCAGATGACCTCCGGATGACCTCCAGATGACCTCCAGATGACCTCTAGATGACCTCCAGATGACCTCTGGATGACCTCCAGATGACCTCTAGATGACCTTCAGATGACCTCTAGATGACCTCAGATCCCTCAGATGACCTCTAGATGACCTCTAGATGACCTCCTAGATGACTTCCAGATGACCTCTAGATGACGTCCAGATGACCTCCAGATGACGTTCCGATGACCTCCTGATGACCTCTAAGATGACCTCCAGAGGACCTCCAGATGACCTCTAGATGACCTCCAGATGACCTCTTGACCTCTAGATGACCTCTAGATGACCTCCGGATGACCTCCAGATGACCTCTAGATGACCTCCGGACGACCTCCAGATGACCTCTAAATGACCTCCAGATGACCTCTAGATGACCTCCAGATGACCTCCAGATGACCTCCAGATGACCTCCAGATGACCTCTGGATGACCTCTAGATGACCTCCAGATGACCCATATGACCTCAGATGACCTCCCGATGACCTCCAGATGACCTCCAGGTGACCTCAAGATGACCTCCCAGATGACCTCTAGATGACCTCCCGATGACCTCAAGATGACCTCCAGATGACCTCCAGATGACCTCTAGATGACCTCCAGATGACCTCCAGATGACCTCCAGATGACCTCTAGATGACCTCCGGATGACCTCTAGATGACCTCTAGATGACCTCCAGATGACCTCAGAGGACCTCCAGATGACCTCTAGATGACCTCCGGATGACCTCTAGATGACCTCCAGATGACCTCCAGATGACCTCCAGATGACCTCTAGATGACCTCTAGATGACCTCCAGATGACCTCCTAATGACCTCCAGATGACCTCCAGATGACCTCCAGATGACCTCCCGATGACCCCCAGATGACCTCCAGATGACCTCCAGATGACCTCTAGATGACCTCCAGATGACCTCCAGATGACCTCTGGATGACCTCCAGATGACCTCCAGATGACCTCTAGATGACCTCCAGATGACCTCCAGATGACTTCCAGATGACCTCCAGATGACCTCCAGATGACCTCCAGATGACCTCCAGATGACCTCTAGATGACCTCCAGATGACCTCCAGATGACCTCCAGATGACCTCTAGAGATGACCTCCAGATGACCTCCAGATGACCTCCTGATGACCCCAGATGACCTCCAGATGACCTCTAGATGACCTCCAGATGACCTCCAGATGACCTCTAGATGACCTCCCGATGACCTCCAGATGACCTCTAGATGACCTCTAGATGACCTCCAGATGACCTCCAGATGACCTCCCAGATGACCTCCAGATGACCTCCAGATGGCCTCCAGATGACCTCCAGATGACCTCCTGTGATGACCTCCAGATGACCTCCAGATGACCTCTAGATGACCTTCCAGATGACCTCTAGATGACCTCCAGATGACCTCCAGATGACCTCCAGATGACCTCCAGATGACCTCTCAGATGACCTCTAGATGACCTCCAGATGACCTCCAGATGACCTCCAGATGACTTCCAGATGACCTCCAGATGACCTCCAGATGACCTCCAGATGACCTCCAGATGACCTCTAGATGACCTCCAGATGACCTCCAGATGACCTCTAGATGACTTCTAGATGACCTTCTAGATGACCTCTAGATGACTTCCAGATGACCTCTAGATGACCTCCAGATGACCTCCAGATGACCTTCCGATGACCTCCAGATGACCTCTTAGATGACCTCTAGATGACCTCCAGATGACCTTCCGATGACCTCCAGATGACCTCCAGATGACCTCCAGATGACCTCTAGATGACCTCCAGATGACCTCCAGATGACCTCTAGATGACCTCCAGATGACCTCCAGATGACCTCTAGATGACCTCCAGATGACCTTCCGATGACCTCCAGATGACCTCTAGATGACCTCTAGATGACCTCCAGATGACCTCCCGATGACCTCCAGATGACCTCCAGATGACCTCCAGATGACCTCCAGATGACCTCCAGATGACCTCTAGATGACCTCTGTATGACTTCCAGATGACTTCTAGATGACCTCTAGATGACTTCCAGATGACCTCTAGATGACGTCCAGATGACCTCCAGATGACCTTCCGATGACCTCCTGATGACCTCCAGATGACCTCCAGATGACCTCTTGATGACCTCCAGATGACCTTCCAGATGACCTCTAGTTGACCTCCAGATGACCTCCAGATGACCTCCAGATGACCTCTAGATGACTTCCAGATGACCTCTAGATGACCTCCAGGATGACCTCCAGAGGACCCTCCATATGACCTCTAGATGACCTCCAGATGACCTCCGATGACCTCTAGATGACCTCTAGATGACCTCCAGATGACCTCCAGTGGACCTCCATTTGACCTCCAGATGACCTCCAGATGACCTCTAGATGACCTCCAGAGGACCTCCAGATGACCTCTAGATGAGCTCCAGATGACCTCTAGATGACTTCCAGATGAGCTTCGGATGACCTCAGTATGACCTCCAGATGACTTCCAGATGACCTCTAGATGACCTCCAGATGACCTCCAGATGACCTCTAGATGACCTCCAGATGACCTCTAGATGACCTCCAGATGACCTCTAGATGACCTCCAGATGACCTCTAGATGACCTCAGATGACCTCCAGATGACCTCCAGATGACCTCCAGATGACCTCTAGATGACCTTCCGATGACTTCCAGATGACCTCTAGATGATTTCCAGATGACCTCCAGATGACCTCCAGATGACCTCCAGATGACCTCAGATGACCACCCGACGACCTCCAGATGACCTCCAGATGACCTCCAGATGACCTCTAGATGACCTCCGGATGACCTCTAGAGGACCTCCAGGTGACCTTTCAGAGGACCTCCATTTGACCTCTAGATGACCTTCTAGATGACCTCCAATGACCTCCAGATGACCTCTAGATGACCTCCAGATGACCTCTAGATGACCTCCAGATGACCTCCAGATGCCCACCCGATGACCTCCAGATGACCTCCTAGAGGACCTCCAGATGACCTCTAGATGACCTCCAGATGACCTCAAGATGACCTCTAGATGACCTCCAGATGACCTCTAGATGACCTCCCGATGACCTCCAGATGACCTCCATATGACCTCTAGATGACCCTCCGATGACCTCTAGATGACCTCCAGATGACCTCCATATGACCTCCCGATGACCTCCAGAGGACCTCCAGGTGACCTCAAGAGGACCTCCACATGACCTCTAGATGACCACCCGATGACCTCTAGATGACATCCAGAGGACCTCCATATGACCTCTAGTTGACCTCCAGATGACCTCCAGATGACCTCCAGATGACCTCTAGATGACCTCCAGATGGCCTCTAGATGACCACCCGATGACCTCTAGATGACCTCCAGATGACCTCCAGAGGACCTCCAGATGACCTCTAGATGACCTCCCGATGACCTCTAGATGACTTCCAGATGACTTCCAGATGACCTCCAGTTGACCTCTAGATGACCCCCCGATGACCTCTAGATGACCTCCAGAGGACCTCCTGATGACCTCTAGATGCCCTCCCGATGACCTCTAGATGACCTCCAGATGACCTCAAGATGACCTCCACATGACCTCTAGATGACCCCCAGATGATCTCTAGATGACCTCCAGAGGACCTCCAGATGACCTCTAGATGCCTCCCGATGACCTCTAGAGGACCTCCAGATGACTTTCAGAGGACCTCCACATGACCTCTAGATGACCTCCAGATGGCCTCTAAATGACCTCCAGAGGACCCCAGATGACCTCTAGATGACTTCCAGATGACTTCTAGATGACCTCTCGATGATTTCCAGATGACCTCCAGATGACCTGCAGATGACCTCCAGATGACCTCCAGATGACCTCCCGATGACCTCCAAGAGGACCTCCTAGATGACCTCCAGATGACCTCCAGATGACCTCCAGATGACCTCCAGATGACCTCCAGAAGACCTCCAGATGACCTCCTGATGACCTCCAGATGACCTCCAGATGACCTCCAGATGACCTCCAGATGACCTCCAGATGACCTCCAGATGACCTCCATATGACCTCCAGATGACCTCCAGATGACCTCCTAGATGACCTCCAGATGACCTCTTGATGACCTCTAGATGACCTCTAGATGACCTCCCGATGACCTCTAGGTGACCTCTAGATGACCTCCCGATAACCTCTAGGTGACCTCCAGATGACCTCCAGATGACCTCTCGATGACCTCCCGATGACCTCTAGATGACCTCCAGATGACCTCCAGAGGACCTCCAGATGACCTCCAGATGACCTCCAGATGACCTCTAAATGACCTCTAGATGACCTCAAGATGACCTCCACTTGACCTCCCGATGACCCACACATGACCTCCCGATGGCCTCCAGATGACCGCCAGATGACCTCTGGATGACTTCCAGATGTCTTCTAGATGACCTCTCGATGATTTCCAGATGACTTCCAGAGGACCTGCAGATGACCTCCAGATGACCTCCAGATGTCCTCCCGATGACCTCC
Source organism: Drosophila repletoides (assembly GCA_018150835.1). Taxonomy (NCBI): domain Eukaryota; kingdom Metazoa; phylum Arthropoda; class Insecta; order Diptera; family Drosophilidae; genus Drosophila; species Drosophila repletoides. The sequence goes on from JAECWQ010000221.1 coordinate 12,731,937, forward strand.
AGATGACCTAACGATGACCTCTAGATGACCTCTAGATGACCTCCAGATGACCTCTAGATGCCCTCCAGATGACCTCCAGATGACCTCTTGATGACTTCCAGATGACTTCCAGATGACTTCCAGATGACTTCTATATGACATCCAGATGACCTCTAGATGACCTCTAGATGACCTTCCGATGACCTCCAGATGACCTCTAGATGACCTCTAGATGACCTCCAGATGACCTCCAGTTGACCTCCCGATGACATCCAGATGACCTCCCGATGGCCTCCAGATGACCTCCAGATGACCTCTAGATGACCTCCAGATGACCTCCAGATGACCTCTAGATGACTTCCAGATGACCTCTAGATGACGTCCAGATGACATCCAGATGACCTTCTAGATGACCTCCTGATGACCTCTAGATGACCTCTAGATGACCTCAGATGACCACTTGATGACTTCCAGATGACTTCCAGATGACTTCTATATGACCTCCAGATGACCTCTAGATGACCTCTAGATGACCTCCAGATGACCTCTAGATGACCTCCGTGACCTCTAGATGACCTCCAGATGACTTCTAGATGACCTCTAGATGACTTCCAGATGACCTCTAGATGACCTTCCAGATGACCTCCAGATGACCTCCAGATGACCTCTAGATGACCTCCAGATGACCTCCAGATGACCTCCAGATGACCTCTAGATGACCTCCAGATGACCTCCTAGATGACCTCTAGATGACCTCCAGATGACCTCCAGATGACCTCCAGATGACCTCCAGATGACCTCCAGATGACCTCTAGATGACCTCCAGATGACCTCTAGATGACCTCCAGATGACCTCCAGATGACCTCCCGATGACCTCTAGATGACCTCTTGAGTACCTCTAGATGACCTCCAGATGACCTCCAGTTGACCTCCCGATGACCTCCAGATGACCTCCCGATGGCCTCCAGATGACCTCTAGATGACCTCCAGATGACCTCTAGATGACCTCCGGATGACTTCCATATGACTTCTAGATGACCTCCAGATGACTTCCAGATGACCTCTAGATGACCTCCAGATGACCTCCAGATGACGTTCCGATGACCTCCTGATGACCTCAAGATGACCTCCAGATGACCTCCATATGACCTCTAGATGACCTCCAGATGACCTATAGTTGACCTCCAGATGACCTCTGATGACTTCCAGATGACCTCTAGATGACCTCTAGATGACCTCCAGATGACCCTCAAGATGACCTCTAGATGACCTCCAGATGACCTCTAGATGACCTCCAGTTGACCTCCAGATGACCTCCAGATGACCTCCAGATGACCACCCGATGACCTCTAGATGACCTCCAAGATGACCTCCAGATGACCTCCCGATGACCTACCGATGACCTCTCGATGACCTCCAGATGACCTCCAGATGACCTCCAGATGACCTCTAGATGACCTCCAGATGACCTCCAGATGACCTCCAGATGACCTCTAGATGACCTCCAGATGACCTCTAGATGACCTCCAGATGACCTCCAGATGACCTCCAGATGACCTCTCCAGATGACCTCTAGGTGACCTCTAGATGACCTCCAGATGACCTCTAGGTGACCTCCCGATGACCTCTCAGATGACCTCCAGATGACCTCCCGATGACCTCTAGATGACCTCACAGATGACCTCCAGATGACCTCTAGATGACCTCCAGATGACCTCCAGATGACCTCCAGATGACCTCTAGATGACCTCTAGATGACCTCCAGATGACCTCCGGATGACCTCTAGATGGCCTCCAGATGACCTCCAGATGACCTCTAGATGACTTCCAGATGACCTCTGGATGACCTCCAGATGACCTCCAGATGACCTCCAGATGACCTCCAGATGACCTCCAGATGACCTCCTGATGACCTCTAGATGACCTCTCGATGACCTCCAGATGACCTCTAGATGACCTCCAGATGACCTCCAGATGACCTCTAGATGACCTCCAGATGACCTCCAGATGACTTCCAGATGACCTCTAGATGACCTCCAGATGACCTCTAGATGACCTCTAGATGACCTCCCGATGACCTCCAGATGACCTCTAGATGACCTCCAGATGACCTCCAGATGACCTCCAGATGACCTCCCGATGACCTCCAGATGACCTCTGGATGACTTCCAGATGACCTCTAGATGACCTCTAGATGACCTCCAGATGACCTCTAGATGACCTCCAGATGACTCCAGATGACCTTCCAGATGACCTCCAGATGACCTCCAGATGACCTCTAGATGACCTCCAGATGACCTCTAGATGACCTCTAGATGACCTCCAGATGACCTCTTGATGACCTCCAGATGACCTCCAGATAACTTCTATGATGACCTCCAGATGACCTCTAGATGACCTCTAGATGACCTCCAGATGACCTCCTAGATGACCTCTGTATGACTTCCAGATGACCTCTAGATGACCTCCAGATGACCTCAGATGACCTCCCGATGACCTCCTAGATGACCTCCAGATGACCTCTAAAATGACCTCCAGATGACCTTCCGATGACCTCCAGATGACCTCTAGATGACCTCTAGATGACCTCCAGATGACCTCCAGTTGACCTCCCGATGACCTCCAGATGACCTCCCGATGGTCTCCAGATGACCTCTAGATGACCTCCAGATGACCTCTAGATGACCACTAGATGACCTCCAGATGACCTTCCGATGACCTCCAGATGACCTCTTGAGTACCTCTAGATGACCTCCAGATGACCTCCAGTTGACCTCCCGATGACCTCCAGATGACCTCCCGATGGCCTCCAGATGACCTCTAGATGACCTCCAGATGACCTCTAGATGATCTCTGTATGACTTCCATATGACTTCTAGATGACCTCTAGATGACTTCCAGATGACCTCCAGATGACGTCCAGATGACCTCCAGATGACGTTCCGATGACCTCCTGATGACCTCAAGATGACCTCCAGGGACCTCCATCCATAACCTCTAGATGACCTCCAGATGACCTATAGTTGACCTCCAGATGACCTCTTGATGACTTCCAGATGACTTCTAGATGACCTCTACATGACCTCCAGATGACCTCAAGATCACCTCCTAAATGACCTCCAGATGACCTCTAGATGACCTCCAGTTGACCTCCAGAGGACCTCCATATGACCTCCAGATGACCACCCGATGACCTCTAGATGACCTACAGATGACCTCCAATGACCTCCAGATGACCTCCCGATGACCTCCAGTTGACCTCTAGATGACCTCCACATGACCTCTAGATGACCACCCGATGACCTCAAGATGACATCCAGAGGACCTCCATATGACATCTAGTTGACCTCCAGATAACCTCCAGATGACCCCAGATGAACTCTAGATGACCTCCATATGACCTCTAGATGACCTCCCGATGACCTCAAGAAGACCTACAGAGGACCTCCCGATGACCTCTAGATGACCTCCCAGATGACCTCTAGAGGACCTCCAGGTGACTTTCAGAGGACCTCCATTTGACCTCTAGATGACCACCCGATGATCTCTAGATGACCTCCAGAGGACCTCCTTATGACCTCTAGATGCCCTCCCGATGACCTCTAGATGACCTCCAAGTGACTTCAAGAGGACCTCCACATGACCTCTAGATGACCTCCAGATGGCCTCTAAATGACCTCCAGAGGACCTCCATATGACCTCTAGATGACCTCCAGATGACCTCTAGTTGTCCTCCAGATGACCTCCAGATGACCTCCAGATGACCTCTAGATGACCTCCAGATGACCTCTAGTTGTCCTCCAGATGACCTCCAGAGGACCAGCAGATGACCTCCAGATGACCTCCAGATGACCTCCACAAGACCCCCAGATGACCTCTAGATGACCTCTAGATGACCTCCAGATGACCTCCAGATGACCTCTAGATGACCTCCGGATGACCTCTAGATGACCTCTAGATGACCTCTAGATGACCTCCCGATGACCTCTAGGTGACCTCTAAATGACCTCCCGATGACCTCTAGGTGACCTCCAGATGACCTCCAGATGACCTCTCGATGACCTTCCGATGACCTCTAGATGACTTACAGATGACCTCCAGAGGATCTCCAGATGACCTCCAGATGACCTCCAGATGACCTCTAAATGACCTCTAGATGACCTCCAGATGACCTCCAGATGACCTCCACATGACCTCCCGATGGCCTCCAGATGACCTCTGGATGACCTCCAGATGACCGCCAGATGACCTCTGGATGACTTCCAGATGTCTTCTAGATGACCTCTCGATGATTTCCATATGACCTCCAGAGGATCTGCAGATGACCTCCAGATGACCTCCAGATGACCTCCCGATGACCTCCAGATGACCTAACGATGACCTCTAGATGACCTCTAGATGACCTCCAGATGACCTCTAGATGACCTCCAGATGACCTCCAGATGACCTCTTGATGACTTCCAGATGACTTCCAGATGACCTCTATATGACCTCCAGATGACCTCTAGATGACCTCTAGATGACCTCCAGATGACCTTCCGATGACCTCCAGATGACCTCTAGATGACCTCTAGATGACCTCCAGATGACCTCCAGTTGACCTCCCGATGACCTCTAGATGACCTCCCAGATGACCTCCAGATGGCCTCTAGATGACCTCCAGTATGACTTCCAGATGACCTCTAGATGACCTCTAGATGACTTCCAGATGACCTCTAGATGACGTCCAGATGACCTCCAGATGACCTTCCGATGACCTCCTGATGACCTCTAGATGACCTCTAGATGACCACTTGATGACTTCCAGATGACTTCCAGATGACTTCTATATGACCTCCAGATGACCTCTAGATGACCTCCATATGGCCTCTAGATGACCACCCGACGACCTCTAGATGACCTCCAGAGGACCTCCAGAGGACCTCCATATGACCTCTAGATGACCTCCAGATGACCTCTAGATGACCTCCCGATGACCTCTAGAGGACCTCCAGGTGACTTTCAGAGGACCTCCATTTGACCTCTAGATGACCACCCGATGATCTCTATATGACCTCCAGAGGACCTCCATATGACCTCTAGATGCCCTCCCGATGACCTCTAGAGGACCTCCAAGTGACTTCAAGAGGACCTCCACATGACCTCTAGATGACCTCCAGATGGCCTCTAAATGACCTCCTGAGGACCTCCATGTGACATCTAGATGACCTCCAGATGACCTCTAGTTGTCCTCCAGATGACCTCCAGATGACCTCCAGATGACATCTAGATGACCTCCAGATGACCTCTGGATGACCTCCAGATGACCGCCAGATGACCTCTAGATGACTTCCAGACTTCTTCTAGATGACCTCTCGATGATTTCCAGATGACCTCCAGAGGACCTGCAGATGACCTCCAGATGACCTCCAGATGACCTCCCGATGACCTCCAGAGGATCTCCAGATGACCTCCAGATGACCTGCAGATGACCTCCAGATGACCTCTTGATGACTTCCAAATGACTTCTAGATGACCTCTACATGACCTCCAGATGACCTCTAGATGACCTCTAGATGACCATCAGATGACCTTCGATGACCTCTAGATGACTTCTAGATGACCTCCAGATGACCTCCAGTTGACCTCCCGATGACCTCCAGATGACCACCCGATGACCTCTAGATGACCTCCAGAGGACCTCCAGATGACCTCTAGATGACCTCCAGATGACCTCTAGATGACCTCCAGATGACTTCCAGATGACCTCTAGATGACCTCTAGATGACTTCTAGATGACCTCTAGATGACTTCCAGATGACCTCAAGATGACCCCTAGATGACCTCCAGATGACCTCTAGATGACCTCCTGCCCTAGATGACCACCCAGAGCCTCAAGATGACCTCCAGAGGACCTCCCGTATGACCTCTAGATGACCTCCAGATGACCTTCCAGATGACCTCCAGATGACCTCCAGATGACTTCTAGATGACCTCCAGATGACCTCCAGTTGACCTCCAGATGACCTCCAGATGACCTCTAGATGACCTCCAGAGGACCTCCTCCAGATGACCTCCCGATGACCGGACCTCCAGGTGACTTTCAGAGGACCTCCATTTGACCTCTAGATGACCCTTCAGATGACCTACCAGATGACCTCCAAGATGACCTCTAGATGACCTCCAGATGACCTCTAGATGACCTCCACGCATGACCTCTAGATGACCACCCGATGACCTCAAGATGACCTCCAGAGGACCTCCATATGACCTCTAGATGACCTCCAGATGACCTCAAGATGACCTCTACATGACCTCCAGATGACCTCTAGATGACCTCCAGTTGACCTCCAGATGACCTCTAGATGACCACCCGATGACCTCTCGACGATGACCTCCCAGATGACCTCTCGATGACCTCCAGGTGACATCAAGGACCTCCACATGACCTCTAGATGACCCCCGATGACCTCAAGATGACATCCAGAGGACCTCCATATGACCTCTAGTTGACCTCCAGATTACCTCCAGATGACCCCAGATGAACTCTAGATGACCTCCATATGGCCTCTAGATGACCACCCGACGACCTCTAGATGACCTCCAGAGGACCTCCAGAGGACCTCCATATGACCTCTAGATGACCTCCCGATGACCTCTAGAGAACTTCCAGGTGACTTTCAGAGGACCTCCATTTGACCTCTAGATGACCCAGATGACCTCATAATATGACCTCCAGAGGACCTCCTAGATGACCTCTCGATGACCCTCCAAGGACCTCAAGAGGACCTCCACATGACCTCTAGATGACCTCCAGTATGACCTCCAGAGGACCCTCCATATGACCTCCAGATGCCCTCCCGATGACCTCTCAGAGGACCTCCAAGATGACTTCAAGAGGACCTCCACATGACCTCTAGATGACCTCCAGATGGCCTCTAAATGACCTCCAGAGGACCGCCAGATGACCTCTAGATGACTTCCAGACTGCTTTCTAGATGACCTCTCTGATGATTTCCAGATGACCTCCAGAGGACCTGCAGATGACCTCCAGATGACCTCCAGATGACCTCCCGATGACCTCCAGAGGATCTCCAGATGACCTCCAGATGACCTCCAGATGACCTCCAGATGACCTCCAGATGACCTGCCGAAGACCTCCAGATGACCTCTATATGACCTCCCCGATGACCTACAGATGACCTCTAGATGACCTCCAGATGACCTCCAGAGACCCCCAGATGACCCTCTAGATGACCTCCTAGATGACCTACCTCTAGATGACCTCCAGATGACTCTGTGACCTCCTGATGACCTCTAGATGACCTCAGATGACCTCCAGATGACCTCTAGATGACCTCCCGAAAACCTCTAGGTGACCTCCAGATGACCTCCAGATGACCTCTTGATGACCTCCAGATGACCTCTAGATGACCTCACAGATGACCTCCCATGACCTCCAGATGACCTCAGATGACCTCCAGATGACCTCCAGATGACTTTCAGATGACCTCCAGATGACCTCCAGATGACCTCCCGATGACCTCTAGATGACCTCCAGATGACCTCTAGATGACCTCAGATGACTTCCAGATGACCTCTAGATGACCTCCCGATGACCTCCAGATGACTTCAGATGACTTCCAGAGGACCTGCAGATGACCTCCAGATGACCTCCAGATGCCCTCCAGATGACCTCCAGATGACCTCAGATGACCTCTAGATGACCTCTAGATGACCTCCAGATGACCTCTCAGATGCCCTCCAGATGACCTCCAGATGACCTCTTTGACCTCAGATGACTTCCAGATGACTTCCAGATGACTTCTAGATGACCTCCAGAGGACCTACAGATGACCTCTAGATGACCTCTAGATGACCTTCAGATGACCTCCAGATGACCTCCAGATGACCTCTAGATGACCTCCAGATGACCTCCAGATGACCTCCGATGACCTCCAGATGACCCTCCAGATGACCTCTAGATGACCTCTGTATGACTTCCAGATGACTTCTAGATGACCTCTAGATGACTTCCATGACCTCTAGATGACGTCCAGATGACATCCAGATGACCTCCCGATGACCTCCTGATGACCTCTAGATGACCTCTAGATGACCTCCAGATGACCACCTGATGACTTTCAGATGACTTCCAGATGACTTCTAGATGACCTCCGGATGACCTCTGGATGACCTCTAGATGACCTCCAGATGACCTCAGATGACCTCCTGGATGACCTCCAGATGACTTCTAGATGACCTCTAGATGACTTCCAGATGACCTCTAGATGAGGTCCAGATGACATCCAGATGACCTTCCGATGACCTCGATGACCTCTAGATGACCTCTAGATGACCTCCAGATGACCTTCCGATGACCTCCAGATGACCTCAGATGACCTCCAGATGACCTTCCAGATGACCTCCAGATGACCTCCTAGATGACCTCAGATGACCTCCAGATGACCCTCAGATGACCTCCCGATGACCTCCAGATGACCTCCTGATGACCTCCAGATGACCTCTAGATGACCTCCAGATGACCTCTAGATGACCTCTAGATGACCTCCAGATGACCTTCCGATGACCTCCAGATGACCTCTAGATGACCTCTAGATGACCTCCAGATGACCTCCAGTTGACCTCCCGATGACCTCCAGATGACCTCCCGATGGCCTCCAGATGACCTCTAGATGACCTCCAGATGACCTCTAGATGATCTCTGTATGATTTCCATATGACTTCTAGATGACCTCTAGATGACTTCCAGATGACCTCTAGATGACGTCCAGATGACCTCCAGATGACGTTCCGATGACCTCCTGATGACCTCAAGATGACCTCCAGAGGACCTCCATATAACCTCTAGATGACCTCCAGATGACCTATAGTTGACCTCCAGATGACCTCTTGATGACTTCCAGATGACTTCTTGATGACCTCTACATGACCTCCAGATGACCTCAAGATCACCTCTAAATGACCTCCAGATGACCTCTAGATGACCTCCAGTTGACCTCCAGAGGACCTCCATATGACCTCTAGATGACCACCCGATGACCTCTAGATGACCTCACGATGACCTCCATATGACCTCCCGATGACCTCCCGATGACCTCCAGGTGACATCAAGAGGACCTCCACATGACCTCTAGATGACCCACACGATGACCTCAGATGACATCCAGAGGACCTCCATATGACCTCTAGTTGACCTCCAGATAACCTCCAGATGACCTCCAGATGACTTCTAGATGACCTCCATATGACCTCTAGATGACCTCCCGATGACCTCAAGAAGACCTACAGAGGACCTCCCGATGACCTCTAGATGACCTCCCGATGACCTCTAGAGGACCTCCAGAGTGACTTTCAGAGGACCTCCATTTGACCTCTAGATGACCACCCGATGATCTCTATATGACCTCCAGAGGACCTCCTTATGACCTCTAGATGACCTCCCGATGACCTCTAGAGGACCTCCAGATGACTTCAAGAGGACCTCCAGATGACCTCTAGATGACCTCCAGATGACCTCTAGATGACCTCCAGAGGACCTCCAGATGACCTCTAGATGACCTCCAGATGACCTCTCAGTTGTCCTCCAGATGACCTCCAGATGACCTCCAGATGACCTCTAGATGACCTCCAGATGACCTCCAGATGACCTCCAGATGACCTCCAGAGGACTCAGCAGATGACCTCCAGATGACCTCCAGATGACCTCCAGATGACCTCCAGATGACCTCTAGATGACCTCCAGATGACCTCCAGATGACCTCCAGATGACCTCCCAGGTGACCTCCAGATGACCTCTAGATGACCTCCTAGATGACCTCTAGATGACCTCCAGATGACCTCTAGATGACCTCCAGATGACCTCCCGATGACCTCCAGATGACCTCCAGATGACCTCAGATGACCTCTAGATGACCTTCCAGATGACCTCTAGATGACCCAGATGACCTCCAGATGATCTCCAGATGACCTCCAGATGACCTCTAGATGACCTCCAGATGACCTCTAGATGACCTCAGATGACCTCCAGATGACCTCCCGATGACCTCCATGAGCCTCCAGATGGCCTCCAGATGACCTCTGGATGACCTCCAGATGACCTCCAGATGACCTCCAGATGACCTCCAGATGACTTCCTAGATGACCTCTCGATGATTTCCAGATGACCTCAGATGACCTCTAGATGACCTCTAGATGACCTCCAGATGACCTCCCGATGACCTCCAGATGACCTCCCGATGACCTCTAGATGACCTCCAGATGACCTCCAGATGACCTCTGATGACCTTCCAGATGACCTCCAGATGACCTCTTGATGACCTTCCAGATGACTTCCAGATGACCTCTAGATGACCTCTAGATGACCTCCAGATGACCTCCAGATGACCTCCAGATGACCTTCCCCGATGCATATGACCTCCAGATGACCTCCAGATGGCCTCTAGATGACCTCCAGATGACCTCCAGATGACCTCCAGATGACCTCAGATGACCTCCAGATGACCTCTAGATGACCTCTGTTCCAGATGACTTCTAGATGACCTCTCGATGACTTCCAGATGACCTCTAGATGCGATGACCTCTAGATGACCTTCCTGATGACCTCCAGATGACCTCTAGATTCCAGATGACTTCTTCTAGATGACCTCCAGATGACCTCTAGATGACCTCCATATGGCCTCTAGATGACCACCCGACGACCTCTAGATGACCTCCAGAGGACCTCTAGATGACCTCCATATGACCTCTAGATGACCTCCAGATGACCTCTAGATGACCTCCTGATAACCTCTAGAGGACCTCCAGGTGACCTTCAGAGGACCTCCATTTGACCTCTAGATGACCACCCGATGACCTCTAGATGACCTCCAGAGGACCTCCATATGACCTCTAGATGACCTCCCGATGACCTCTAGAGGACCTCCAAGTGACTTCAAGAGGACCTCCACATGACCTCTAGATGACCTCCAGATGGCCTCTAAATGACCTCCTGAGGACCTCCATGTGACATCTAGATGACCTCCAGATGACCTCTAGTTGTCCTCCAGATGACCTCCAGATGACTGACCTCCAGATGACCTCTAGATGGCCTCAGATGACCTCTGGATGACCTCCAGATGACCCAGATGACCTCTAGATGACTTCCAGACTTCTTCTAGATGACCTCTCGATGATTTCCAGATGACCTCCAGAGGACCTGCAGATGACCTCCAGATGACCTCCAGATGACCTCCCGATGACCTCCAGAGGATCTCCAGATGACCTCCAGATGACCTGCAGATGACCTCCAGATGACCTGCCGAAGACCTCCAGATGACCTCTAGATGACCTCCCGATGACCTCCAGATGACCTCTAGATGACCTCCAGATGACCTCCACAAGACCCCCAGATGACCTCTAGATGACCTCTAGATGACCTCCAGATGACCTCCAGATGACCTCTAGATGACCTCCGGATGACCTCTTGATGACCTCTAGATGACCTCTAGATGACCTCCCGATAACCTCTAGGTGACATCCAGATGACCTCCAGATGACCTCTCGATGACCTTCCGATGACCTCCAGATGACCTCTAAATGACCTCTAGATGACCTCAAGATGACCTCCATTGACCTGACGACCTCCCAGATGACCCCCCCTTTTACCTCCAGATGACCTCTGGATGACCTCCAGATGACCGCCAGATGACCTCTGGATGACTTCCCGATGTCTTCTAGATGACCTCTCGATGATTTCCAGATGACCTCCAGAGGACCTGCAGATGACCTCCAGATGACCTCCAGATGTCCTCCCGATGACCTCCAGATGACCTAACGATGACCTCTAGATGACCTCTAGATGACCTCCAGATGACCTCTAGATGCCCTCCAGATGACCTCCAGATGACCTCTTGATGACTTCCAGATGACTTCCAGATGACTTCTATATGACCTCCAGATGACCTCTAGATGACCTCTAGATGACCTCCAGATGACCTTCCGATGACCTCCAGATGACCTCTAGATGACCTCTAGATGACCTCCAGATGACCTCCAGTTGACCTCCCGATGACATCCAGATGACCTCCTCCAGATGGCACCAGATGACCTCTAGATGACCTCCGTATGACTTCCAGATGACTTCTAGATGACCTCTAGATGACTTCCAGATGACCTCTAGATGACGTCCAGATGACATCCAGATGACCTTCCGATGACCTCCTGATGACCTCTAGATGACCTCTAGATGACCTCCAGATGACCACTTGATGACTTCCAGATGACTTCCAGATGACTTCTATATGACCTCCAGATGACCTCTAGATGACCTCTAGATGACCTCCAGATGACCTCTAGATGACCTCTGTATGACTTCCAGATGACTTCTAGATGACCTCTAGATGACTTGCAGATGACCTCTAGATGAGGTCCAGATGACATCCAGATGACCTTCCGATGACCTCCTGATGACCTCTAGATGACCTCTAAATGACCTCCAGATGACCTTCCGATGACCTCCAGATGACCTCCAGATGACCTCTAGATGACCTCTGTATGACTTCCAGATGACTTCTGGATGACCTCTAGATGACTTCCAGATGACGTCTAGATGACGTCCAGATGACTTCCAGATGACTTTCCGATTACCTCCCGATGGCCTCCAGATGACCTCTAGATGACCTCCACATGACCTCTAGATGACCTCAAGATGACCGCCAGATGACCTCTAGATGACTTCCAGATGACTTCTAGATGACCTCCCGATGACCTCCAGATGACCTCTAGATGACCTCCAGATTACCTCCAGATTACTTCTAGATGACCTCTAGATGACTTCCAGATGACCTCCAGAGGATCTCCGGATGACCTCCAGATGACCTCCACATGACCTCTAGATGACCTCAAGATGACCGCCAGATGACCTCTAGATGACTTCCAGATGACCTCTAGATGACCTCCAGATTACCTCCAGATTACTTCTAGATGACCTCTAGATGACTTCCAGATGACCTCCAGAGGATCTCCAGATGACCTCCAGATGACCTCCAGGTGACCTCCAGAGGACCTCCATATGACCTCTAGATGACCACCCGATGACCTCTAGATGACCTCCAGAGGACAGCCATATGACCTCCCGATGACCTGCCGAGGACCTCCAGGTGACATCAAGAGGACCTCCACATGACATCTAGACGACTTCCAGATGACGTCTAGATGACGTCCAGATGACTTCCAGATGACTTTCCGATTACCTCCCGATGGCCTCCAGATGACCTCTAGATGACCTCCACATGACCTCTAGATGACCTCAAGATGACCGCCAGATGACCTCTAGATGACTTCCAGATGACCTCTAGATGACCTCCAGATTACCTCCAGATTACTTCTAGATGACCTCTAGATGACTTCCAGATGACCTCCAGAGGATCTCCAGATGACCTCCAGATGACCTCCAGGTGACCTCCAGAGGACCTCCATATGACCTCTAGATGACCACCCGATGACCTCTAGATGACCTCCAGAGGACAGCCATATGACCTCCCGATGACCTGCCGAGGACCTCCAGGTGACATCAAGAGGACCTCCACATGACATCTAGACGACTTCCAGATGACCTCTAGATGACGTCCAGTTGACTTCCAGATGACTTTCCGATTACCTCCAGATGACCTCTAGATGACCTCTAGATGACCTCCAGATTAACTCCATATGACCTCTAGATGACTTCCATATGACCTCCAGAGGATCTCCAGATGACCTATAGATGACCTCCCGATGACCTCTAGAGGACCTCCAGGTGACCTCCAGAGGACCTCC